>CM021775.1:4748366-4803374 GCA_011076525.1 Nettapus auritus
GAGTTCTCATTTCCACAGTTCCCATAAGCGATCCAGTCAAGCCCAGGAAAATCCAGCCTACAGTCAATCAGATGCCGAGACCCAAAATCAGGTGCCCCAGTTTCTGTACAATGTTCCAGTCCTCGTGTCTCACCCTGCTGCCCGGGAACCAAGCCCAGCCAGATGACTGCCCAAAAAAATGACTTTCCGGTGGGAAAAGCCCTTCTGACCGAACTCGCTCAGCTGGCCGGGCTCACGCACACCCTGCTGACAGCTGCTGCTACCCAAGCGCAGATCCTGCTGTGCTCATGCTTTGAGCCTCTCAGAAAAACCTGACAGATCGCAGGAGCTCTGAGTTTTCAGATCAAGGGGCTTCTAGCGAAATTTGAACGGGGTTTTGCAGAATGAGCAAACAGCAACAGCGCAAAGAGGCATCCTACCCTCTCCCTAGTACCCAGACTCACTGCAAAGCCTTACACAAAACTTCAACCCCATGCCTTATAGAACTCCTAAAATTCACTGTGAAATGTTACAGAATTTCCTTTTTTTTTTTTTTTTTCTTTTTTCTTTTTTTTTAATATTAATTAGTGCTGTTTAATGCGCTGGAGACTCAGAACTACTAGTAATCACAGCTGAGGACATGCACTCTCTCGGCTGCTCTCACCGAGGTTCTGCAGTTCACAAAACACAAAGCCTTGCCAAGTGAACCTGTCAGTTTTTACAAGTTTCTTCTTTCACTGTATTTATGTAAAAAGATATTGAGAGATGAGTCCGGCACCACCCAGTAGAAACGGTAAAGCAGAGACCAAAAAAAAAAAAAAGGCAAACAAAAAAAAGCAAATTAAAAAATCTCTCTGCTTTTGTTTTTTTTTCCTAGCAACATACATTGCCAGCAAACGGAAGAGTAAATTTAAAAATCCAGTGGGACTGATCAGAAATTACACCTTCACAGATGCTGGCAGGAATTCATCAGAAAGTTGCAACAATCTCTCCTCTATCAGAAGAAGGTAATCTAGGACAACTTTCTACTGCCGCTGTGCAAATACAAGCCTTAAATTCCTGAACAGGGCAAGAACACTAAAAGACTGAAATCACTGATCTGGCAAACGTAACAGCAGGTCTTTTGTGCTCTCACTCTACAGTGCTGCTCACTCGTATCTGCAGAAACTGAAAAATCACGGCATGGTGTAGAGGAGCAGCCCAGAAAATAGCCCCCTGCTATTGCTTGAATCCTCTCCTCTTAAAAGTGTGTTTGTACTATGTTAAATAATGAATTCTGTGTCTGCAGAATCAGGCTCCCTGTTCAATTAGGAGCTAATTATTTCAATACTGCAAAGCAGAAAACCGAGTCGCCTTTCCAGCTCTACTCAACTTCTTTATAAATTATTCTCAAAGAGCAAATGAGATTTCTCATTCCAGTTGTACTCCAACATGACCAGAACGTACTCCTTCCAGCTCAGAGTCTTTAACACTCTTTCATTTTAGGCGCTATTAGGAATAAAAGGACGCCACTACTTCATCCGGCAGTCAGGCAAGCTTTTGAAGCTGCATGTCCACAATGTCAGAGGACAAGTAAGAGCAGAACTTAATTTGTGCAGCCGAGCAACTCCTTAAAATCAGCAGGGAGAACTTCAGCAACACCCAGGCAGGATCTCGGTTCTCTGAATTACATTCCAAAAAATAATCCTGCTTCTAACCAGAACGTGCCTGTTCACAGGGGCGAGATCCTGAGACAGAGACCTTAAACACACAGGAGGGGAGTTTAACATCCACTCTCCACATGCTTAAAAAGAATAGGAAAAGAAGTGCCGCGTGCTTTTCAGATTTCACCGTACTTTTTTGGACGGTCTTTCTGAACGCTCACTTCTTAGGCTCGGGTTTGCTGTGCTTGGCAGTGCCTTTTGTGTCTTTTGCAACACTGCACACACACAAATGGCCTGTGGTTTCATGCTTTGCTTCCCATTTAAAACTAACACTTTAACAGTAGCTTTATTTTTGTTAAATAAAAGGTTTTTTTTTTCTGAATTCTGACATCAATTTCTCTAAATTTTTTAAACTGACACCCATCATCTTTAGAAGCAGTGTTTTGTCTTTGCCACTTTGATTCACCAACCCTCACTTGTGCTCTTCCTCACCTTTCTGTGCTGCGCTCACCAGAAGCAGCAAGAGCAGGATTTCACTTTGGGCCAGTCAGCTTTGATGTCAGATACATTTTGTTTTGGAGACCCCAAAATGCAAAGAAACGAGTTTAAATAAAGAATACGTGAACACACAGAGACACCTCTGCACAATGTTTAGGTTTAGAAGAAGCCCAGTATTTCATATAGCTGCAATCCATCCTCCCCATGCAAGTAATGTTGGGAGGATGGAATGTCTCAACCAGGGCTACTTCAGCTAACACCATGAATGTATTCGGGCACTACTGCAATCTCACAAACATCTATCTGATGCCAGGGAGAGGCAGACCTTTAAAACCACCAAACCTGAAAAATCAGCAGCTAACTGCACACCAAGGCAGAGGAGCTGATCAGCTGCTGCACCGGACCAGCATGCTTCTGCCTTTTTGGCAGCTTTGCCCCAGCTTCCAGCAAGCTGTCCTGCTGATTTTAACAGGTTGCTTTGACCTTTGAGGCTCTGGATGGTTTCTAGGTTTCGTACGCCTTCCGTCAGGCCGTGCCGTAGCCTATACCACCGGCTACCCGCAGGGTTTCTTGCTTAGCTCATTTGGAAATGTCTCCGACGCAGAATCTGCCTTCTCTCTTCAGAGAGTTTCTTTTATTCTTGGCCAAAGGAAACCAAATACGTCAAATACAAAAAAAAAAAAAAAAAAAAACAGAAAAACAGCAGACGACCCAAACCCACTTGCTGTCACACAGAGACACCTGCTCTGCCGTTGTTTTGTATCAACTAGCAGAAAGAGCACAGCCGGAAACTTGAAGAATCAGTGAAAACAAAATCATTTCACCCATCAGATGCTTTATCACAAAGTAGCACGCAACAGCTGAGTTTAGTTTGTTTTCTAAAGCGGCCCTATTAACTCGGTAGAAGTAAGGCCAGCACCACTCCTACGCGGTACGGCACGAGGTTACACTACCCGTCATTTTTAGAAAGCAGCCAGCCAGCCTGCAAGCTCCCCAAGCTAACCACGGCTAACCTGAGTGTCTTGACTAAATCTGCCCTGGCACGCAGCAAGAGCACGGAGGATGTTTCACTGTGTGCTGGAGGAATAAGGGAGAAACACATCCCCTGGGACGGGGGCACCGCTCCTGCTCTTACACTGGAAGCTCAAACGCAGCAGCGTGGCTTTGCAAAGCGACAGCTGGCTACCAGCGAGCAGAAGGAAAGCAACGCAGCTCAGCCTCAGACTCTCCTTGTCTATCCCACTTCATTTCTTTGTGCTAAAGTCCTGGAACACGGCAAATACAAAGCCATCACATATTTGCCTTTGTAGGAAAGAGACTGGTAATAGCTGCTCTCCAGCTAAACTGCAGTTGGCATGGGCTGTCGGTTACTAGCAAAGTCAGAATGAAGGCCAAAAAAAATTGGGTCAGGAGTGTCAAAGCTCCTCTGACCTTGCCTGCTGCCCCCAGCGAGCAAGGCACGGGATACGCTGTGGTGGGAGACCTCACTGCTGATATCCAGTTCCGCAGATAAACAAAGATTTGCTCCTGGAAGCAGATGAACAAACTACACCAGACACATTTCAGAGCAACGTGCAAACAGAGCTGATCCCCACCCAAAAACCCCCTTTTGATTTCGATTTCAGAAAAAAGATCAGCTTACACGCTGCAAAACTGTGTTGCAGCTAAAAACCACTCTCCACTTAGACAGGCAAAGCCTTGCCTCACCATATGTGGGATTATCTACCTACGTCACATAGCTGTAGGTCAGAGAAGCCACTACTTCGCCAGCCGCTTGCTGAAAAAAGGTATAAGAAAGAAGCTGCTGCTGCAGAAACTGAAATGCAACGTGACTGCCTTTGCTCCCTCAACTATCCTACTGCCAACTCGAGATGGAAATGTTACAGGCAGCCGAGGAAGCAAATTCCCACAGAAAATATACAAATAACTTACATATAGCCACAGCTTCCAGAACCATACACTTTTTGTTTTGTTTTGTTGAGAATCTTAGAAGGAATTGCATACAACATTCAGTCAGGTAGCAGAAGAAACATGAGAATAATCTTCTTGAAAAATTTGCTGTGCTGCATGTAGTATTTGAGTAGTAAGTAATCCCTAACTGTGGCCAACTGTGCAAAGAGCAAGGGCCACTTTGTGCATGGGGCCACAGGAGACCTCGCTTCCCCTTGAGGCTCAGTCCCCATCGGGCAGGAGAGGCGCTTGCTGCTCTACGCCCCAGGTTCCCCATCTTCAAATAGGAAGGAATTTTCTTTGTGAGGCACTTTGAGATCCACAGATGAAAGACATGACAGCAGAACTAGGTCAGACAATTATGATGTGTACAATTATCTCTGCAATTTACATGGCTGGAAAGTGTAATTAAAAATCTAGCTTGCTTTTCTCAAAGATTCTGTTCAAAATCAGGCAGCGTGGTTTTGATTCCAAAATGTAAGGCATACATTTACACTTTGATTCACAGTCACACAACAATGTTTAAAGTAAATGCTGCTGTTTAGAAGAAAGCAGAGAACAAATCTAGGGATTAGCTAGCAGTTGCGTCATTTCCTATGACCTATCTATTACTTTACCAAAACCCTTTAAAGAAAAAAAAAATAAAACACAACCAACACCGACACAAACTTCCTGTACTCTAACCACTGAATGAGCAAGCACGGTTACACTTCAAGAGATCCTCTAAGTAGCTGTACTATTGCACAAGCCGCTGCATAGAACACCTAAAAACCAAGTCCCAAGCTGCCGGTTTCCTTCAGCCCTGCCTCACTATAAATCTAAAAATACGGCTGCATGTACCAGGCGGGCTGCTCTGAACGGTTTCCCTTGAAAAACGTAAGCAAGCCTGCTGGCTTTGCAGTGGAATGCAGTGATAATGCAGCACACGCATTTGTGCCTTTCTCTTCTCATGGAACCGAATCCCACTTTTTCCCGCCTCCCGATTTCAATTACCAGTCGACACAGCGCAAAAACCGCCATCCTGTTTGGCAGCAGCTGGTACCCTTTCAAAGAGCATCAGTGGAGAAGCTCAGAAATGAGCGGCACGGGACTGCTTCGAGGTGGTCCTGCCACTGTGGGGAAACTCAGCTTTCCAGCCCTCTGCCCTCGCTGAGCGCAGATGACATCAGTCTGCAAGGCCGGCCGTGAAGTTCCTTCCCCAGCCCTAATTTCAGCCTTAGGAACATACCAGCCACTCGTAACCAAAATTATCGGGCTCCATCTCCAACACGGCAGCCAACACTGCCTTTGAAGTGGAAACTGAAGCCCAGGGCTCTTTCGCTGTGTAAGTATAGTGCAGATAAACACAGGCAACCTCGGCTCCTGGAAGAGGAGAAAGGAGTGAGGGAAGCAATACGCGGCTGACATCTGAGTCCTCTCGGCACTTGGTCTCTCCTCCTCGCATACCTTTGCACAGGACGGATCTGGGGGAGTGCTAGTATGTTTGCAAAGGGCTCTGGTTGCTCACTGGAGGTATGACAGATGGAGACTGGCAGCTTCTTCTCAGGAAGTGACCGAGAAATGCAGATGCCATTAGAGCAAATGTCACTTTCCCTGTACTGCTGTGGATGTGGTCCCCTCTGGCTGCTCCTAATCCCCTGCTCCCCAGATTGCAGAAGGACAAAACACAAAAAACGGAACAAAGACTGATGTCACCATCCTCTTTTTTAAAAAAAAAAAAAAAATCTCAGCAGTGGTAGCATGGTACAAAGCATGTTTCTAGAAAACAGGGAAAAAAAGTAGTAAGTAAATCTCACTGAATTCTCCCAGAAGTTATTCATTTCAGTGGGCTGAATTTATCAGAAAAGGAAAAAAAAAAAAATTACAGGCTAGTTATATGCTGAAAATGTGGGAAAGTGGACACAGATAACTGCCCAATCTACCCTACTACCAGGGTTAATGCTGCTCTGGACGATCTCCAACTGCATCAACATGATACACTCAAAATGTTAAGGCTACGAAAAAGTCACTGTTGAATCCCTCAATGCTAAGGGTTTTTTTCTCCTCTATCTCAACTATGTCAGCTGTTACTGGAATTTATCTGGTTAAATGGCAGCAGAAGACCATTTAAGTAAAAAGGAGCAACATAACCACAAGGGAATTCATTTTATAATTTGCAACGAGGTGCAAATCCTGGCAACCACTTTAAACAATCAGAGCAAACCTAATTTCCCTTCACTGCAAGGACAGAGAGTATATAAATTCATAACAAACAGAAAAAGGTCTGTCTTCTGATCTCCATTAACTTTCCTGGTAGCAACTGATGAGTTACGCTACAATCCTTACCTTTTTGACAGGGGAACTAAGGCACAAAATCGTCACCTCTGTTCTTACACAGCACACCATGAGAAAGGCTTAAAGCATGCTTTACCCATAGGTGCCCAAGATGCTGTGATTTCTGCCACTGAGCTTTATGTAAGCGGGCTTTTATAACGTATATAAATGACCCTACACTGTTACGTGCAGGTAACTGAACCACATCCACTGATTACCGTTCCACAAGAAGTTATACAGCTCTGTAAGACCGCTGTTCCCTCTTCTGTCCTCCCTTTCTGAACTCCACTAAACTCTAACTAACATTAAACCAAAATGAAGTTGACAGAACAAGGCTTTCCTCAAAGGCCTGGCACAGGGGAAAGGAAAACTAACCTGTCAGAGATGCACAAATATCCACCAACTGCACAAACCATCACTGCAACCCTCTTTGTACATTTGGCTTCTGTCAGAGAACAAAATAGGGCAAATAGAAAAGCAGACTCTTTGAAAGGCAGAACACTCTCCCAATGCTGTTTATGGAGTGCCTCTTGTTTAAATGTTTATTTGCATTGATAAATTTAGATGGGTTTTAAACGCAAATGCTCCCTTACTCATGTTGATCTTTCATGGAGACCACTGGTTACATCTGTTAGTGTTTAGACAAGAAACAACAACAAAAAATTTGCAGCTCTTGCAAACATGGGTAACCAACACATTATCACGTGTGTGACTGTGGTGAACTAATGCATTCCTTGCGGAGGAGATGAAAAGGCAGCAGGCAGCAACCCGAAAGCACCAAGCTCCAAAGTCACCACGTCTCCGCTGTCTCAGGATAGCTCAGCAGCTTCCCTGTGTGGCACAGCCCAGTCAGCAGGCAATAAAGGTGATCCTCTGCTTCGTATGCAGCCCAGAAAGTGCTCTCTGAACATCTTTTGACTCAGGGCAGGCACGGGGCAGACACGGTCTCCTGCCACTTATGCCAGTGGCTGGCTGGCCAGGGTGGAGGCAAGGCATCAGCAAGCCTTATTGGGTAAGTTTGCAGGAATGCTGCTGTCACACCCTAGCGAGTTACTCATAAAGCTACCCAAAGCCATGAATATTGATTTTAATTCAAGGAGAAGGATAGATCAGAAAGGACTTTTTGTGCGGAAGTAAATCGTCACAGCAGTTCCTACACCCAGGACTCCAGCTTCAGCTAGAGCTTCACTCCTGTACCAAAAAATACCAGTCTGAAAAGCAAAACTGGGAAGGACTAGCACCCATCAAGCCCAGAGGTGCAGTGAGGAACCAAGTGCGATCATCTCCATGCACAGCTGAGGTGGTGGATTCAACGGTGTACCCCATAAAGATGGGGCACTGCCCCACTGAGGCCTACAAAGACCAGCCACCAGAAGACTGTCCCAGATGTGCCTCTGAGGAAAGAGGACCAAAATGATTTAAAACGGAGAAAAATAAGGAAAGAGTAAATGAGGGCAGAAGCCTGTCCTCCTCTACCATTTGCTAAGAAGCCGAGGCAGAGGCCGGCCTGTGAGCAGGCCTGAAGGCAGACATCCCAAGATGGTTGCTGAGGAACACAGGCATCATTCATAAACACGGCTGTTCCAATAAAGGGCCTCAAAAGTGTGGCCACTGTATATTTACACAGTTGCTTTATCTACTGTAGTTAACATGGCATGTTTGCCTCGGTTTTTAAAAGGACAAAGTACCCATAGGTAGGAGCACTACAGTGAAGATTAAATAAATAAATAGAAACCCCAAGCAAAGCTCGTGAAGAACAGGTCTTCCCCACCTAACGGAGGAAAACAGACCTGCAGAACAAGCAGAGCTGGGGTCTACAGGTCTAACCGTGTGCCAAATCCCACCCATACATCCTGAGAAATGACCCCGCTTCCTGCAAAGTTTCAGGCCCGAAACACCAGCGATACACATTTATGTCTAGCTCAACATTTTTGGGATGCTTCTATCATGAACCGCTGCCGTCCTAAGAGTTCAACGTCAAGAGGGGAGAAATTATCTGAAGGTCAGTGCTGCCCGTAAGTAAACAACGGAAGAGAGACCCGCACCGAGAGGCACAGACATGTATGAGGGTTCCCGCTTGCACGCAGCTGCTGCCTCTAACAAAAATCGATTGCTGCTTGATGGGAAATGGCTGTGTCGCTGGTCTGAGGGCTAGTCGGTAAATGCACAGCATGGGTGTTGCTTCCTGCTCAACTCGTTGTAAAAGTTGTTGATTGGAGATTATTTTTGTTGTTGTCCTTGCTGTCAACCTCTAGCAAAATGTTAACTAAGTTTTCTGTGCAAAAGATAAACGGGTTCAAATTCCATATGTTAAAAATCCCAGTAGGAACTGCACGGCATGGACAAAGAACAATCGAATGAGCAACAAGTGTGACGGAGAGAGAGATTACACAACTCGGGACATCAGCTTTCTAGGCCTGCAGTTAACCAAAATCTCATCTCAACTCGTAGAATTAACTTCGGTAAGAGAAACTATCTTTAGCCTGTTAAAAAGAAAAAGATGACGACAAAGTAAAAAAAGACATAGAGTGTGTGTGCATATGAAGAAGAAACTAGAAAACAGGGTAAACAGCCAGCTACTTTGTTCATTCAGTCTTGTAAAACAAAGACGAAAAACTCAAACAGAAAGCTGAAAGACTCATTTGTATTGGGTGCACAGAGCTGTGTTCCACTCTCTGATCTATGAAATACTTAAGATATGACCAAGTTTCTTACAATCAAACATTTCTGGAATTTCCCATTAATTCTCAGTGACATCTGTGCTCATTTCAGCCTAAAGAACTAGCCGTGTAGGAACCAGATGCCTGCAGTCCCCATCACAATCAATTTAGTAGCAGATACACAGCTCATCTCAAAAAGGCTTGCGAGTTATCTTAACCCAGTCACTCAAAACTGGAGGCACCCAACCAACCAGCCGCTTCCAGAGCTTATCTTTCCACATATCAGTTTCCTCTCAATTAGGCCAGGCTATTAAAAATAAACTGTGAAAGGAGCTATTCATTAAAGTTTTGTCACATCCTTGGATGAAAGTGCCCAAAGCAGATGTGAGCAGTTGCACTCACAACCCAACGAAACACCAGCGTAAACAATCAGGGTACATTTGCACATAGCCAGGGAGATTCCCCCTCCTACCTCCCTTCATGCTCCATTGCTCCCTTTACAGAGGATGGCAGCTGTTGGTAAAACAATGAAGGAAACTAGAGTACAAGAATATTTACACCAAGAGCGTAAGATTAGATCTCAGCAAGCAATTTTCCCTCTTACTTATACAGGCCAAGTATTCATGCATATATACACACACACGCTCTAAGGATTCTGAAGGAAGAGAGGATCTTCAGCATAATTTCCATCCTAACAGTCATAAAAGCACAGATCACTCTCAGTCAAGTATTATTAGAAATGACTAGATGTTCGAGTTCAGCTTGTAATTACTATTTATACACCAAACAGTAAAATGATGATAGGCTCCACCCAACTCCCGTACCAGTAGCACGTGATAATGGAGGCCACACACCCCGTGTGAGCACAAAATACTGAGTAATTCTTCCAAAAGTTATTTCTAATGCACTTCATCCAGAGTCTACATTCTGACCCTGATAAGTCAGAGGAAATGGTATAAATATTTATTGGAATCACAAGTGTACTGTAATAAGTATATTTTACCTTAGGATGTATTGTACCACCATACTTGCTAGAAAACATGCCTAAAACAGTAACGTGCTCCTAAAACACTAGCCCTTTAACTGGAAAAGATTACAGTCACCAAATCTCCTGACAGACTTGAGCAAATGATGTTTTCAGCAATCACAGACTATTTTCTGCTCACTCTCTTTCACGTTCTCCTTGCTTGCTACCTCCCAGGTTGTTGGGCTCTGAACTCACAGCATGTACAAGATGGCAAACTGCTCCAAAGGGCTGACAGTCCTGGCAAAAGCTCTTTTTTTCCCCCTCCAGCTCCAGCGACTTACTCACACCACACTGTCACTCTTGGTAAATGCTCTCCATTAAACACAGCTGTCTGAACAAAGACCACACGTCAAGGAGCTGGCAGACCTAATAACACACTATAGAAGAAATACAGTGATGATCAAGAAAAACAAGATAGGTCCCTGCAATATGTCCCAGGGCATTCTGTAGAGAACAGGCAACGTGTTCGGCCATTGAGTAGCTCCTACCATAAAGGCACAGAACGCTGTCTCTCCCTCCAAATTCTCCGAGATGATTTTTTTTTTTCCTTTCTATGGGTAACCCACATGCAAAGTCATTATTAAAGAGAGTTTCTTTTGAAACAGAAGCTGCTGCCAGAAGTACCAGAAAGTATCAGCAACAGAAGCATCAGTAACATCAGCCAGATAATGAGCTGTACTTAGTGCATATAGCACAACCAGAGGCCTTCTCACCTTGGGTACACATCCAACCTTTCCCATTCCTTCCACTGAGAAGTAGGGTGGTTCACACCAGTGTTGGGCTAGAGAAGAACACCGTCCATATGCTAAAGCAGAAGTACCATCCCTGAAAAAGGCATGGTTCACTGTCCATAAACAACCTCCATGAGAACCAAAGAACCCTCCCTACATATGAACAGACATGCTGCAGTGGCCATATTCATCTCCCCTGCCATGAACTCATTAATGGCATGTGACATAAAGAAAGCAGAGCAAGAGAAATTAACTTCATAGGAAGTGATGCAGAGTGGTATTTTGAATGTAACTGATGGAGGAGTTTAATAGTCCCGGTACAAGAGTTTGCTGGCAGATCAATTACGCAGCTTGTGACCTTCATCAGCCCAGACTTTTATCAAAATCCATTTTATGAGAATGTCAGAATGCCATACCACATTGCAGCGTTCACATCATTTCTCTTTGCTTCTATCTCGAAAAAATATTAGAAAACTTCATACAGTGCTGAAAAGACTCCATGGAGTTGGACTCGGATCTTTGTGGGTCCCTTCCAACTCGGGATATTCTGTAATTCCAAGACTGTGAATACTCCTACAGTCCAGCAGATACTCAAATATGAAAAACTAATTTTCTGCTTATATTTCAATGGAAAGGTTCCTCAGAGTTCCCAAGAGATGAATCAGCCATATGCAGCAGTGTATCAAAGAAGCCTGAGAAGTTTGTTCACTTGCTTAGATAGGGTCAAAGACACAGTAAAACATTCCCTGCCTGAGCCTATCTTTACTAGTGTGCTTAGGCCATGGGTGGTCCTTCAGAAGCAGATTTGTCTATCTGCAGCAATTAACAGCTCTAGTCTGCATCTTTGGTTTTCCACTCATCAGAGAGCCCTACCCAGTGAGGCAGCTGTTCCTGGCAGCAGATACTGGCACTGAAAGCAAAAATACAGATGCCAATTTCTCAGCTCTGTGAAAGACTGTATGAGTAAAGCCAAATAAATTGAGCTGTCTCTCTCTGAATGTTCCAGTGTGAGGTCTCTTCCCACCACAGGTCTATTGCCACCAAGCAAACCTTAGCAAAGTACTTGTAGAAAATAAGTAAAGTCATTTCATCGTGGAACAAACTTGGAATATTGTCTCATGACAGACAGTGGGTAAGGGACTGAGATCTACCAATATTGCCTTTCTGTGTGGGCCAACAAAGGACATTTTGTGGTTGTGGCCTACTACAGGCCACCTGATCGAGGAAAGCCTGTTGGCGAGGCCTTCTTGCTTCAGCTGCAAGCTGAAATCCCTGTTGGGGACTTCAACCACATGGAAGTCTGCTGGGAAAGCTTCAGGCAAGGCACGTGCAAAACAAGAAGATGATCAGAGACAGGCAGCATGGCTTCACCAAGGGCAAATCATGCCTGAGCAGTCTGGTGGCCCTGAGCAGAAGACTTGAGCACCTCTCCTACAAAGAAAGGCTGAGAGAGCTGGGGCTCTTCAGCCGGGAGAAGAGAAGGCTCTGGGGAGACCTTACAGTGGCCTGAAGGTGGCTTATAAAAAAGATGGAGAAAAACTTTTTACACAGGCAGATAGTTATAAGACAAGGGGGAACAGTTTTAAACTAAAAGAGGGGAGATTTAGATTAGATATAAGCATAAGTATTTCCTATATTCTTATTTGCTATTTAATAATATATTAAATTCCGAGAGTGCTTTAGAGGGTGATATCCCTGCCTAAGGCAGGGAGGTTGGAGCTAGATGATCTTCAGGGTCCCTTCCAGTTCAAACCATTCTATGACTCCATGTGACTTGTAGTAATTGATACTGATTGATGAAGAAAATAGGTTAGTTTGGGGCCCCAGGTCAAAATATCTGCAGATCCTATCTACCTAGCACAGAACAATGATTTGGGGAAACGCGACCAGAAGAAAAAATCTTCCATCTCAACTTGTTATTACTGGCCAACCATTTACTTACTTATAGTAAAAACTCCCTAACCCTTGTGCAGTACATGACCCTAGGCTTGGAAAGGTAATAACAGTATCTGTGTTGGCAAGTCAATGAGCTCAAACATCATCGTGTTTGTGTTAGACTTGCGTATTAGTGAAACTTTGCTGGTCCCAGTCTAAGTACTCTCGGTGGAATTCGTGATGACGAGCAATTGGTTACCAAATGATGCACGGTGGAAAGCAATACCTCTTGATAAAGTAGCGTCTCCTGGTTCTGTAATGGTTACTGCCACTCTAGAAACTGGAAGCACACTTCTCTTTTGAAAAAGAAATAGACCTGGTTAGCAGTGTCTGTCAATATACTTGTTCAGGAAATTTGAGATTTTAATACTAAAATTTTATCTTTTTGTATGAAAGGCTAGTACAATATGTCAGCTCTCAGGCATTACATAGGGTATTTTAGGATAAATTTATGACTGGTGCTGTGATTCATAACTACAGATGCAGGCAGAATCTGATTTTCTCCTCTGCAGTCCTCAGTTCTTGGCCTGATATGAGCTCAGCTTTAGCAGGCAGGGAGACTTTCCATATGATACAAGGTCACTGACCCACCTTTGCATGTTACTTTCATAACTCAAGACCTGGCAAAATTCCAACTCAGAAAGCCGAACTAACATCAACAAGTTAATCTTCTATAATTGCAGTGTTGCCTCCAAAATTAGTATATTACCTGATGAAGGAATAATAATAAAAAAAACTTCTCACACGCACACAGATTGTACCACGCCTTTCCCAGCAGCAGGGTTTGGGGAGGAGATGTACATTTTAATGTACTTGGAATTTCAGCAAGCAACTGAAGAGGCATGCCTTTCTGCAGCAGACTGGTAGGTGGCTTGCCAGTTCCACATCCCTCCTTGCCATGTGTGTCTCAATGGCAAATGGCTGAAGCGACAGAGCAGTGAACAGAAACTCCCCACTTCAGTTTTCAGTCATCCCTGCTTAGACTTCTTTTTTTTTTTTTTTAATTGGGAGAATTCAAGTTTTCGTTCCCCAAATCCCCAATAATAAAACTGTAGTTATCACAGCACACTAGTTAATCTATAATCTTTACAGGAACAGCGTGGCAAGAATGTACACCTATACTGAAGTTCATAAGGTTGAATTTGTCCAAATACAGCCAGAACAGGATGACTGCAAGGGTAATCAAAGCCCTGTCCCTGGTGAAAGGCTTAGGGCTGGAATTCACTGGGCTGATTAAATTGGTTTTATTTTGAAAGAGAATTCGGTGCTTGGAAAACGAACATGATAGAGCTGCTTCTCCAGATTACATGAGCCAGCACAACATAAAATAAAGCCCTGGCTGAGAAGCCAACCTTGAAGTTCTTTATTTAACCTACCATCAGTGAAGATGGGCTATTTCTCCCAGGCAGAGACGTGACCTAACGCTTTCCCTCCTCCTCCATCCCATTTCTGCTTTACCATTGCCCCCTCAGCCGGGCTAGTTCAATCCTTTGCAAGCCTGGAAGGTAAATGGGATTAGGGAACTGAGCCAGGCCAAAATAATCCCCCTCCTTTTTTCTCAGCTCTGATGAATTTCTTCATCTTGCTTGCCAGGCTGCCTGTAAACAGCTGGACCACCCAAGCAAAGGACAGCGTGGGGGCGGGAATGACCAGACAGGAGGACCAAAGAGCTCAAGCCGGCGCTTACAGGGACAACGTGTTAGCTTTTGCCAGTGCAATGCTGGAACAGTTCTGCACCAGCTCAGAAACACCCTCTTCCTACCACCCTGCCCCCCTCAGACTCACCCATGTCCTCTTCTAAAAGCTTATTCCATTCAACTTTTAAACCCAGTCTCATTTCTTTGCACACACTTACACTAGAGAAGATTGGTTTCTATTTATAGTCCAGTATTCTTTTACCAAGCACGTTTTTTTCAAGCATTTGATTTGACTTCACAAGACATGCTCAGCTGGTTAGCCAAGAAAGAAAGAAAGAGCAGAAGGGCTGTGACCTGCATCATCCATCCTTGCACTGCGTTGAGAATGGCCAGGGGTATGTTCCCCGAGCAGATTCAGAGAAGAATGTATTGCCAAATATATACACACTGGATTTCTCTAGGTACAAGCCCAGCTATGCAAAACTGCTGAGCAGCTACCAGCTCCCAAAGGCAGCATTACAGACACTGGTTCCCACTAATGGCTCAGCTACCCTGAACAGACACAAATTAAAACAAGCACTTTGGGGCAACATTTGTTACAAACAACTTCATATTTTACAGTTTCCATTGAAAGCTGGTTGAAAGTTAACTAAGGATTTCACCACGCAGTCAAATTGACCATTCCGACACAATACAGTCAGTGAATAATTTCAGCTGCGCTTTCACACTATCCAAAACATGGAATAATTCCCCAATTCTGCAAACTCCCTCTCCTCCTTCCATTTTGTCTTTTTTGAAGAAGATCAATTGAAAAACAGAGAAGAAATACAGAGGCACCAAGCCTAGCTGTGCGCAGAGGCCCGGGTAGGAAGCAGCATCGGGCACCCCGCACCACTCCGTGCCTGCGGCCTGCTGCTGCTCACAGCCCTGACAAGCTCTGCTTAGGTAAATGATGAAAAGCAAGTCAAAGCCACGACCAGAGCCTTGAGTCTGTACAAAATGATCTTTGTCAGGAGGCTGTGGAAGCCACGTGGAAAAGTAGTTGTTTTCCTCCGTGGCCAGGCCTGGCTGTGGAAGAATTTCAAACAGCCACAATCTGTTTCTGTATTTTATCCTTTCTAAGCCCAACAAAAGCTGAGTACACAGGACCTGTGCTACTCCAGTGATAAAGACAAGTACAAACTCTGCCCAAGTATCTCTGGGTTAGTCAACACAGTTAAAACCCCAAGCAGCACAGCGAGGTGCAAGGCCTCGTTTCATGGCTGCTGGAGCAGGTACTTGTGAAAACAAGAATGGCGGAGGAACCTCAGCCTGTACCTGCCCACGTTGTAAAGACAGACCTGCCCTGGCTCCCTGCAGCCAGGTACCTGAGTATATTAATCGCTGGTATTTCATGAGGACCGCTCACACACAGTTACAAGCGTAGCAAAGGAAACCGCTCTCCTCACGCTGCCGATGCTTATCTCTGTCCAAACCAAAAACACAGCGTTAAATATAACTGTTGTTCAAAGGCTCATTTTAGCATCCAACAATCGGAACAGTTTTAAAACACTTGTCTTACATCAAACTATTTTAGCCGAGAGCAGCTCTCAAACTTTAGCAGCACGAAGTTTCATGAATAGCTGAGAGTTCTTGCAGATGCACATCCATGCCTCTCTGTTCACAGCTAGACAGCCAAGTTTAAAAAGTGCAAAAAGAAGAGCACATCCAGCAATTGTTTCCATTCAGAATGCCTTTTGTGATCCAAAAGCGGGGAGGGAGGATGGAGGAGATGGACTTTCCAAATAAGGATGCTGATCTGGAGGCCAAATTTCAGAAACACTGAGCAATCTGTAGCGTTCCTCACCAGCATCTCCAAGGGGCTCTGCGCTACTGAAAAAAAAGGACATCTGTACAAAACTAACTTCAGATTTTGGCAAAGATTAACCAGCTTTAGGGACACTCAAACCATGACCTAGGACACTTTATCTGCCATCCTATATTAGCATATTGAGACACATTTGGTTTCAAAAGTCACTGCACTTGTGTGTTTGTATAGAAGCCTTTGCATTATTAAGCAGAGAACCCTGAATGCATATACGCAACTGTTGCCTGCTGACCTACAATGAACTTGTAGACATGCTGATTTTATCTGTTTAACAGATTAGGTTTGCACTGACAGATGGACAATGCTACTGTTAAATTAATTAAAAATGAATACCATTAATGCTGGATGAGCATGAAACAAATTACCTTTGAGGTAAAACACTTCCAAATAGGGGGAAAAGGAAAGCACTTAATAAGGGTAGACAATAATAGCTCCTTGTTCACCTTTAAAGATACTTACTTGTTAACTTCTACCTATTTCCTTCTGTTTTTCCTGTTGGTTCTTTACTTTTACTAGTAAATCAATTTATTTACTTACAGTAATTTTATATAATTCTATTTATCGATAATCACTACATTTACTAATGTTTTTACTAGCCTATGCTCCTGTATTATCAATTTTATTTGGGTTAGCTAAATGCTGGTCTACTTACATTTACAGAACGTAATGGCAAGCCAAATCATTTTGAATGTACCTTTCATTGAATATAATGTACTGGTCAAGATTTAGAGAACTATTAAAAATACAACCAATCACTCCATTTTCTACCATTAGCTTTCTGTTAGCAAAAAAAAAAAAAAAAAAAAAAAAAATCAAATTATTATCTCTTTCAGTTTTTCCTAACTGGCTTTCTTACAAAGCCCATAGATCACTTAAGTTCTCATTCCCATTCTCCCTCCCTTTGAGGCAGAAGATCTAGGCTTCTGGGTAACACGCAGCTGGTAAATTTTTCTGACATCACTACCCACATAATTCTGTGAGTGTGCCCACTGAACCATTGTTTGCAAGCGAGTCTTCAAAATTACTAACCAGGGTATAAATTCCGAAGTGCCAGGATGTCAAACTGAGCTACTCAATTCTTACTATCCACAATTCAATTAGTTGCAAATACCACACCAGCAGCAAACCAGTGTTTCAATTTCTGCTGGCATATAACTCTACAAACTCGTTTTAGTGTTTGGATTTTTAAAAAGTAACCTCTTCATTGCATAAGTCAGGTATTGATATTTTCCTTATCCAGTAGAAAGATAAGCTGGGAGGAGGAGGGAATAAAAAGATTAAAAGTATTTTATGGTCTGTTATTTTAAATCTCAACTGTAAGATCAATTGCTGCTGCATTTATCAGTTTTGAATTTTTACATCCAACAACAAAAGATTAAATATGTAGTGACAGAATAAAACTGTATGTCCACAATGATAACGGAACACTAGAAATCTGATATGCACCCCAAGCCACAATGTAAAGAAACTAAAGAACAAAACTTTCCAGCGGTCAGGCAGGGAAAAAAAAAAAAAAAAAAAGATAATTAGAGAAAACCTAAACAAATCTACTCCAAGAAACAAGGACCCAAGTTATTAAAAAGGCCCCAGAACGATATTCTTACTGCCTTCAGTGGCAGCACTTACATGCATAAACTTTGGCCGAATGTATAAAGGGCTGTCAGAGGGCAGATGCATTTTACTGTTTATGATGATCAAGATAAACTGGCAACGGATTCAGAGTTCTGTGTATTTTGGCCCCAGCTGTAAAATTAGCTGGAATATAAGGTTTCAGGTTCAAGGTGGTAAAAGACCCTATAGCCCACAAGCTGCTAGAGGAGGTACTGGGGAGGCAGAGAATAGCAAGCAGAATGTGGGTAACAGCATGAAGCGTAGCAGTGTGGACAGCCAAACACTCATAAAACTTTCTCTATCGGGATGTTCATTGAAATCTAAAGGCACACTCAATTTCCACAGCAGCACAAGCGATAGACTGCCAGGCTCTGGCATCACCTGAATAGCTACAACACAACCAGCTCTTAATAGGTCCATGTATGATACTGGTATTCTGGGTTTCTGCTCAAAATGGCTCAAATTTAGCACACGAGGCAGCACAGCATTTAATTAACTGCATTTAAATTACTGACAGGGCTTTTTTTTAATTGCAATTTAAGTAATTATTTTGCCTGGAGTTTGTATAAAATCCGTCTTTTACTTTTCTGCTGGGAGGGCAGGGGAGGTGGAGGAAAGGAGAGGTCTCTCATCTTGCGTGTTTCTGGAACACTTTTTTTCCAGGCCGCCGTTTCTCATTCAGTTTTTTTGGCTTACAGTGCCACTTCCCCACCTTGTAGGCACAGTCCCTGAGCTTTATCAGCTCTTGGCCCAAGTGCTGGCCCGTGCAGCCCAAGGCAAAATGTTGGAACTCTCTCCATGGGACAGGCTCTGCTGGCACCAGCAGGCTGGGAAGGCACCTAAAGCACTTGTCACGTAGACTCTTCCTCTGTCCCCTGCAGCTGCTGAGCTACTTATGAACTTTGTTGTGCCACACTTCGAAAACGTAAGAGAGAAGCCGTTAAACAACCACTTTGAACATGAAAAAGCCATCCGGCATTGCTGCTGAACACAGCTTAATAACAAAGCCCGATTGCAGCCTGGTTGTCACAACAGAATTTAGACTAGCAACTGGGTTTCAAAGGTGAACCCGAACAGCAGATAGGAGCAGGTGAAAGGCGTCACAGTGATGTCACCACCCTATTTCACCACACACTGGGCCCAACAAAACAACAATGCAGCTCACGTCCTTCAGTCACGCCTGGACCAAGTCTTGTATCCAAGGATATGTTGTTCTTTGGCCTCTGATCTAAGTCCTCCGATGAGAATATCGATAGTTGCCGTGAAACCGCGGTTATCTGGCATTTTGTTTGAATTTTTAGACAGCACAAATACCTGGGGACAGGTGCACAAAGAGTCAGAGCTGGTGTGACTGTGGCGCCTAGCTTCCAGCTCTAACCAAAAGGTGCCTGTGTGCAGAAGAGGCATTCCTGGAGAGAACAAACCCTGCATCAGATGTGACCTGACATGCACAGACACAAAACCACAATGATATCCCAACTGCAAAATCAGTTAATTCACTTGCACCCATGATGCTTTAATGTCTTCGGGGTAGTTACAAGAAGAAAGCTTAAAAAAAAAAAAAAAAAAAAAAAAAAATCCCAAACATGTAATTCAGTCTTAAGTATAACACCAACCTCCCTGGATCCTGAGACACACGAGAAGCCAGACAGACAGTATCAATGCCAGTAGAGATCAATACTCCCACAAAATAGTGTTATGCTGTGCCTAGAAAGCAGAGGGAGCAGTAATAGATATCTAACACAAAAACACCCAACCCTTCAAGAATAGTTGTGCGAATAGTAGCAACGATTGTACCATACGTACAAGTAATTACTGTCAGGACTCCATCTGGATCAGAAGTTTGGCGACTGTTTCACTAGCAAAAGAATCCCCAAGTTAAAACTGAATTTTGAGCTGTGAGCCAGTGCCTCCCTGAAATTCTCTTTTCTCCTTCTTGTACAACCACAGCCCCGATCTGAGGATGTTTTTTTGGTTTCACATTCTCATGCAGCAGGAGGATTCTGATTCACCCAAGAAATTTTAATTCAGAGGTACAAGCAGTATTATTTTTAGCACAAACAATGCCACTTTGCAGTTCTGAACTATTCTATGGCAGCCTTTTTGTATTCACAGTAAATACAAGAAGATAAAAATAAAAGCAAATAAACATGAGATCCAGGCTTTGCTCTTTCAGACCCTGACAAAAAGAGCAGAAGCAAGCTTCCACACGGCTTTAAAGCCAGGGCTTTCAGGTGAAAACATGGAGATTCAGGTTTGAGCTTTGTTCTGTCCAATTTCCTGTCTTTTATAAAGGCCTTATTAGTGCACAAATGAGATCATGCAGGAGGAGCTAATTAACTGTACTTTCCCACTGCCGCTCACACTGCAGTCACTTACCTATGTAGAAATGTCCTCAGAACAGAGGATCAAAACCCAGGCTTCTTCAATCAGCAAATTACCCTGCCCAAACTATAGCCTCTTCTTTTAGAGGACATCTTTCCCACTAACCACTGCTAGTACCGCTCCCATTACTCACTGACTGAAAGGGAATACAAGAATGCCCTACCCAACAAAATTAAAAAATAAAAATAAAAAATGGCAATAAAAATCAAAGTCCAAAAAATAAGTTTTCAGGCCCGAAAAGACTTTAGTCACACTCCACTTGTAAGATCCTTATTCCACCTTTGGCAGCAAAACAATCTTCAAGGCCAGCATTACAGTTCCCTTGCCATAACCTGGTAACTGAGCATGGAGGCAAAGGAGCAGTCCAAACCTAATGAAAGAATTCAAACAGCAAATGCAACTTTATCATTTTTCTTTTATATTTCTACTCCCAGAGTGGAGCTTGTCATATGGAGTGGTAGGTTTCAAGCAAATACAGCAATGTTGACCAAGAGAAGCTGTTTTTAATACAAATTATTATTAATTGCTGCTTTTTTTTTTTTCCCTTTCAATTGCCTTTTCCTCCCTGAAATCAGCTTGGGAACAGCTGACTACATTATTACATTTAGGCTAGGACTCTGTTTCTGAAGGCAGGAACACGCCAAGGTCTGTAAAGCAAACAGAAACGAAGCTACAGTTCCACCTGCACCGACTTTGTCATACTCGTGAGCTCAAGACGTAACTCAAGTTTCGTCTTAAGCCCGTAGCGCTGGTAACTCATCAACCACTTCCTGCTGAGCCAGCCTCTCTGCTCCGCCAGTTCCCGGCCTGGCTCCCGATGTTTCACGCTGCAGTCACTCCTTGCTCCGCTCCAGCACTACGGCAGCAGCACCGACGTGACGACCGCACCGACGACAAGCCCAAAGAGGCACCGGATGATTAATACTTTCATAACCTCTTGTGCAAAGAGCTGATGGCGTTTTACAAGGAAAAAACTCAGGTAGAAAGAGAAAATAAATGCGTTTCTGAAGACTGCTCATGGGGTCAGCTATGAAGCAAAAATTTCTCATTTATCACTCAGCAAAAGAGAAACTTGTTATCATCCAACATCTGAACATTACTCATGTCACCGGAGATCTACTGCAAGTGACCAAAAGTAAACACTCAAAGGTTTCATGCTCAAGCAGAACTGATAACTGATTAACTTGAAATTGATTAATTAGAAAGGTGAACAGAGCGCTGCCTATTTTTGAGGAACTGTGATTAATTCTTCTCGTGTACTAAGGGTTTGATACGAAATTATTTTTCCTCATGCATCTCAACAATTCTTTCTTTACCCCTCAGGCACTGTTCTTCATTGAAATCATACCCAATTTCTGCTTCATCTAAAATTAAATCAAACAGGAAATAATGTACATGTGTGTCTTTTATAGACCCTTCAGCACCTGAGGAGTACGAGCTGGAGTTAAACACAAGCAGCGAGGCTGGAGCTTGTCAGGACCAGATTCCCTCCACCTGAGCATCGCTTGGAGAAAAGGTTTGGTTAGGAAAAGATCATGCTGCCCAGGGAGCTCCAGCACCAAGAAGTCAGGATGTGGACGGTGGAGGGACAAATCCGGGACTGCAGGGGCAGGGGGGCCAGGGCAATGCTGGTTGTTTGGTTTTCAGCCACCTGCCAAGTTACTGTGCAGGTCAATACCTATGAATCACATTCTGAGATGTCACATAAAACCTGTTCAGAAATCAATACCACACAGGAATACGGTACCCCTGAGAAGGATTTAGCAGTCTTGTGTTTATGTCTCATCCAAAAAAGTTGCGCTGTTTTTATTTCAAAGGTTGGTTTACTAACTATAACCGTATCCTACAGCAGTATAAGACGGTGTGGGCTTTTCCAGTAAAAACAGGGATAACTGGGACTATCTTCCGTTCTCAACAGAGAATCATCCTAGAAGTTGAAAGGCTTGCTTATTTACTTGGCACGGACAGCTTTATTCAAGGACACATATTCTTCTACAAGGAAACAACCAACCTCAAAACACGACTGGAAAAATGCAATGTCAACATCATATTGTTTCCTGAACTGTTCTATATTAGGTAATACACTATTTTCATCTAGGATATACCTAAATTGTGTAATTACCACAGTACCTCGCCTAAAAACGGGAAGACGCCCACCCAAGGTCTATTGCTGTTCCAAGATGAAGGAAAGAAAAGGGCAAGCACATTTGGCCAACTCTGCTACCATCTTCATGGCTTTTTCATGAGGTAAATATAGCACAAAAGCAAATGGCAAGCGCTCAGACTAGAGTCTGGAAGTGAAGGCGAAAGAAAAGCTATATTGGTTAGCATCAAAAAAGCATACTGTGGAGGAGAACGGAGATGAAAATAAAAGGAAATACTACACGAGGCCATTGTATCAGACTGATCCATCACACAGGGCTAGGAAAAAATGCTCCATGTGACCCGTTGGCTACACTGACCAAGAGATCGCTGATTACTCTCACCACAAAGCTTCTGACAGAGGCCACCCTTGTGCTCTGCATCAACAGCCAACGATGCACAAGAGAACTACTCTAAGACGGGGCTCACCGACACACCACGACATAGGGAACACAAACACGACCCGATGAAACATTCCCACTGACAGTTCTGCACTGAAAACAAGTAGCCCTATCTCAGAAGTGTATGAAAATCTCAAGGGCTTCAGAGACAACCAAATAAGTTATTTCTAGCATGCAGGTCTGCCTCGCATTAATCTGTTGTTGCATTAGTTGAACAACAAAAGCACTCCAGAGCTGCCAAATCTGAAAGACACACACTATGGAAAGCCAAAGTTTTAGCAGAATGATTTTGTGGGAGGCCGAGGGATTATGAAACAATTCCAGTTTTGAGATCTTCCCAACAGCCCCCAAGCCATTTAACAAACAAATTAGATTTTTAACTGTCTGTAAAAGGAGATTGTCTAACGTACAGAATATACCTAAATGTATTATGTATGTAGAGAGTCTATGTAAACAAAACCGTGTCATTTACAAGCAGCTAAAAAGAGGTTTTTATTTTAAAAAGTCCTGTCTCCCTGTCATTGCAACTTGTGTGCTAGAAATCCCAACTGCATGGCTTCCATGGTAACTCTGCAGTACTGCTCATTTTTACATATAATGATCCAGCCACAAAAAGAGCAGCCACTCGAAGCTTAGTCTAAGGCCAGTCTCAAAAGCAATGGGAGGGATTAAAAAAAAAAATAATTAAAAAAAAAGCTAAAACCCGGAACCAGACGACTTAATGTTGATCCTTATATTGTTCAGCATTATCAGTTAAAACCATAATGCTCCTTCAAAACAAAACAGCAGCAAACAAGCTCACAGAGTTAATTATCTCTTCCCTTCTGCCTGTCAATACAGAGGAATACAGCCTGCTGCTAAGGTCCTCAGTCACCTGCCGCACGTAGCAGGACAGCAGCAGCAGGACGGCTGCACCATGCAATGCACAGGACTTCATCTTTTAGCCCCTCTGGTCCGAAACCTCCTGTACCGAAGGCTCTTAGTTTCGGGTCATGCAATAAGCATTTCAGGACAGGCAGCACCTGGGTGAACCCAGAGCAACTTCCACGATACTTTGTTTATGGCATGCAGAAAGGTGAAATGGCCTTGGGCACAGGTAAACTACAAAAGGAGTTACGCTTCTGCTGCTGTTTATGTCTCCCCATTTGAAATACATAATTGTTTTAAATGGCCTCTTGGTTGCAGGTTGGGTTCAAACTTTGGTCATTACACTCAGGTAATGAATCAAATTCCCAAACCACGTTGTTCTTGGCACGTGTTTTTGCGTAATTCTTTCTTTTGTAAAGAGTACGCTACCCCACGGAGCTCTTCTGGCTGTAACATAAATGCTGCTTGCCTCTTTTTTCCAAACGAGGGTTTTGTCTTTGACAGTTTTCAACGCAGGTCATCCACCAGGATCACCTCAATTAAGAAGCGTGCTTTAAAAGCAAGGTCAGGCGAATTTACTGAGAGCAGTCCATCATTCACTGACACCAAGAGCACTATTCACTACACTAAATCACTTCTCAGCTTTTTGACTGAAGTTTAGTGTGGAACTGGATTTATAATTCTTCCATTAAAAAAATAAAGCCAAGACTCACACGACACTGCTCCAAAGTAGCCCTGGGAACATGGAATAATTTCTGCTCCCCAGCAGCTAGCCTTCACGTGTTTACTTAAGAGAAATTCTATAGCATGTGTTAGGTATTTTTTATTTGAACTCAGAAAAGCAACTCTCAAAAAGGAGTCTGACCAATAGGTATGGGGAGAAACACCTGGCAGAGCACTAATGTCATGGCTTAGTGTCCCTGTTAACATTCCTCAGATCCGCCCAGGAGAAAAATCACTGTGCATGTTACCAGCCCGCAGCAGCCGTCACTGAAAGGCATCACTGTGATGGCATCTCTATAACCCAAATATAAAAATGGGACAAGCACTCCCAAACACCACCGCTGGTAACAGCTGGAAAGCTGTTGAGTACTGAAAGCTTCTGGTCACTACCAAAGCAGGTTGGACTCGAAGTGGGACACAGTTCAAAAGATCTGTTAATTGCTAATTTCCTGATTTCTCCAAGTTTTCATACAGTTTCGAACTGCCTATTTAAATACGTAGGTAGAAAGGTAGTCTCAGTGTAACCAGTGTCCCCGGAGAGTATCAATGCTCTATAAAGGCCTGATTTGAGTCCCTACTACACGGTTGCCCTTTGGATACTAAACAATTAAACCTGTGGAGTAGGAATTACTCTCAGCAGCTACTGAAGTCAGCTGATAATAACAGCATTTTCACAGACTAGTTTAATTAGACACCTAGCTTTAAACTGTTCAAGCAAGCTGAACTCTATCCCAAGTCTTTCATCTTGTACCAACAGTCTGACAGAAGTACACAGCCCAAGGAAAGAATGACAGGAAGAAGAGAAGACCAAATATTCTTCTCACAGAGATATCAAGAATGCACTCAGAGATTTACATTTATGCTGTAAGCTGTTTCCTTGCACTGCCCTGCAGTATCCACTAGCAAGGCACTGAAGGCAGTAAATCCTGATTTCCGTAGACTTTCCTTACCTTTTTTTATTATACTGCAATCACAACCTGAAAAAAGGAACATGTAGAAGAGTTCTATCAAGGCAGATAAGTAGAAGTCATTAACTGCTCAAAAACATTGCCCTTGATGAGAGACATGCTTAGGGCAAAATAAGCCAGTCTTCAATGGGTAGTTGGGCAATAGGTACAAGTTTCCAAAGCATGAACTGAGAGGGCTGCAAGGAAGTTTGATTTCCAGCCTGGCAATGCTAGAAAACATTGGGAAACGGAGAAAAGCAATCAACTCTGCTGCAGGCTTTTGAACCCATGATTAGCATTGAACGTAAACCGAAGCCACATGCATAGGACCTGCAGGTCTGTACAACAGCCAGAAAGGAGAGAGGGAGGGAGGGAGGGAAGAAGCGGCTATCACATTTCAGCCCTTAAGCATCTCATCTCTTTGACCCTCTGTGTCTGATTCCAAGCTCAAATACAGTTCTGACGTCCAAGGTGTCACCCTATCTCCAATTAATCAAAGGAGAGTCCTGTTTAAGTAGCCCCTTCACAGGAATCCCATGGCATGGCTTGGAATTTGATCTGTCATAGCTGTCAACAGATCCACGTCTTGCTTCTCTCTTGCTTTTGTTTTTCTCAAAGGCAGCTCAGTGAGCCTGGAATGAAACATGCACGGACAAAGCAGAGGGATACAGGGGCCTTTCTGTGGGAGCTAAGCAGCGTTTTTTTGCCGCAACTAGCTCACCCAGGTGTTGCAGACAGGACTGCTAAAGGTACGTTAAATGCTCTGAAGTTACCACTTAACAACACATGACTCTCAAAAAGTGAAGGAACTCAAAGCTTAATTAGACCTGACGGTCAAAATAAATACCTATCAGGCTCTACTTCAAGAAGCCTGGTGTTTTCTGATCTTGGATTTTTTAATTGTTTACCAGTCCATCAACAAAGCTTCCCGCAGTGCCCCCATGAGCATAAAGGATCTGATCTTTAAACAAACTGCCTGGAGAGACCGGCCTGATAAGCGGGGAAGAAATAATTATGCCATTCAGAAATCAATTTAGTCTCGGGAAGAAATGTATTGCAGCAATTATCTTAAACATGGGGTGAAGTCCATGCAAAATCACTGAGCCAGACTTGAACACAGTGCTGTTTCAGTGAAGTATCAGAAAGCTGACAGTATTGTCATCTCTGCACAAGAGAAAAGTGAGACTGACGCATCTTTTTCAGTGATTTTTCATCAAAACACGCCTAACTGTGTAGACTGAGATTTCATGCTCCCAGATAGCTGTAGCTTTCAAAAAAACACCTTTAGGAAATCGATGCCCAGCCTTCTCAATGCAAACCTAACCTTTGTCCTGTCATTCACTGCCCTGCATCTTAGATAAACACCATTTCTTTCCTCGCAGGGTACACCCATCACATGCATGCTGCTAAAACAAAACCTTCACAGCCTGAAGTTATGAGAAATGATTTGAATTTTTTTCTGTACCAGAAAAGCAAGAACTCCCCCACTTTTCCCCAAATAATCTTCTACCCAAAATATCTCAGACTGATCTAAAAATGAACATTGTGCAAATCACCACAGAGCTTTGTGGTCTCATCCTGCAAAAACACAGAGGGCTTCTCGTAAGGGCCGGGTACCCTCAACTCCCACCCACTCGCAAAGGAATTTGAGAGACTTAAATTTTGCAGTTTAAACCAAGAACAGGTCTGGCTAGGAATTAACCCTATAGGAAGCAAAATAATAAGAATTCCTCAGATCGGCCACATCCTCAAGGCAACTATGTGGCTGCACAAGCCAAGCAGGTGCGCAGGAGGGGGGAATGCAGGCCAGCCCCGGGCTGACAGCCCTGCTGCTCCCAGCATGGATGAAGGCAGCTTAACCACAACTGCACCCTCAGGAGCTTTGACCAGTCTCCAGCCCAGATACTGTGTGGCAAAAACCCAGCGGGAACACCAGGTGTGAAACGTTTTCCTTTGTCTGTTTTCTCAGAATTATCACATCAGGGCAAAAGAGGGAGAAGGATAAAAAGGAAGGCATCAAGCCTAGAAACAATGTGTTTGGGCCTGGCTCTGATCAGCAAGCGGAATGAGTAATGAGATAAAATGCAGCCCTCTATCTCCTCACTGTAGCCCCAGTGTCAATTTGCAGAAGTCCTCCTAATTAAGTCCTCCTAATGAAGGTCTCGAGCAGCACCAGGCCTCCAGCTGAGGTGAGAGGCAAAGCAAAATGGAGCTGCCTGCCAGCTCGGCCCAGGGAGCGCCCAGGGCTGTGGCGAAGAGCCGGCTGCAACCAAGATCGGCGTTAGGCTCTCGGTTTGAATCCGCTTCCTGGCTCTCTTGACCAATAAACCTTTCACCTTGCACGTCTCCCACAAGAGTTCATGAAGCAGACAGCTGAGGCCTACGAAACGAGAACTGGCTGCCAGGACTAACCCACTTCCCCCGGCCCAGCATCTCCCGCTTGCAAAACGCGCTTGCCAAACCCGCCTTCGGCCTGTCACCGCTCTTGTTTGTTTCTCGAGCTGTCCGCTCAGACCATAATCCCACATTTCTACACACTGTTTTTGACTCGGTTTGAAAATTTCAGTTCTCTCTTGTAGTGCCGTGTTTTTGTTTGTAATGTTTGCATTCGTGACCCTTTGGAAACGCTTTCTGTTTTGCGAAAAACAAAGGAGAAGACTGACTGAAGAACTTTGAACTGGCTCATACCTGAGAAAAAGCTTAACAGCTCCTCCAACCTCACTTTCCTCTATCTGTTTTGGAGTTGGGTTATTATTTATTGTTGTTGGTTTCTTGTTTTTTTTTTTGTTTTTTTTTGGTTTTGTTTTGCTTTCCTTTTTCCAACATTAGCTATTATTGTGATTATACGAGGAGAAATTGCCTACATTTTACAGATGGTGAAACCAAGATACTGAAAATTCATGTGAAGCCATTTTTATAGCCAAGAACTTGAACCTTGCAGCTGCCAGGCTGCTCTGCTGCTCTGTCTCCCATTTTTCTCACCTTTCTCATCTTGAGAAGGCTTAGTGTACATCCGAGGGAGGCCCTAAAGCCAAAAACACCTCTCCTACCGTATCTGTCACAGTGCAACCGTGAGCCCCTAGCACAGCCCTCAGTGTGTCCCATGAGGAAGCACTCGCCTGGCAGCACCTCCCCATCCTGCTCCCTCAAAGAACTGCTGGTCCAGTAGCAACAACCTACTGGGAATTACAGAGTTAAATTCAGTTAAAACAGGACATTCCCCTCCACAAAGCTGATTAATGTGCTGAAAACCCAAAGCCAAGACACTAGGAACGGGAAGTGGAATTACCGAACGTGCGTCACTGAGTTTAGGTTCCCCTTTTCTCCTGTTGCTGAATTACTGCAGCTTGCATGCTTTCAGGGCAAAAACTTTAGCTACAGCATGAAAGACCTTCTCCAAATCCACTGAGCTGAAGAACTGCCATCATTTTTGGTAGGATTTCACTAATCTGTTGGTTCCATTAAAAGAAAAAAAGGTTGCTGTGGCCAGTAAAGAGCAACACTCTGCAGCATTTTAATAAGTTAAGCCATTATAACTTGCTCAGCAGAAACGTCAAGAGGTTTTGTTTGCTTAAAAGGAAACAGTTAAAGTAGCTGTTACAGTATTTGCAGTGACTCTTTCCCCAGACTCAGAGCTATTAATGACTGTAATTCTGACTAGAGTGTGATTTAGCAATAGTCACGTTGACCCCGTACAGCGTATCATGGGACCATACAGCTTCAAAGCACTCAGCAAATATTAACCTGGTTATTCCCGAGGACGCAGAATTTTTATTTCTGTTTTTCAGGTGAAAAAACAGAGACTGAAAGGAAAATGGTACCACACCAAAGCATCAAAAGACAGAAAGACAGAACTAGTTCTGGGAAATACTAAAGCCCTGATGCAGTATATGTTCGGTAATAAAAATGTCCTGTTTTGATTGCAGCACGACTTGCTTAAATCAGTCTTGATATTTCAGTGCTACTCACATTGTGTATGGCTTGTGCAAACCAATACTAAAGGTCAGTGTATTTAATAGCTACATAAAGTTAACATTGTTTATTGAATGCTACTGGCCTAATGGAATAAAAAAGAAAAACACACACACACACACAACACAAATAAAGACACAGGGATTTGCTCAGGATGACCACAAGTACAGCAAAACCCTGTTCAGGGTGAGGGAGAATGAATGCCCTCGATTCTTTAAATAATACAGTGCCACCGGGTGCCTGCAATTCTGGTCACAGCAAGTTTCCCACGTGCAAGAAAATTCTTCCCGAGGAAAAAATGGCTTCATTTTCAGAAGGTCCCAGTCTCAATGTTTATCATTCCTCTGCTGCTGTTTGAAAGACCCAGACAAACAGAGAAAAAATCTGACTCACTGAAACGGAGAAAATGTCATGACTGACATGATGTTTACCCTGTGAGTTCGAGCAACTTCTCCAACTAGACAAAGAACTGCTCCAACCACTTGCATCCCTTGTAGAGGTTCCTCCTAGCTGGGTAATTTCAGGTACACGCCACACTGGCTTTCTTACTCTCCCTTCAAGGTGGGGAAGGTATGGTATTAATTTCCCCTTAGCTGTTTCCAGGGGTGTTTCAATTCATTCCCTGAGGGACATAAATGCAGACTTACCAGTACAACTCTTCAGGAAACAGTCAATGACAATGCTAATGAAATGAAAGCGACGCTTGTCTGGTACCACTTGGAAACTAGTATTCACATATTCATTGAGCAAGCTGAAAACCTGCTTTCTGCAATTTATCTCTGACCTCTAAGGATACAGGAACAATGAGCAAGCAGCAACAAGAAAGTTATACGACTTAGCAACTGACAAGGGAGGTATTCTAGCAGTCTTCAGGATTGGAGACAGCACTGACTGGTGCTGACCTATTTTCCTGGCCTTTATTACACATACATACATACCTAGTGGGAAAACAATCATGTCTGTATGGTACAAACAGAGGATCACAGAACACCTTCATCGCTGTAGAAGTCACCCACAACTAAGAAATATGCTTTTATTAGAATTTTTGGTCAATGAAACTAAAAACAGAAAAGGCTGAATGACACACTACAGTTAAACACTAACCCTTATTTTCCAGTAGCATGTAGTTAAACACTTTACTTCATGTTTGTACAAGGATTTGAAGATATAAACCTGTCACCAAGTATTAGAAACATAATTTCTCAAAAAAAACTTCAGGACTGGTGGGGAAGGTTTGGAACAATTCAGAAAAATTCCTTGAGCATTTCCAGACAGGGATATCCTTTTAAGAACAGCTCATCAGTTTTTTTTTCTTTTAAAATCTTTGTACAACTAAAACATAACTTGACTTGAAGAATCTTAATTGCCAAAGGTGTCTGTAATAAAGACTTGCTGTAATAAAGGCTTGCTGTGTTAAAAAAAGAGGAAAAAAAAAGAAAAAAAAAAAAAGATAAAACCCAATATTCACTCAGATTGTTTAACTTGGACTCCAGAAGTTCTTCTTCCACATCTTGCTTTGTCACTGATTTTGGATTTGGTTTTGGACGCAAACACGTGGTTTAACTTCCCCATCAAAGATATGCCAGCAATACTGCCCAATCATAAAGAATGTGTTGTTGGATGGTTTTTGTTTTGTTGGGTTTTAGAGAAAAATAGAATATTTCTGAAGCACTACACCATTGATTTGCACCATCTCATCTGAGGCATTTTGTTGGAGGATCAAATTTTTAAGGGAAATAGACTCCTACAGGTAAGGAAAGAGCAGAGCACTTTCAGAGGCAGTTCTCTGGCAAGATCAGACCCACGCAGTGCTTTTCACCTCCAGCACCTCCAGTCAGCAGAGATGAAGCCAAGCCTCATGCACCACACTAGCGATGGTTCTCCAGGTCACTAAGAGAAGTTAACCATGCTGCGATTTATCAGATCCATTGGGGTAGCAGTCCGCGGTGGGTATCTTAACAAGTGGCAGAACTCATCTGACAATCTTAATGAGCACTAATAGACGTTCCTTTGTTCGCCACCACACCACCAAGCAGTTTGTCACTTGACATGTACTGTATGCAAAACTTTAAAGATATTTCAGCAATATTCTTCCTTGAAAATTATACTTCACAACAGAAAACCAAAGCACTCTCCAATAATTACAACTGTTAGAAATCATGCCCTTCAGTGTATACGCTGCTTAGACACTAAGTAAAAGTATTCTTCAGAACTGAAGTCTCAAGATTTAATCCAAAGGCCAGCGTAGCCAATTCAAACCTCCCCCAATTTAATTAGGCTTTGCATCAGACTTCTACACTGCAGTTGTGCACGGCTGTAGCTCAGGACGAAGGCATAAGGATCCCGTAAGCATTTACCATCACAAATAGCTCTGTCATGATGAAAAGACTGTTTGCCAAATCACTTCCTAGTGCACATCTACCTGGCTTGAAAGCTTCTTGGCTCCAATTCTTCACATTGCAGAAGTCTCAATTTCCAATAGGATTTCAGAGTATGCAGTATTTTGCATTACCAAGACCTATGTGTCCTAGCTGTTGATTCCTCAGGATCTTAAACTCATTTTTAGAATGCTTGATACCTGCAGTTTCCTCCCCACTTGGGACTGCTGGAAAGCACAGTCTGAAATTAGCACACATTTACAGCAAGCTGATTTTCTAAACACATATCCCAAATAAAATTAAAAACAAAATATAAACATTAAAACTCCAATAAAATGAAACCATTTTCTCATCATTTCAGAAGAGTATTTTGTCTCCCCTATAAACTCATCGCCTTCATATTTTCAGTTTATATTTCTATAATTCAAAACATGCTGCTTTTGTTTGGCAGGCTTTACAAATGCAATTTGGTACGCCATCAGTCACATACACAGACTGGGGCTTCCTAGTGGGTTGCTGTTCTTACTCGTATTACTTAAATTACTTTCTATTTGACCTGAACATCATGCAAAATGATATTAAAACAACATTGCTTTAGTAAAACTGTAAGTGAAACCCTCCAAAATGCCTGCGTTGTTTTTTATTTATTTGTTTTTGTTTTGTGTACTACAAGTCATTCACATGGTTGTAGCACAGGTTTTTAAACATCCAAGCACATTCTCATTACATTCTGCAGACGAACCAGCCACGTTAAAATGGACTGATTTGTGAAAACTGCTGCTAGGGCATAGTGAGGCTTTCTGCTGGTACCTCCACAACCAGCAAGGCGTTCACTTATTTATGTTGAATCAAAGCAAGCAAACTGCTTACAGTCACTGCAAAACTCTCAACAGAGTGAATTCGATTAGCATGCATTTGGGTTGACAGGTTAGGACAAACATCTCCAGCTTCTCGAAAAAATCAGAGAAAAAAAGTTTTCATTTCCCTTTTGGTTTCTCTTTTGCATTCAAAGTCTAGAGCTGCCTCCTCGTTATCCCGTCCGTGACCCCCACGCTGCGTGGTGGTGGCTCTGCAGGCAGAGGCAGGCTAAGCAGGGTATCAGTGTTACAGTTTACTATCGCCGAGATGACTGCATGTGTAAGAAGTGCATTCTTCCCATCACTGCGCTTACTCCATAAGGAAACCAGCGAGGGCACCAGGCCAAAGTCTGGTAGTTAAGCAGACACACTATCAGGTTTCCCACATTCAAAAATCTCGCTGCCAGGGAAGCATGAAAACTGCTTCCTACAGCCTGGGTGGCAGAAGGAAAATTAAGCAAAACCTAGGCAAGACCATTATTCTGCTGCTCTGCACGGGGCTTTTAAGATTTTTATCTGGCTGAAGCCCAGCTCTCAAAACACAGGAGCTTCCTCTTATCACCCAGCAGCTCTTTCATTTTCAGTCTCAGTTCTTTTATCATTGTCCCTTGACAGAGCTTTATCTCCAACCGCCCCTTTTTCCAAGCCCCTAAGATCTCCTAAGCAGTTTTTATCTGTCTGCAAACACACATATGAAGGGTGCACCCGCTGTAGCCTCTCTCCCTGCATCTCTGCTAAGCTGGCTGCAGCGAGAAGCTCCAAGCAAGGAAGGAAAACTCCCCATGACCCTGGCACACAGCTCGTGCTCTGGCAGACTGCTCCCCAGCTCCCAGCCTCCAGGGCAGAGCACGAAACCCACCTTCAGGTTCTTCCTGGCGGGACAAAGGCAGGGACCCAGGCTCACACATCCCTTACGTAGGGTCAGTGATGCAGCTCTCAGAGCTTCGGTTGAGGGTACTGCAAGAAGTTAACAGCAGCACAGGACTGGACTGAGTCAGGAACCAGTTTCCTGGTCCCGAGCCAGCGAGCTCGCCTGGTCAGCCCTTCCAGAAAGGTCACTCTTCAAAACAACCAGGTCCAGCCCTGTGCGGGGAGCCAATAAACAGAGTACAGAGGCTCTGACATGGAGTTCAGATGAGGTCCGCACTCGGGGGAAATACTCGTTGCACAGTGCACAAACAAGGGAAACTCAGGGTGAGCGGCCAGTCCAGGCCTGATGTTCCAGAGAGAAAGCAAAACAGCCCTGAACATCCAAGGGATGAGCACCAAACATGGCATCGCGCAGGAAACATAAAGCTGTGTGTATACAAAAGCTCTGCTGAGTGATGAAAGACATGCTAGGGCTGAAATCGGTCTTTTTTAGGGCATTTCTCTGCAAAATATTTCATTTACTGCTGTCCCTGGTATTCACTATTGCATAATAAGTTCTTAATTGCATGCCCAATTACTGCCACAGAGCCAGCGAAAGCGGCAGTGAACATTTACCTCGGGTTAGAGGGTTCACCAGGAAAACCATGGATCAGCTCTGTGCACGTGGCTGTTCTGGCTACTCCTGAAAGGTAAATTGTGTGCTCTCTGGCCCCAAGGCAGAATCTGTTACTTACCCATGTCATGTTCATACAGAATCCAGCCAGAAAGACACATACTGGCTTGAAGACCAGAGGGAACAAAGCTGATTAATAAAAACAAAGGAAGTAATCACCCTGGTCCAGATACTGTGCAATACAATCAGGCAAGTACACATTCCCAACTGTATTTCTATCAGATACAGTCATTGCTACTCCCTTGTTAAAAAGAGCTTTTTTCTTGAGCAGTCACATATCCATATACAACGGCAGTGGGAAGGCCAGGAACGTGAATTCTGTACCCACACCATCAGCTCTGACCCCTGATGTTTTGGGGCAGTTTTGGTCTGATAAGAGTGATTAAAGTATTTGCGATGACTTAAACATGTTTGGTGGTCAACTCGTGTGAGGCTGATCATTCAGCCCAGGTAAGATTTTCTAAAGCATCCTGCCCAGGACAAACCAGAGAATGGGAAACAAGAGGCCAGCACAGAGCATGCTGGAAACTCTTCCCCCACCCCAAGCCAGCAGTGACTGCATCGCCTCCAGACTTCTGCAACCCCCTGTGACCACCGCCTGTGCTAAGGAGGATCAGCCACAACAGGACACCTGGAAAATCACACGCATCTGAGGACCCAGTGCAAAGCCTGCTAAGTCAAAGGAAAGCTTCACGTCAGTTTCAATGGAAGTTGAGTTTAGCAAAGGGCTGGACAACAGATATGGTTTAATTTAACTTACCCGAACCTGGCCAACCAGAAGACAAAAGCTAAGAACTAAAACAGCAAGTCTCAAACCTGCCCATGTTCTGCAACACATGGGTCAGATACTTTTAATCTCCTTGTGCCCAGCAACTGCACTGCTGTTAGGATAACATTACCCTCCCGATACCTTTTTTTTCCACGTAAGCTGCCCTGCTGCCACTAGAACCTTAAACAACATGAGGTGGCCCACTCAGTCATGCTTTATTCGCAGGACAGGCCAAATTCAGTGGAGTGCTTAAATGCAATGGAGACACATGCTTGCATAAGGGAAGATAGATGAGGATTAGTTTATCCTAGAATTTACTTCTGATGATTTGGCGGTTGCTGTTTCTTTTCCGATTGATAACTTCTAAGACATCTGGGCAGAAACACAAAAGAGCACTACAAAATATTTCCTCTGGTTGCTATCTAAGCGTTGACACGATGCACGCCTCCAAAGAAACTCCTTTCCAGCGCGGCCGTAGCGTGCATCCTGGCCCAACAATAGGAATCACGACGGAGGATCGCAGCGCTGGCAAACATCACGGCTGTTTTAAGAGGCACCGCGTCCCAAGTAACGCAGTTGCTTCAGCTGCACGGATGTCGCACAAGCCGTCTGTTTAAATATTGCAAAGTGGTAATCTCCTGCTTTTGCTACTTTGAAACTGAGGAGGCAAAGGAAAATATTTGAATGTGCAGTCCTGAGGTCAGAGCTAAAGTTTGATTTGGGTTGGTTTGGATTAAGGAGAAACGTCCAAGAACAACTCACTGATTTACTTTATTTCAGGACTTGGCACACAGCTTGGACCACGTTCAAAATGCAACAACGCTGCGCCAGAAAATGCTACAGAAAGAGCAGAGATAGGAGACATCTGGACTGTGTTAGGAACTTAGAGCCATAAAGTCCTTTAAAAATATTCTGTTCATGTTGGGACTTCTCTTGTTTTTGTTTCGAACAATCCAAATGTTAAAACTGTGTTTCAAATTAAAAGTTAAAAAATAAAACCAACAACACCCCCAAATGCCCCCTCCCCCAAGACGGGTGACCTAAGCCAATTACAAAAGTAAAAACAAGATTTTAATGATCTCAGATAAAATCCTACAGTGAAAGTGGCAATTTCCAATAATAATGCACCTATGCAAACTTCTTGAGCAAGGAGGTCAACAAACGTGTCCTACAAAACATGGCCTCCTACCACTTAATAGTATATTCAGTAGTACCCAGAGGTGCAACGTATCCAACATATACTGAAAATAGTGGCACTACCTGAAAGGCTTCCTGCTGTCCAGGATGTCATGGCCTGGCTTCTAGTATATAAGTGAAAAATCGCTTTTTAAAATGGTCATTTAATTGTTTCCAGCTTAATTCCATGTGTTCAGCAGGAGATCACTTTGTAGCTCGTTGCACACAGTGCAGCTGCTGTATTTAGGGAAGGCCCTTACAAAAAAAAACGAAGGAGAAGGATTTGGGAAAAGATGTTGCAAATTGTGGGTATTTAACACAAAACAAGAAGAAATGAAGGACAAACTATCCACAGAGAGCTCCATCAGAAAAATACTCATCTCAAACCCCTCCAGTGGATGTCGCCTAACTAATTAACCCCAAAACAAATGCATGCAGGGAGAAGGCACCGCCTGTCCCACGGGAGGTCCCGTGCCAGCGGCAGAGCTGGAGGAGCACGGGAGCTCCTGGCTCTGCCGCCCCTGCTGAGATGCCATCCCTGTGGAAATGGCTGAATTTTGTCATTTTACCTGCCTCGGGTCACTCAGCTGTTCTGGCTTCCCGCGCTGCTGTTCCCACGTGTACCTGCAGGCCAGTGAAGCACCGAGGTGCAGAGCGCCAAGACGCTCTCCAGGCCCCAAGTGGGCAATGCACACGCCTGTGCTAAGCACACATCTGGCTAGCAGGAGAGCAATTCTGCATGGAAATTGTGCTTCCCAAAGCTCGTTGCATGTGAGAAAGAATTCGTCATACCTTAAAGTAAGTACCTTTCATTAAAAGGCAACTCTGCCCCAACCTGCCCTCCAATTCAAGCTCAATCAGGATGCTTCGGAGCAAATAACAAGCGAGCACGGAACATCAGAAGAGTCTGCACAGCCGTATTTAACACTATGACCAAAGTCAAGGCTCAAAAAAAAAAAAAAAAAAATCAAACAGGTTTGAGTGTAAAGTCCTTAATCTCCCACAGGGAAAGCTGCTAAGGGTGGTTTCATTTAAACAAGGTGCTACCTTCCACTTGTTGGGGATACGGGTTTTTTTTAGGCAGCCAGTATTTCACTTGCTCCATAGTCTTGATTATTTTTACCAATTAATAGGACAGAGTATCCCATTCTTCCAAGTACATGCCTTGGCACGGCGAGGACTGTTCTGCCTTCAGCAACATGCATCATTTCCGGCAGCCCAGCTCCAGGAATAGAAAACCAAGGGAAGCAAGGCAGCCAGATAAACAAATTGGTCAGATACCTGAAAACCCCGGAGATACTGTAGCTATTGTCATTTACACCTCACCTCCTCCGAGGCATCCAGGCAATATTCAAAGTAGATTAAAAGAAAGAATTCAGGGGCTTCTTGGAAGTAAGAATAATGCACAGAATTATGCTCACAAGCAAGCAATCCGGTGACTAAATCCTGCAAAGGCCATTTGTGCCTGCACCAAGCACCGCCCCGCTTGCTGCCACTGTTCAAAGCTCGATGACACACCTCGCTGAAGATCTTCAGTTGTGTCATCCAAAAATTCCTTGGTATTTTATAGGACTGATGCCTCTTCTCCCATCTGCTGTAATTTGCAGCAGCAAAATTTAAGTGTGACTTCTACCAAACCTATATCACAGCATTTCAGGTGCTGTGCCGCAGATAAAATTGTCGTCTCTCATTCAAAATATTTTATTTCAAAAGACAAAGAGTAACAGGAGTACAGAGATGACCAGAAATTACCTGCTAAAGAGTGCCTGTTAGAGGAACATCTCTGCAACAATTATCCTCAGATGTGACCGTCCTGCAAACAAATCTAGGCAGGGAAGTTCTTCCAGCCTAACAGAGCTGGGCCAAACAGAAACTCAGCCCCCCAGTGCAACAACAAGCAAGCACTCCTCACTGCAGATACCATTCCTTTCTGAGTTATCATGGGGAAGTGGAAAAGCCAAATCAAGGAGGACCGATGCAGGCCTGAGCTATAAAATCCAGATTTCATTTCCTATCGTTCCCTTCCCCCAGGAGCTCAGGGGTGTTTAGATTCTGGGCTGTGGTTTAAGTCCATCTGCGTTCTTCAAGTATAAACATCTTCATTGAAACCAGACTCATCCTGCACAGCCATTCATTTAGTGAGCTCATCTGTGAGAGACACGGACTGGCACATTTCTATGACAACCAAAAAAAAAAAAAAAAAGTAGCAGCTCGGCACAAATTAAACAGCTTTTTAAAGCCTCCCCATTGTTCTTGAGGCTGCTTTCTCCTCCTCTAGCATCTATAGTCATCTCAGATGTAGTGCCCAGAACATCAGCTCTCCATGAAACGGCCCTCTACCCATAGGGAAAGAGGCTTTTTGTTTGTTTTTAAAAGCTTTGGATTAACTCTTGATAAGAAAGAGTTTTGTCGCCCCCGAGAACAAGACAAACCCCAAAACAAACGTCTCCTTTCAAAAACCATCACTCTTTCATTTGCTGGATCTCAATCAGGCTTTATTGGGGCACAGGGAGGTTACTTCAGCACAGCCAGTTGTGCTCAGTGGTTTCTCTTTGCATCAAGTAAGACCAGATAAAAATCACTGGGAATAAAATAAGAGCATCTTCCCTTCGGAAGGATTTCATACCATGATATACACAAATACAGACAATTATGCCTCTTTGTGCAGCCAAGATGCAGGCTTCAGCTCAGACAACCGATACGCTTTCTACAAGCACTGCTTATTAGCAAGTTCACACACTGAAGCAATTCAGCACCAGATAAATAAAGCAGCTCTTTCTCTGACATACATTGCCAGTCAATCCCAAATTCACATTGTACTTATGTTTGTTATTGCATCCTCTCAAATCAGGGCCTGCCAGCTTACACAATTCCCTAATTATAAGTAGTTAAGATTGTTTTTACTAGTAGGGTACAGATGCCAAATCACTCTTAGTGATTCCCAACAAAAGAGAAAGATGCTATGAGTAAAAACAATGGAATGGACTCCCAGGATCGAGACGTGCCAAGTCACAAATCATGCCAAAAAAATATCTTTATTTTTTTCAAATCCCATTCTCTCCACCTTCATTTTTTTCAGATTTAGTTTTAACCGAGGCTTTGCTTAAATTGGTAACTTGTTGGGTCAGCTGCTAAGCCTCTTTGTGTTCACCACATGCCATATGACCGCAGAACTAATAAATCACAGGAATAAAGAGGTTTTTTTAAACTCGCAGAAACCTCAAACGCAACTTTGTCTACCATGGTCAGTTTTTTCTCTTGGCATCATTAAAGGTTTCCCAGTCAAACAGAGACTGTACCCATCAACTCAATGATTTTCATCTTGACAGTGTTTTGACTTGATCTTTTACTCACAAGTCATTTTGTTTAATTTGCTTCAGACATTTCTCCGCACACGACTCAGAGCAGTGATACACCATCAGGCAAAGCACTGAAATGTTCCCAAAGGCACAGACGAGGGAAAACTCGGTTATTAGTGGATTTAAAAGGTACTTCTCATTAGTTAACCAGCTTGCCACAGACAAAGAACATAGCTAGAGCGCTATGGCTGTTCATGGTAAACGCGATGTTGAGTCAGGCACACGAAAGCACTGTGACCTCCAGGTGGGATTGGGTATCAGCAAGCCACAAGGTGCTCGAGTCCAGCCCTAAGGTCTCAGTGGTTCTCCCAGCTCTCTCAAAACACAGCGCTGCTGAAAAGGGCATCTCTCCTAGGCCAGCTCTTGTTGGTCACGAATCAGATCAACAGCTGAAAGATGCAATCAGCTTCAGAATGATGCATTCAGAAATTCAATCAAGATGTGGGAAACTCGATCTTTGACTCATTTTCTAACAACAACAAAAAAGTGCAAGTTTTTTGACAAGCAGCTATTACGGTGTTAAACTGTGTTTTCCTGTGCAATGTTTTCCATGTCATAAAACTAATACAGGGATTAAAAACTCAAGCTGAAGCAGCGTCTTAAGAAGCCATGTGATAAACTACAGCAAATGCCATGGGACTCATTATTTGCTGGCTCTACCTGGATCGGGCAACACAGTCTGAAACACGGGCACTTAGGGAACACCAGAGTGCAGGTACCTCCGATCCTGAGGTCTGAGATACCACCCAAGGTAAGGACGTTTCCCTTAGTGCAGCACATCCCCTTCTCCAGCATGAATCTGCAAGCACTGGGCTGCACTGTTTGTTTTCTGCTGCCTACACAACGCGTTGGATCTGCCTGCTAGGAACACGTTACTATCTGCAGGAGCGTGTTTCCCAGCCATACATATGCTGCCACCCGCTCGGGAACAGGCGAAGACCACACAGTATCATGTTGCATTTCCAGCTCTCTGCAGGGGTATCCTATGCCACGCAGTCTCTCATGAATACAGAGATATGCCACTTCTTCTGAGACCAATGCAATCATCGCAGATGGTTATCAGTTATAAACAGGAAGCATCCATCCTTCTGCAGCTCGTCACTAAAGCAACCAGCAGCAAACAGTCCCCTCCTCATCTCCACTGCTCACTTCTGTGCACTCAAAAACACATGTCTTTATGCTGCTGCCTCCACCCCTGCAGCTGACAGGGCAGCAAGAAAAAATTGAGGCTGCACAGTAACAGGTTTGGCATTGGACAACACGCTGGGCAGTCTATGGAAGCTCTTTTTACAAAGGTTCAGACTTAAAGCCAGGAAGCTCCTGCTTTTACCTATAGGGATGAAACTTCCAGCTCCCTGACGAGGAAATGAGGTGATGTGACATGAAGCAGCTCATGAATCTCTTCAATTAGTGCATTATGCACAATGGAGACTTCCAGGGAATTATCTGCAACCACAGCAGTGCCTCATTCCCACCGCCGTGGCCCTGAGCGTGACTCACTTCCATTCCCATCCTCTTGCTGCAGGCAGAGAGCTAAGGACTGCTCCCAGCCTTCGTTAGTCAGGCAAGGTCTGGAATCAAATGCTGGAGCTACCTGCACAAAACTTCAATAAAGTAGGGTTACTTTACTTTCTGCAACTACTTGAGCATTGTTATCTTCAGCTCTCCTCTCTCCACGATGATTAGGGCTTATGCTGGAGGAGATAACATTTCCATCCCACCTTCGTCAGGCAGCAACTGAAGAGAGTGCCGTCCTCCACATGGGAGTACGGCAGAGAGAATAACAAACAGAGCCAAGATAACCTGTGGCTCCTGAGCTGCAGGAGGCCTGCAAGCAGCACGTCCCCAGCACTGAGCTACGTTTGCAACCAGCAGCAAAGCTGTCCTGGTCCAGCACTGCCACACATCCTAAGCTGAGCGAGGAAACAGGCCAGCAAGGAAGAAGAGGACTTCAGGAGCTCATCCCAGGACCCAGATGCATAGCCAAGCTTGGCACCATCCCACAGCAAGACCCCAGGGCACTGCTGCCATTTCCAAACAAGCCCTTTCTAGAAAGTCATGGGGAAGTGCAACGGGGAGGAAGAGTTTTGAGATATGCGATATGCATCTCACTGCTCTCAGTCATATGAGAAGACAGGAAAGTCGGCTGCTTATGCCATGGGGCCCTCCTGCACTGCCAGACTCTTTCTTGCCATTTTAAGCCAGTTTAGACCAAATTTCACCCTTATTGACATGGTCTGGGGGGCACAGGGGTGTGAGTGAGGCTGTCCTCACACACTTTGGGGCACTGTAATTTACAGCTGGAAGTATTTTTGCCAGAAGAGGCACAAACCCCGTGTTACAATGCCATTCAAACTTGAGAAAGTCTTTGGTGAATACAGCTTGCAGTCTGTGCATGCTTCACGTGATCTGCAGACTAGGAACACCGGAATTTTAGGCCAGGAGGGTGTCATTGACTAATGGGGATTCTCCTCTCCCTCTGGAGTATAGGTTTATAGAGGAAAAAGATCATGTTCTCCAGGCAAGTTTATACAAAATGATTCATCTCTGGCCAGCTGCAGTCAAGACATCTGCTTGCTTTCATTTTGCTACAGGGAGATTCTCCCCCCACACCTCCAAAGGAGGCCAAGGCATGAAAAGAGAACTTCAGCGATTTACGAAATGAGACTGAAGAAGGCAGGTAAGTGACAGAGAGGCCCCGGGTGCCCCTCTGCCCCACTGACAGCGCTCCTGCAAAACAAGGCGCTGATAAAGGGCCGCTCGACCAGCGGCCTGCCCGCTTCCACGCCAAGCCTGAGGCCTGCACCCAGGCCTGCCCAAACACACGAAGGTGTTCCTTTGTTTTGAGAATCCCTCGCGCATTCCACATGGGATCACACAGACGGTCCTCCCGTGGTCAAATAAAGTTTGTGAACCCAGGCCTTTATAGCTTTTCCATACTAATCTGCACTCTGGGCATATATCCAATGAAGGCCTCATGTATAGATCACTGGGTTACTAGCTGGCTGGCGTGCTTGGGGGGAGGGGAAATAACAAGCTCATGACTGAATAATTTAACACTGCCTGCGCTTTCACTTTTACATGCACAAGTCTTTCTGAATCTAGTCTTACCATAAATAAAGAGTAATAACATTTGCTGAAGAGAAGCTCGGGCCCCTACGTGCTGGAACACACAGGAGCTAACGCCGAATGCATTTACATTAACGCTAACTCCGGTGCAAGGAAGACAAGGTCTTTTCACAAGCGTGCTACAAAAACAGGAAGCAAAGGGGAAAACTTTGCAGTGTTTGGAAACAGCAGAACACTGTTTGTACAGGCTTTTCTTACAAATGCAAAAAAAAAGAAAAAAAGCAAATCTAGTAACGTGCAATCTGAGCACAGCAAGAGCCTCAGATCAGACGCAAGGGTCTCAAGACAGCAACTCTCAGAAGATTTACAGGTACAGACTGTACAGGCAGGGAGATGCACAGGGTACTTTATTTTTCCCATTTCTGCTAAGAAAGTCTGACAAGTAGAGAGACACAACCTCCCAAATGCTTGACGTTAAAGCTAGATAATGTAACACAACATTGCATCTTTATCTCGGTTAGAGAGGGTGTGATAAGTGAGCAGGCACTAGGAAACCTGCACTCCACCACACTTAAACGCTCCCATTATTTTCTGAACTGCATTAAAAAGGGAAGACGGGTGGCAGGGGCCTCGCCTGCCCCAGGAGGCCAGCCCTGCAGTGTAGGAAGCAGCTACACCATGGACGTGGACTTCATCCTGCACGCTGAGTCAACAAGGTCCAGTGGCAGCCTGCACCAACGCAGCGACTTCCCCCTGCAGATGCAGGGCATGGAGCCCATCACCACTTGAAGCTGCTCCTCTGAACATCCTGCATTGACCCAGCCGTGCTCCCTTCAGGCTACTCAGTAGCACTGGTAAACGGACACAGCCTGCACAATATATGGGTGATGTGTAAAGGATGCTGCTGCAGTCCTGCCCTAGGTTTAACAATGAGAAGAAACACCTGGGGTTCAGACTGACAGAGGATGTGTCCTGGACTCAGACGAACACCAAGAGAGCTCAGTACTTTCCCATGTATTCCATCTCCATGAGGGAGCAGCTTCATACACGGTCAACTCCCACGGTAGATTTGATTTCACCAGATTTAAAGTACATTAGTCAATCCGAGTCACCGGGGACATTTGAAATAACTTGCAATAAATCAGACAAGATTAATTTCAAGGGAGGCAGTGACGTTGCAATGTAAGAAGCATAGAGTTAGCGTTAGAAAAGAAGCCATGAGGAATATGTCTCAATGCCAATGAGCACGGAGGCATTGCAGTCTTCAGGCATATGCCGGGTTCCAAAGGCAGAGCGGTTGCCCAGAAGGGGTATGTCAATATTTAATACCAAAGTGCATGTCTGGTCCTGCTCGTTTCATTTCATTTCAAGCTTTTCCAGCTTTGTTTTCTGATTCATTCACAGCAATCACAAAAGATGAATTATCTAACCTTAGAAAATGTGTTTTCAGGCAGACGAGACATGCTGACTGTGTCCGTACTTTCACCTTCGGTAACAAAGTTCTGTGCCAGAAGAACTTTCATGTTTCTTCAATTAAAAATTTGTAACCACATTACTTGGTTACAAAGTAGATGTGATTTTTGGTGCCAGGACTCCGCTTGAGCCACTTGCCCCTGAGGAGGGCAGAAAGAGCCTCTCCTGCACCCCTGGAAGCCAGGCTACTCTTTAGTTAAGGATCGGAAAATTTTCCTCAAAAGCTATTGTAATAGCAGTGACTAAAAAATGATGGATCTGAAAGAACCGCAAAGAGTTGAAAGAAAAACTAAACAAAGTAATGACTAATAATTGGCACTTCTGTAAAATCTTTCACCAATGCTCCTCAATTCCATACACCAGGAAAGAAAACTGTGTTTCGTAACAGACCGGGAATACTACTTTGAGCCCTTACTACACAGCTGGAGTTGCTATTCCTTTTGGAAGAGATAAGTGAAGAGCTGGAGCTCCCTTTCTAACCCTGTAATCACGCCACCACAACCTCCTTACTACAGGTAGCCATTTACACCAGTTGCATGGGTTTTCCCCTGGTTTAAACAACGACGGAATGATGTCTGTAACACGATGGCTTTTTTTTTTCCTTTCCCCAGACGTACAAATGACCCTCCCTGTTCTGTGTTACTCTCAGATAAGGCACACAATTGTTTCACCAAGCTCGATGCATCTTCCACACGGAAGCACCAGGCAGTCCCTGTCCCAGCTGCGGCCGCTTGGCTACTGAGCAGCAGGGCAAGGACATGGGTGGACCTCGCTCAGTAAAGTCCATCGGAGCAGATGGAAACCTCCTACGCTGCAGAAGCAAATGCTGCTGTTCCTGCAAGAACTGATGGGCCTTTCACAGCTGGAGTGCCCCCCACCTCTCCAACCAAGGCAGGATGGAGCTGTGCAGGTGACAGATCTGTAGTCACAGTCAGACACTCTGGAGTCAGAGCATCCTCTGAGCTGCGTGCTCAGCTCTCCAGTACTCAGTGCCCAGTCCAGCATCATAACAAGCAGCAAGAAGAACCTTTCCTCATCCAGTTGTCTCTTCAAGCCACCAGCAACAACTCTACACTCAGATCCCTGACCAGAATAACCCCACAGCTACAGCAGAAAAACCTGCAACGCTGCACTAGTGTACGCCACCCGGGCCTGGTGCACAGACCCACTAAGTGCTGGTGTAACTTTCTACTTTCAGTTTCCTACCTTCTTGTAGTCTACAGTGTAGCAGACAGAAACATCATGTTTTGAGATGCTGCTACAATCATGTTCTTCTCCAGTGGCTCCCAAATGTAAGTGCTCAAGCTCAGAACGTTTGACTACCAAACGCACGGCGTGGAAGGGAGGGAGAACTGCTGATACTTTTCCAAAAACAGATCCCATCACCATGATTCTACCGTTAACTTTGCAAGACCACTCTTGTGCTGAAAGTTTCAGTTCAGTCAAGGTTTCCCTGACTTACTCTTTACTTCTGAAATCAACCTTAATTGCCCCAAAGCAAGAGCAAAGCAGGAGCTGCCAGCAGGGACCACTGGGAGAACACGCAAACATGCACAGAGCAGAAAGCAAGAGACCTGAACCGACTGCACTGGGCTCCCAGCAGACACTCACTTTGCAGGAAGGCTACAAGGTAGTAAAGGGAGAGACACTGGGCCACATCCTGCTGTCACTATCCCACACCTCCCCTGGTTTTTAATGGCATTTACAACCACGAAGCAAATGAGCTGCTATCAACGTCAGAAGAGACAGTGTGTCCCAGTGGCCAGAGACACGTCACTCGGCTCCAGCCCTACCCGATTTATGAGCACTACGGCAAGGTGCTTGAGTCAACACGACCAGAAGATGCGCCCAATTCCTGCTGTCCAAATGGAAACGCCCCAGGGAACCGTGGGCATGCTCCTCCCGAGGAGCTGCAGGTTGAGGAGCTGCAGGTTGAGTGTGAACCTCGAGGGCAGGCATGTTGGACAGCGCGATCTGTGCTCCTCTGTCTCTCTCCTTTCCCCATGCATGAAGACACGGACCAGAAAACCCTCTGAGACAGCTGAACCACAGTGAAGGCAAACTCCAAGGATTTGCAGAATGAAACAATTACACTGCATCCCAAAATCATATTTTCTGATTGTCTTAAAGGCCAAAAATAACCCTTCCTTTTTTGTTGTTGTTGTTCACAGAAGGTCTAACAGACATCCATATTTTTGGAAGGAAACATGTACACCCTTAGTATTTTCATTAAAAATTTGGATTCCACTGGGCAAGTTCCAGAAGTGTTTTGTTTTGTTTTGTTTTTCAAAGCAGTTTACTATTAATAATGTCCATGCCTGAAAATGGATAGCAAAGTCATTCTAGTTTTATTTTAGCTGCTTGCACAGATAAAGCAAAAACACAGCCTGCCCACAATACACACTAACTGTATTACAGTTGCAAATAAAATCTCTGTGGTACAAGAGAACCCCGTTGCAACGGGAACCAGGTTGGTAAGAGACACCTGTCAATCCACAAAATTTTATTCGAAGAGCCAAAAAAGACACAGGTTAGGAGGAAAGGAGCACTGCTATCTAGAAGAACAGTATCACAACTAGAAAAAAAAATGTTTTACATTTAAAATCATCCAAAATGTCTACCTGCACATGCATTTCCTAATTCATATGCTCAATTAGAAGTTAATTATCTATAGACAAATAAGGAACACAATTACTTTTTTGTTTACAAAATACCTGCCTTATATTTGGGTTGATATCACCAGAAATCTGATCCAGAAAATATGCACACGTCTGTAGACATGCACTCTTTTAAAAATAAGTATAACCGATTTATAAGAGGAAAAAAAAAAAAAAAAAACAACTATTTCTTGTTATCCCTTGTAGACACAGTTTCTCTTCAGGCCCAAGAAAAATATATACAACTATGTATTCTTAAAAAAAAATCTCAAATTCTGCTTCACCTCAGCTTTCTTCAGGCAACGCTTACTGCACTATATGTGATATACTTGTAAACAAAATCTTTCAAAACCTAAAGCCATTTCTGTGTGATTTAAAACCTGAGTTTAAATTTTTTCAAAAGGAGAAAAAGATTTTATTTTATTCAGCACTTCCTTAAGCACTGGAAATCCAAGAAGCAAAAGCCCATTAGTGATAGCTTCAAGCATCCAAAAAACATCCCCATTCATAGTACCATGACACTAGCTCAGCAGTCAGGCATATGAGAAGCGTTGGATACATTTTTTAATTTGTCTTTTTTAAGTCCTGGTTATTATTCTTCTCCTCAATGAGAGTGAAAGCAATTTTTCAGTGTTAAATTTTTCATGCAATGAAAATACCACGCAATCTCTCTGTTACAGGAACAAGAACTTTAGGGACACTGCAGCGTTAGCTGAGAAGTGCAAAAGCCCTTTCCACAGAACTAAGCAATAACTCCAAGCAGGCAACAGAAGAGGAAAAAAAAAAGACCCTTCAAAGGCACATACAAGGCTTATCCCACTGACATCCCCAGTTTGTGCTGCCTCTGAAGTGAAAGTGGCCAGAGAAGCAAGCGTCGAGCCAGCAGCATCCTCCTAGACCTGGAGCAGGGCAGTCACCCACATGCAAGCTTCAGCCAGGACCAGGCACCACCACTGCCCAAGTGGGGAATCGAGATCGACTTTTTGTCTGGGGGCCTGCTGCTTAAATGGCAAAACAAACTTGACTCTGCCAGTAATTACATCTGCTGATCCACCATGACCCTGCTGGCTAATGAAATGTTAACCCACTGCAGCCAAGTGCATGCTTGTCCCCAGCTCTGCAGGGCATGAAGGTCCAGAAGGAGCAGGTGGTCCATCCCATCCTAAAATGCTGCTGTCCTCCAGGGCTATCAGACTGTGGAGAGCAGCCCTCAGTTGCAATTTCGTTGTCCTCAGCCACAGCTTTTGCAGTAGAAGAGAATCGTGTCAGAATAATTTCCCACCAGGACGCCGCTGTCGGCACGTTGGCATCAAACAGGTAAAATACAACCATGACCCTGTCTCACGGGGGAATTTCCAGCAAGGCTCTCCCGTAAAGGCACCGATCACCCCAGCACAGCCTGCTCGACATCCAGGGATCCTTCAGTCAAGGAAAAGAACCGGGGCCGCATTTCACAGCGAGCTGTGCGAGCAGGCCGCGGCCCCATGCCTGAGCCGCCTGGGGAGCTCCAGCAGGCCCCCAGCTCCCTGAGCGTGACATCCCTTACCAGCAACGAGTGGTAATCCCCCTCCTCAGATTACCCTGCCAAAGTCAACGGAGCGAGACCAAGAAGGTACGTGACCGAGCGTACTTCCAGTTCGTGTTTTAGTCACTGTGACTTGACGGGCTTCTTAGGCTCAATTAGTAACAGGCACACATCTAGCAGACGTGCTTAAATCCAGAAAAACAGATGCCTTTTTTCCCTTAAGTTTCTCAAAAAAAGGAGAAAAAGACTGAAAATTACGTAGAAATACACTGAAAGCTCACATTAAATTGGAAGGAAATGGTGTTTGCCATGAGCTCATGCCCTAGACCCTGCAGTCCACCACCTGGCACCTCACCTGCTCCCGCAATCCCCACCCTGCTGGCCCTGTCCCATCAGTCATGGGACAGCCCAAAAAGGGAAGTCAAGAAATGACTGCAAGCACTGAACGCCCGTACTGGTAACTTTGAGAGTCCACAGCCCCTGACACAGGACCCCCCTCCTCCTGAACCTGGATGGTATTTTTAAATTCTCCTAATTTTTAGGCCTGGGAAGTGAAGGCCTTTTAGTTCAGCATCTGGTTCTGACTTCATGTTTTTCTCTGCAACCACAAGAGCTAAACTTCACTCACCACTGACGTGCTCGGTTATAATGTATGCTTTTCAATTGTCTTTTCCCTTTCCTGGTATTGCCCCTGCATTCTTAAATATTGTGCAAAACAGGAAAATTTTACGCAATGATTTAATAATACATTGTTTTTGGCAGCAATTCCAGCCTACCATGTTTCCCTCTCTCTTCTTCCTCAACGGTTTGGTGGAACTATGCACTGAAACAGATCGGTTCCCCAACACAGCATAAAGAAGACAACAGATTTGCAAAAAACTCAAATCTGCAAAAAATTCAAGTGCTCCCCCATCCAGTTGACACAGCTTTTCTCAACGTGATCCTGAGGAAAGGTTATGTTATTGAGGGCACATCTGTGCACGATGCTTTGTGGGGATTATACATGCTAAGGTATCGATCATCTTTCTGACATGCAATTGTTTACGGAATTAAGCACTACATATCTGTAAACGCTTGCAGACACAGAACAAAACTGAATCAACTAGCTGTGCTCAAAACACTAATAAACAAACCACAATCTACCCATGCAACCCACAATCTAATTACTTCTAAAGACTCCAAAATGCTTGAACTACTTGAGGTAGATCTCTTCTTTCATAAATCCTATGTGGGGAGTGGAGCAAACCCTATTAATCCAGTTGTGCTTACTAATGCAGAAGACACAAGGAAATGAGAGAAGCCATTTTATTGTATCATGTTAAAACTCGCCTGTTATTTAGGAACTTCAAATGTATAAACAAATTATCCGCAATAAATTAAACAGCTCCAAAAATCACCCCTCCCTGTGTGTTAAGCCTCCCAGTTTTTGTTTTGTTTTGTTTTGTTTTCCCCTCCAAAAATGTTCTTCAACGTACACAGTTCTACCAATGATCTGGATGGGACCAAGGCTTCAGCCTCTGTTTTCCAACTCCTGGTAACAACCCAAACCTGAGGCTGCAAAATGGAGTATCAGTGTGGATCAGAGTCAGCTTAGCCTTCCACCTCCGGCAAACTACACACCCTTAGCAGGGTCCTTACATCCTTTCCTAGAAGAATCCTCGGGCTTCGATGACCCAGCAGACTTGCTCTGTCTCTAGCTGTGATGCTCCACTACAAAACAAACAGATGATCTCACAGCTCCACCAAGGCCCAACCCTGTGAGGGATGCTGAACTCCTCTGGTCTCTGCTGATGCAGGATGAGGTCCCAGTTGGGTACCAGAGGCGATTCCCCTGGGGCACTATTACCACCATGTAGTGGCAAGCACCGCATCGTTACTCCCCAGCCAAAAAGAAAACTGTGGCAGAAGTATTTCTGAGTGACCTTTTTGTTTATGCTCCTACACATGTAAAATTTACTGGCTGGGTGTTAACACTAATAGCCTTAAGAGTTCTTGCTCTATCAATGAATATAGCTTCTGTTTTCATATTTTATGTGAGCTCTGTGACATATAAACACGTACCTTAACACTACTGACTTAGAAATATGCTTTTTAACCACTGCAGGAACTATATACTCAAAAGTGCATTTGATAAGCATTAAACAACTTCAAAGAAATACCATTTTAGGTTTTCTATAGTCTAAGACAGCAATAAAGCAAGTTTCTTACAATGGAGTATTATTCCATTAAATCACCAAGTCTTCAGAAAAAATCTGGGTTTTGGTAGTGCAGACACATGCCTGCCTTTACCACGGAAACAGATTCTCAATTTCAGCAGCACAAATAACATGCAGCAATTTGCCCTCAATTTGCAGCAAATTCTAAATTACCATGGGTTGTATGCAAACGAGAAGATTTGATGCCTTTTCTGGTACGCCTGAAGAAAATACCTGATGGATTGCAACAAGGTAAACTTGAACGGGGAAAAGCACATACACCCAAACCTGTACCACTTCCTGTCAAATGAAAACAACCATTTGCAGTACAAAACAATGAGAAGTATTATCTTAAAATAGTAAGTTAGCATTCCGCTGTTACAATGGATCGAAAAAAAATATCTTAAATTGCTTTGTTATTTATGCATGCACATTTATTTACATGGATAAAGACGGTAGGCACATCGAGCTAGTTTCAACTCGTGACATTCGTGAAGTCCCATCAATAGCACAAGGCTTGAAGTCAGCACTTGGTTGACTGAACAGACTGTTTACTCTTTTTTTGTTACTATTCTAGCTAATTCATTATCATTCTATTATGAATCTGGATAACACAACAATATTCCTTTTCCAAGCTTTAAAAAAAATCTCCTTATAAGATTGTTTTGAAACTTCAGAGTTCTGCATAATACTTCCCACTTGAGCTAATTGTTTTTCAAGGGAAATTTAATTTTTAAAAGTGTGTTTTTCCAACTAATGGGAACCTGCGCTAAAGTAAACATCGAGTCTGGCTTGATAGGAATTTTTGCTCTATCTTTATACCAAGAAGGAAGGAAAGACATGTAATAGCACGCTGAAACACATGCAAGTAGCAAAATTGTTGAATTTTTAAAAACAATTAGAAGACAATTTTCTACTTCACTTCTCCTATTTGAAACAGATCAGCCTGCCCTGCCTCATTTAATATTGATTGTGTCTCTAGAAGAAAATATAACTGCAATACCCTAACCCACTTACATTCTTGTGTCAAGTACATTTCTCATTAGCTACCCTGTCGATACACCGCTGTCCTCATGCATCATCTTTGCATAGAAGTATAAAGGCACTCAAATCTCTTCAGGATTGTCACCAGCTTGAACACAACACCGCATTACATTCAACGTACCTGTCAAGGGAAAACCAAGAAACGTGGAATGGGCCTGAAAAGCCAAAGTTTCCACCTCCTTGAGGGATATTAATGAGTAACTTCATGGTTTCAATTACTTCTTATCTTCCCAGATGGAAATTAGAGAGGTCATCCCTAGCCAGCAAAAATGAATCGCTTATTTATTCCTTCCTTGTCCGCTGCTGATACATACGTATCATAAGTCTTTCTAGTAAGCCAGTACCTTAAAACCCGCTGTCCTAAACATCAGCACCCATTTGGGGCAAGAGAAAAGCAGTGCTAAGGCATTAAATGGACAAGACAGAAGGATATCAGTTCAGTTTCACCTGCCGCCTTTACACTACTGAAAATTTCTGAAGATAGCCATACCTTATTTCCCCCTCCCCCCCCAAAAAAAAAGAAAAAAAAAAAACCATAAAACAAATATTAAATTGGATTTTATTACTCTGTTTTTATTATCACTACCCTTCAAGCTGTGCAAGGACAGATCTTAGTAAAAAAAAAAAAAAAAAATTAGCAAGGGCAATACATTTGGGTTTGGTAAGTGTTTATAAAATAAACATTATTCTTCCCATGGGGAAGAAAGTCAGATTCATCCCCAGGCAAGCTGTTTTCTGGCAAACAAAGTTTGTAAGTATCAAAATTTCCTACTGGGACTTTGGCTTTTAAATTAAAAAAAAAAAAAAAATGCAGATCTGTATTTGCTCGCGCTAAAAATTACCCTTAACCAACAATAGAATGAAAGCCTGGTCAAGATGCAAGTCTACTGGTAAAGCCGTAATGGTGAAACTCTAGTATTTTTAAGTAACTGGTTCCTTGAGAAACATGATGTAAATCAGATAAAGACCCAACACCTACAATATGGGACTCCACAAGCTAATATGCTCCCATTTGTTAGCTGAGCACATATACCAATTTGGAACACAACTGTTACTATTCCTTTTTGATGAGCTTGGGCTTGTTTTAATTGAAAGTCGCTTGTGATCATGGAAGAAAAAGCATTCTGTAAAGATTTTTTTTCCTCCCTAAAGTTTGCTAAAATATGACGGCCTGAGCACTTGTTCCATTGTGTTCTTGCGCGGTGGTGCTTCCGCTATGGAAAGCTATTTTTTCAGGTATAAAAAACATACCTACCTAATTGAACACGGAAAGTTGTTACCTCTTACAAAAAAAAAACTGTAGGTAGGGTCTCATTATTCACATTTTTTTATGTGGGCACATACCGTGTCTACCAGTGGAAAACACTGCAGAGGAATAATCCATACACAAAGTAATGCTGGCTCCTACCTCGCAGCCCAGGCATGGACATGTAGGAGCTTGCATGGAGAAGACTTCAAGTCAAACGCACGTTTCAAGTGACGTTAAAAAGGAGAGAAAATGCCTAGAATCACCTACCCGCTGTACTCGCCAAGATAATTTCCCAGATCTGGATTTAGCTGTCATTACAACTTTTGCTTTCAAATGCAAAACAAAGCGATGTTATTTTCCTGTTCAATTTTATTCATGTTATATAGAATGCAGTAAAACTCGTCACGCCAGAGGATTTGCGAAGAGATGATGTGAAGATTAATTAGCAGCTGCTCATAAAGCACCCTGACTGTGGAAAGCCCTACGTGTAAAAATGACCTTGTTATCAAAGTTGCTGAGTGCGCCCAGTGCTCGTTGTCAATGGAAGGTAGGGATATTTTCCTACAGTCCTTGAAAGCCAAATGAGTTGCATTTAAATATCTGCCTTTGGCTTCGGGAGGTTTTGGCACTCTGCCTGTCCCCCACTTCCTTAGGGGGGACCACATATTTTGTGTAAGTGACATCTTTTCACCTCCCAAAAAAAAAGAGGAAGATCTAGGTATCGCGGAGCCAAAAGATACCTGCTACACACACCCGTGCATACGTTCAGGCAACAAGTGAACACGGATCATACCCTAGTCCCCTAATTACTGCCTGCAAACCAAAGACAGCATGCCACATAATAAAGCATAACAAAGCACGGGTATTTCTGCGAACAACGCTATCTATGTGGTGAGTTAGCACTGGAAAAAAAATTGATAAGGTGCAAGACCAAGCACGAAGAGCCCTGCTCAACAAAATGGAGCCTGCACTGGAGCACACAGTGTTTTGGTATCTACTTGCTACTTATGTGCCTAAAATAATTAGGAATGACATCGCGTTAATTAAAAGCACCACCCTATGGGACTTGAGAAATGTTTTCAGGGGCGACTTCTCGGGTGACAGCTCCGCCAGAGAGCAGAGTTTGGCGTCTCCTGCACGAATACAACTTCATGCCTAAGTATTGCCACACTGCAGAGATTAATGTCTGAAGCACAATCACGCCTCGCTCTGCCGGTATCCTTCTCTGCTCAGAAATCATCAGCCACGGATACTGCTGGGAAAACGCCTCATCCCCACCAATATTCAACTTCCCCTCCGCGCCGACGACACCTCGATAAAACGAAGCGCTGCGAGAACGACCAGCGCTCGTGTCTTTGCAGGGCTTCCTCCTGCCTTTGCACAACAGCTCCAGCAAGGAAGGGAAAATATTCCCTCGGGAACATCCTCGGCAGCCCGGGGGAAGCGGGACACGGGGATGTCATTGTGGTACTGAAGGAGCTGCGTGAGGATGGGCAGCTGGCCTACCTGCAGGATGAAGGGGCTGCTGCTGATGGCCTGCATGGGTACCCCATGGCACGACGTGGTATCGGGGGACATGAACACGACATGGCATGGCGTCGGGGGACACAGCCATGGCACCCCATGACATGATGCTGGGGGACATGGCCACTGGGCATGATGAAACCCAGCTGGACAAGACCCATTCAGCCACCCCATTAATAGAAAACCCCACAAAACCCAGCCCACGCTCCGGTGCCACGCGTGCCCTACATGACGGCATGTCACTGCACGACAAGCTAAACGAGGGGGTAAAGCAGCAACCGTGAGATGTCCTGTAACAAGGCCGGAACGAAACCATTGAGAAAAACGAGGCATTTACCCGTAAATCCCCGAAGGGCCGACAGAAGCCCGCTCACAGAAACCAGCGTGCGGTGCGCTCCGTGCACTACCAGGGCACAGACCCTGGGCGCAGCCGGTCCCAGCCGCACACCCCAGCCCCAAACCCGCACGTTCTCACCCCAAAGCATTATCCCCCCTCCGCGCTCACCGTGGCCGAGGCGACGCCGGTGTCCGCCAGGGTCAAGTGGTGAGGCTCCCAGCGGCGCAGGAACTTGGAGGTGAGGATCTTGCTGAGAAACGTCCGGGGGTGCCGGATGGCGCACACCTGGATGTCCCCCTCCTGCAGCAGCTTGTACCTCATGCCGTTGCAGTGCAGCGGGGGCCGGCGGCAGGGAGCGGCGCCCATTTTGGGGCCCCCCTCGGGCCCGGGTACGTCGGGGGGAGGCGGCCCCTTGCCCTCCTCCTGCTGCTGCTGCCCGCGGTCGCCGCTGCCCCCGCCGGGGCCGCCGCTGCGATCCATGGGCAGCGCGGGGTGGCGGCGCCCGGCCCCGCGGAGGCGGGGGGGGGTTGAATAAGAGAGATCCGAGGAGGCGGCGAGGTCAGGA
>CM021775.1:4803474-4887814 GCA_011076525.1 Nettapus auritus
AAAAGGGGGGAAGAGAAAGGGGGGGAAGGGGAAAAAATGAAAGAAAAAAGGGAAAAGGGAAAAAATTGAAAAAAAATGGGGAAAATGGGGGGGAGGTTGGAAAAGGGATGGGGAAAAAGGGGATAAAAAGGAAGAAAGGGGGAAAAAGGGGGAAAAAAGGAGAAAAAATAAAGGAAAAAAAAAATCGCTGTGGGGGAAGGGATCCGCACACACCGGGGGGGTTAAGGGGAGAAGGGCAGCCTCAGAGTCGGCGGTCCGCCCCCCGGCGGGTCCCCCGGCGGCTCGCACGGCGCCACATCCACGCTGCCGGCCGGGAGAGAGCGGGGCGGGGGCGGCGGTGGTCCCGGCGGGGGCTGCTGCTGCTGGTAGTGCCGCTGCTGCCGCTAGTAGTGCTGCCGGTGGCGGCGGTGCCGGTGCTGGCGGCGGGGGCTGCGGGGCGTCCGGCCGCGGCTCCTTCCTTCCCCCCGGGGCGGGCGGGCGCGTGCATGTAGGTGGGTGCGTGGGTGCCCGCGCGTGGCCGGGCGCTGCGGGGCGGGCGGGTTTGTGCGCGCGGGGAGGTCTCTGTGCGTGTGCGCGCGCGCGTGTGTGTGTGTGCGCGTGTGTGAGGGGTGTGTGTGTGTGTGTGTGTCTGTGTGTGTGTGTGTGTGTCTGTGTGTGCGCTCTGGCCCCGCGCGCCGCCGCCGCGGGAGGAGGAGGAGGAGGAGGAGGAGGAGGACGAGGAGGAGGAGGAGGAGGCGGCGGGAGGCTGCCGGCAGCGCTCGCTCCGCTCGCCGGAGCGGCTCCGGGCTCAGCCCATTGGCTGCGGGGGGGTCACGTGTGGCCCGCGCTGACGTCAATGGCCGCGGAGCCGCCGAGGGCAGCGGCGGTGGTGGCGGCCGCGCGAGGTGCGCGGGAAGAGGCGCGCGCTGCTGCCGCCCCCCCCCCCCCTCCCCCCCCCCCCCCGCCCTTCTTTCTCCTCAGAGGGGCCGCCGACCCCGATCGGGGACGGGGACTCGAGGGGACGGGCATTCAGGGGGACCGACGACGACGAGGAGGAGGAAGAGGAGGAGGAGGAAGAGGCCGGGGGGAGCCGCCCGGGAAGGGCGGAGGTGCGCGGCCACACACCTGCGAGGCCGCCCGCCCTCCGCCATGAGGGAAGCCCCGCGCGGCGCGGGCTGTGAGGAGCACGTTGGGAAATAAATTGATTTTTTTCTTTTTCTTGTAGTCCTCGTTTGCTGGCAGTAGCCCAGGGGGGTCCGGTGGCTTCTCTCCGGTGCGGTCGCCTCAGAAAGCGGGTGGTGGGAGAGCCCCGCGCCGCCGCTCCCCTGAGGCGCCTCGGCGGGGCCGTGGTCAGGGGGAGGCGGTGTCCTCCGGTAACAGAGCGGCACAACGGGGGTATTCCCCAAAAAAATAAATAAATGGGGGAAAAAATAACTCCCTTCCTGGACTTTTAAACCACTTAGCAGCTCGGTGATGGCTGAGTGCAACATGGATACCGTATCAAGAGAAATCATATCATTTATACTCAGTTTTTTTCTCATCATTTTAAAAGCCAAGGTACTCACAGAACTCGGATCTTGTTTGCAGTTTCCCGATTGGAACCGACACATTAGGACCAATAAAAAAAATAAATGACATTTTATGCAATTCATACACACGTTATTAACTGCGGAACACACCGCGCTGGGTATTGCCGGGGTCATGAAATCGGGAGGAATTTACAGGGCTGTTTTATGCAATGCTAGCAAAACACTTGGAGAAAGTATAAACCTTCATGCTGAGAAGTTTAAACTCATCCCTAATTGAGGGAGGCTGGGAAAGGGAAGGTGTGCTGCGTGACGAGCAGATGATTACACGGCGTGTACCTGCCGCTGGGTTTCTGGCAGCATCTCCTTGCGCAGTTCTCAGAGGAGAGGTCACGATGCCAAGCGAGGTGCCAGCAGCGGAGCCAGGAGCCCGCCCAAAAGAAAACTTTCATCTGAAACTCAGTTTGCACTGGGAGTCACACAAATCGTTGGAGAGGCGAGCTGCAACTGGAAGGGTTTGGAAGCTTTTTGCCATAAAGCTTTTTTTTTGTACTGGCTGCTGTCAGACAACCCCTGACTGGATGGACTGCAATTCCTGCGAGCATCGCACATGTAATAAAAGCTATTGTATTGAAATAGGCTGGCATTTGACAGCAGGACTGCTGGTTAAACACTTTCAGGAGGGAAGGGGTTTGTAACCTATCAATTACTCGCAAACTCTAGGGATACTTCTGTTGAACGTTAGCATCAAAATTATTTATAAAAAGCTAGGAAGTCGAATGAGTACTCTTAAGTACCAGTTTACAGAATGATGCACAGAATTACACAATTTGGCTAAGGTTAGAAGAAAGGCACTCGTTTAATGACATGAACGATACAACCAACAGGAAGACAAAAATCTCTTTTATAGAGATTCAATTTGTCAGTATCTAAGAGCCCTGGTAATTACCTCCTGAACTTAAACAAACCGCCTGGTTATTATGCACCAAACACTACGAGCAGTTCCCACAGAGCTTCGTATTCCATATACCGTGGGGGGTGAATGACATGCACTTTTACAGCGAAATCAAATCAGATCTACTCGTACGTGTAAATATGTGTGGATCTGCAATAACAATAATTAAAAAAAAAAAAAAGAACTAAATTTTGAAAGGACAGCTTTGCTTAGTAGTAAGCTTTTTACAGCAGGCACTGTCTGTTTCTTGGAGTTCCTTGAATGGCTGGTACAAGGGAGACCTCTTCTTGTTTGACCCGAGGCACTGTTCTGGTACAAACAATAACAGTGTCAACAGCAGGACTATTCACACACCCTCACCTGCACCAACACTTCGATCAGCCAGAACTGCAACCAATGTGGCTATTTTGGTGAAAGTTCGTGCAAGCTAGCCACCTGCTCAAACCACTGCTTTAAATCTACCCTAGTTGTCGTCTCTGACAGCTGTGTGCCAACGGGAAGACGATATGTAGAGTCTGGTGTTTTTAAGTGAATTTCCTGGCAAATTAGAGCAGATGTTTTCAACTCATGTTCCACAGAAGCTAACAAATAAAGCAAGGGTGGTCGACAGCAGCCAGCCTGGAAGGATCCAAGCCCCCACTGGAGATCCGCAGTTCAGAAGTGTTGAAATCCACTGCGATATTGCAAAAGCACGGCACCACTGCTAGCAAGTCAAGGACAGAGGTCTGAATCCTCAGCAGTGCTACGCGTTTGCAGCTCACAAGGAATCTACGTTCTCAAGCTGCATGTGTTCTCTCTGGAGGAAACTGAGCGCCGAGCGATAAGATCAAGGTATGAAATCTCACATTGCCTGCCAGAATGGGGCAACCAAAAACCCTGTCTGGACAAGTGAAATCCAAACACGCTGCTCGCTGCGCAGCTTGCTGAAACGCACGTTAGCCATCCAACCTGCAGCAAAGGGTTGGGATGTGACCCAAGGCTGAGCAGGTTAAAACTAACTCCCCTTCTCACATCCCTTATAAACTGTATCAAGCCAAAGCCATGCTCCCAGCTTTGTGCCTTTCCAAACTCCCTCTTCTGGCTCTGCGCAGCCCCATAGACATCTCAGGTATACACACACAGCAGTTTTGCACAGTGAAGTTTGGGGGTCACTATATTTTTTGTTTGTCTCCCAACAATCCATGTTTTATGAGCAAATCCAGTCAGAAGTTTACTGTGAGAGTGGGAAATCTTTCATTCATGTAATGAACACTGAGCACATCATTCATAATAGTGTATGGGTGGAAATGCACCTCTACAGGTGTTTATGGGCATGCTATGAGTTTTGAATAATTCAAAAGTTTGTGAGTTTTTCCCTTGAAATACTTCATCTTGGCGCTCATCAGTCTCACTAGCTGTCATGCAGTTTAAGGCAGACAGACTTCTGGGTCAGCAACAGAGGAATAGAATTGGACTTTTTTTTTTCCCATTCTCAAAGCTAATTCAGCTGTGATCTGTATTATTCAGAATTCATCCCCTCAGCTGTATGCTTGCAAGTTTCAGCTGTGTGTCCAGTCTTCAAAAAGAACTTTTCATGTATTTCCAGTATTTGGTCTCTCGCCTGTCTATGCTCCAGCCCTTCAGGCGTTCTCCTGAGGTCGCTAGTGGGTGCCTAAGCAGAAGCACTGGCCTGACTTACCTTCTTAAGCTTGGTAACGCCCGTTCATACCCACGTGCTAGAACGAAAACAATGTGACATCTGAAGGAAAAGACGACGGGCAATTTGTGAGTACTGCTCAGTGCCAATAAGGCAGGTTGTGTAGCAGTGGGGGGCTTGGAAAACCCACGAGAAAACCATTTGAGATGCCAAAACATAGGCAGGGAAAAAAACTATTGCCCAAAGGGACCTTCTATGAGAGTAAATCCGTGCAGTGGCATTGTATGACAAGTTAAATGAGGGGAGTAAAGGAGCAACTGTGGCAAGGGCCAGATATAAATACTGAGATGCCTTAGCAGGGGATGCACTTAAGAGGGGAGAGAGCACTCTCCCCAGAGAGGATTAGCTGGATTTGCAGTACGCTTTCAAAGGGAAAACAAGAAAAAGGAATAAAATAAGCCTGTGCTCCACCTTTGCATTATTCCTAATTTATTTCACAGATTATGGTATTAACAGATGTTTTGGCAAGCTCTTCCCCCAGTCCAACCAAAGAGGGAAGAAAAAAAAAATCTGCTTTTATTGTCTCACTGAATTTTTTTGTTAGAGGCTGGGAGGGCCTGCCACATTCATAATTTCTATTAAAAACAAAAAACACACACAATACAACAATCAAAAAAAAAAATAAGTTGCTATTGTCTGCTCAACATGTTCCTGAGAGTTGTCTGCACACAGATGTAAGATAGCTTCTCCAAGCAGAGGAGCAAGCACCAGGAATTCCCAACTTGTGTTCAATGTCCATTTAGACTCTTACCAGCAGCTGTCCCTCTTAGATGTGAACCCTTGATGCATATTAGAGATAATGGAGCTTTCTTCCCTTATTCACAGAGGTGCCGTGCGGATTATGGAATTCTTTAGTCAATGCTTGCAAATTGCCACTGTTGACTCAGAGCAAATTCCTGCTATCAGACTCACTAGTCAGCTCATTTTCATAACAATGCTGTATTGTTAAAAAATACTTTAAAACCATTCTTCAGTGAAACTGGGGAATACAACAAATTCAAGCAAACACATGAAACATAAAAGCGATGCTGTATCAATACCGCTAAAAGTCCTGCATTTGAAGTTTAAGTTAATCACCACAGTGGCATTAGGAAGATATGGTGAGTCATAAAACTTTGAGAAACAGAATTGTTTCCCAAAAGGATTGATGGACATTTAAAACCTAACTAGATAAAGATTAAAGAAAGCCACCCCCGCAAGGAGCAGTTCTGCAGCTGCCCCTAAGGGAAGGATGGGCTTGATTAGGGTGCCATTGACCACAGACGCATAAAATTAAGATTGCATTTGCAAGCATCTCCTTTTTTTTTGCCAAATCTCTCATCACCCATTCTTCTGAGCCTAACCTTAACATTGGAGGACACTTCTACGGATGAAATCATAAGAGGAAAGTCAGACTCAGGGAATGTGACATCTCTGACGTTCAGATTTTGACTCCTCTCGGGTTCACTCAGTCGCCGTGTCCTTGTTCTCCCAGCTGATGGACATCACACGGTGGGGCTAACCGCATGCCGCGCAGGCTGATGACAAACACGTCTTTGATTCCTCACTGGCACAATGCACACTTTTGAGTGCATGATGCAGAAATCATTCTTTTTTCTGCCTGTCATCATCAGATGCTCTGGTATAAGGGTATGTAGGATGAAGCTGGTGGTATCAATTGCTAGAAGGAGCCTGCCATCTGCTGATCTGAACGGCACTCCGGTCTAGCTTTTACCTGATCTGATATCAGTAGGACGGAGCTCTGAACAAAGCAGGTAAAAAAGTCTGCACAGAACCAGAATTAACAGACTTGCTGTGCTAAAGGAATTTATTTAAGTGGAAAGAGGAAGTCTCGAGTCTATAACCTCATGTCTAAGTCTGAAGCAGACAAACAGAAACAAAGAGGCAACTAAAATAAACAGATGAGTAGATAGGAAGGAAATCAGCAGAAGGTACAAAAAGAGGAGGAAGAGCCTGAAATTTCTTCTCTGCTTTGCTGCACCCGGTCAGAAAATGAGCCAAGATGTCAGCCCTCACTCCCCTGCACTCACCCTTCTAAGCGACAGCAGCCTTAGGTGGTAAATTTCTTCCTTATGAGCTCCTACCTTCTTCCAGGGCCACCCACATGGCCAGGCACGAAAAAGCCCTGGAAAAACACAAGCTCCCAACAGAATTCACCAGGCTGCTGCCTCTTTTTCCTTTGAGATGCACATAAAAAGCTTTAATTTGGCATGACCATGGAGAAGTCACCATTTCCATTAAACTGTCTGCAGTACTGTTACCTGATCTGCCCACCCCCAGCTAATTCTATTTCATCAATAGTTCACCTCCTACCAGCCACACCAAGTTGAGTGCTTGTCGGTCCAGAGTGCACTATTAGGTCTCAACCCTCATAAAACCTCACTGTAATAAAAATAAGCGTTGAAAGTCAAAGGGAAATGGGACATGATGCAGAGCTGCGAGCTTGTCACAATAAGGTGAAGTTTCCCCAAAACAGAGGAAGAACAACTAAGAAAGAAAAAGGTAGTCTACAGATTAGGGAAGTGTATCTTCAGTCACTGAACCAACACACTGGGGAAGTGAAATGAGAAGTGGATGAAACACAGAAAGACTTGGATGTTTGCAAAAGCCCACTGAAATTTTTTAAAAAGAGAAAAAAAAAAGAATAAAAAAAGAATAGAAAAAGCAGAATGGGAAAGTGCCAAAAGTATTACCAGGATTAATACCCACAGATCCTCTGGTGAAGAGGTGTCATAAGAGGAAGAATGAGAAGATAAAAGAGCATCCTTAATTGCTGTTTTTAGTAATAAATTCCTGTGTTATGATTGTTTCAACATGACATTGCACAAAAGGCAGCTGAGACTCTCCCACTTGTCCTCAGTCCTTACCTAACATCACATGCCATGAGCAGGGTTCAGCAGCAAAGAACACACTCCCATCCAGTGACAGCGCACATCATCCAGTGCTTGTGGCTTTGAAAATATATCTAAGGCAGTCCTTGGCCTAAGAAGTCTGAGAAAACAAATACAAAGGACAGAGAGAAGCATCAATTTAACACATCGCTATGTTTCCCAATGTACAGATTCCCAGGTACAACTAAAGAAATCGGCTGTTTGGGTATGGTTTGATAATTATGCACCTTTTAATTCTTAGCGGCAGAGCATAGCTGGTTTCTTGGAAGTATGATATCCTTGGAGTCTTTGCAGTCTAAGGGGAAAATAAGAGAATCTCGGTGATTTGCCTAGGACAGTCCCCAGCTGACATGCACTAGAGCAAGATGATGACAGATCCAGAGAATTATATGGAAAGAACAGATGGTCAGTAATGGTGGATTTCACCCACATGAACAGAGTGCTCTATACACGTAGACGAAATGCAACAGACATCATGACCAGAAAAAAAAAAAAAAGAAAAAAGAGCTTAAAAAAATATGCATAGTTTTGGTAGTGCCCAAGGCTGTATTGACCATAGAAAGCAGGGTTTCGGAGCAACCACACTATTGCAAAAGTGTGTTCTCTATGATAAACCAGTTTGATTTCCAATGTATAAAGACATTTTTTCGTGATACAGAAAAGATCGGCTACAAGGAACACGTGTTGATTAAAATTGTCATTGATGCTGTGGAAAGCTGTAAGACGCAGATGCAGAACGAGACGCTAGGAAGGGATCACCTGCCTGGCACCAGCTCCTGAAGCCGTCAGGAGGACATTGCGAGCACTCTGGCTGGTACAGCTGTTGGTGGAAAACAACCCGCGGATCGGTTAATTTAACTCCATCAGCAAATTGCAGCAGTGCAGGTATGAATTTACATCAATTATCACAGCCACGCAGCGGATGGGAGGATCGGGAGAAGCTGCAGGAGTCAGGCCGTGCAAGGCGTGCAGCACCGAGCTGGGCTGGCTGTCAGCAGCACGAGCAGTACGAAGGCGCTCTGGGTATCAGGTCGTGCTCGTGAGTACAGCCAGCCTGGCTTTGGCCTCGTCCGTTCTGCTGCCAGGAGCAAAGATCAGAGCAGTTCTAAGCACTACCCAATTTCTGACAGCGAAATAAGAAATAAAGAAAATGTTGGGTGAAGTCAGCAGGGCTGGTGCTCTGTAGAAAGAGCACGGTTTAGAGGCGTCCTGCTATCTCACTGATAGCTCCGTGTGAGCGTACAGAGGCAGGTGAATCCCGTGGCTCGAGGACATCTGGGGAGATTTCAGTTAGCTTAGCAGCACTTCTGAATGAAAAACTGCACGTGGGCCAGGAAAGAAAGAAGTCCAGCTAGAGGGTTACTCCAGGCAGCTGTTTCAGTTAACTTCTCCCATTAAATGGTGGGGTTAACGGAGTACCAGCCGTTAATGAACCTCGGTATTTCCTAATGTCCTGCACTCTGAGGGCAGCTGGCATTCAGGAGCACAGCTATTTAATGCATTTGGAGCCGTGTAGCTGGGTTCTGGGAATAATTCTTCCCGTCATTGTGCACAGGGACTACAGCAACCATTTCCTAAAGCACAAAGGATGCAAGCAGCTGGGAAGGGAGCCATTTTAAGGTCAAAGAACGAGCTTTCTGCTAATGGTTCTGAGCACCTGTAAATGAATATCCAAAGGAGAGTTATGGAAATATGGCAGGCTGACTGGTTTCCTTTTGTAGGTTTTTTTTTTTAGAAAGAAAAAAGGAAAACAGAGGCAGCCCAGAGCAATCAGAGGAGGGAATTTAGGGATGCAGTTCCTGTGATCATTCATTGCCTGGGAAGTGAGGAGGATTTCAGGAAAGGCTGCTGCCCTGTTTTCGCACCGACTTAGATTACGAAACTGTATGGGTTCACACTTGCTATGCAGCTGTAGTTGCCTGTCTTAGGCTAAGCCAATTAGTCCGAAAGAGCGAATAAAGAGAGATCACCTTTAATATGCGGTGCTGCCACTGCTTCCAAAATACTTTCCTGTGGGCACTGAGGCGATGTTTTCATTCATCCACCAGTAAAAACGCAGCCTTAACCCATCTGCCTGTGCCTCTGTGTATATATCTGGGTAATTTAATAAGTGCTGCTGGGTGTTGATTTACGTCATTGTATCTCTATATAGGCATGTCTCTGTGAGCATGCTGTTGGTTGTCTGTGAGCGCTCATTGTTCCTGGTGTGTGTGTGTGTATGTCTGCGTGCCTCTCTCTGTGCCTGAATGTGGTTTTGTTTAAAATTTTTCCCTAGAAAAAACAAGGAGTCAGACGTTTCATGAGGTTGTTGGTGAAAACCGAGGAAAGGAAGGAGGAGACTGTAAGGGATAATTTACTGAGAAAAAGGGGTAGATTTGGATACAGTTAATCATCTGCCTCAGCGTTCACCAGAGAAGATGGGGGAGTTCATTCCAGACATTAAAACGTCTCAGGGGAGGATCGTATAGATCATGCTAGAAGAGAGATAGGAACAGTAAATTACCTAAAGGCTGACAAAGCAATGGAGCCAGATGTCATCTGATCCCAAAGCGAGAATAAAAGCAGGGAGAGAGAGAAGCTTCCCAAGGTATGCCCAGGATTCCCTTGGAAATTGGGGGTAAAGACTGGGAAAATTACTTCTAACCCCCATCGGCGAGGCAGATCTCTGGAATACTGGATTAATTTTGAACCCATAACCTGGTTCCAGCTGTAATTCCGGCTGGTAGGGGAAAGGCATTATTCTGAGTCAGAATGCAGAACAAAAGAACATTAAAATCGAAATAAGCGCAGTTTCCCAACATGCCAGCATCCCTTGAAAAATAAGCCTCAATAACGGCCCAGGAACGCTTTCATAACATCAGTCTCCTCGAACCGACAGCAAAAGGGCTCCTACAGATTTTCCAGCTCCGGTGCCCAGATCGCGTTGCACATACGGCTTGTTTTCCTGCACTTAAACAATCGTGGGCCTGACTCACCGCCCCTTTGCCACGGTGCTGGGCCAGCTCGGCTGCAGCGTCAACAACCCACCTCGGTGGCACCTCACCAGAGGAAACACGGGGGAGCAGCCGCCACCGAGCCCTGCACGGTGACGTTCTCCGTTTCAGAGAAGAGAAAAGGGGATTCCTATTTCAGACGGTGCTACGCATCCTAAGACCACAGGAAACGTAAGGATTTTCTGGATGTTCACTGGATGTGTCCTCATATACCAGAAAAAAAAAAAAAAAGGGATTTTCGGCAGTGGTGCTCTAAGGACAGTGATCCTGCTCACACCTAACCCGTACTGGCCTCTGTTAACCAGATATTGTGAACACAGAAACGTTTGCAAAGTGCTGGGTATGTTACCCATGTCCTCCGTGACACTTTGGCTGTGATTCCATATCGTACCTGAGGCACCAGGGACGTTTTCTATAAATCCTCTGCAGAGGGACCGACCTGCCTGCTCGGTACAACTCTTCCCCGCCGTGCTATTAGACACGAAGAACACCAGCTCTGGCTGTTACATGCATTTCCTAGAAGAGGTAAAAGAAACAGAGGAAATTAGGTCTAATATCCCCGCATACAATTCTTCAGATGAAAGTTGCCTAACAAAAATATTTCCTGCAATAAAATGCTACCCTCCTTTGTACAGAGCAAAGAATGGCTCGGATTTTGAGGCAGCTGGATACTGCTTCCCTATAAAAATTCACACGGAATTCGTAAACATTTGATGACCCCGTCCATGCTTGTCCTTTTCAAGAAGTTTTCCCCACGGTCCCTGATAGGTTTTCCCTAATTAACACCCTCAAAGTGATTTCTCATTACAGCACACCGTCAGCAGCACCTCTACGTGCTTCTCCAGCCTGCTGTCCGTCCCGGTGTGGGCGCTGACCCCACAGGACGACCACCAGCGGGACCAGGAGCGGCCACGGGACCCATCTGCCATAAAATCCAGCCGGCCGTTCCCCGGCGCTCGGTGCGTTACGATGGGATGTGTCAGCCAGGGCTATTGTTTTTAACAGGAAGCAAGTTCGGCCGCCTCTGTAATTTAGATTGCGGGCAATAAGCAGGGGTGTGGTGTGCAAAGCAAACAGCACAGGATTAACAGCTCTTTTCGCCAGGGCTGCGGCCCACTGGATCTTGTCCCCCGGTGGAGATGGCTTCTCCTGGGGACCGCAGCCAGGAGCCGCCACCCGAGTGGCCTCCGGGCTTCCAAGCGGATGGCAAAGATAACAGCGCAGACCCACTGACAGACCTTTAGAGGCTGCTCATCTCGAAATGAGATTACGAGAGAAAATTAAGAACAGTCTTCTCCTTTCAATAGGTCTTTAAAAACAATAACCAGGCTTTACTGTAAATTCATTTATTTACCCTCAGCATGCCAATTCCCAAGCTGCTATCTCCTCTGTGTGCCGGGGATATATATAGATCGAAATGTGGCAAGAACACAGAAAGATTTTATTTATTTTGCGTAAGGACAGCAACGTGGGGATTTTTTTTTCCAGGAAGAAGTCACATCAGAGAGTTTGTTAAAGAAATACTAAGAGGTAAATAAAATCCAAATTATATTTAGTTCACAGGAGGTGACAAACACTAGTCAGGTTGACTATTGCCTGGCTGGAATTCAGTCAGAAACCACTGTCAAACAGAGTACAAAAATACAGGAAGCAGAAGAGAGAGCGTGCATTCAAGTTGGGCCTTGGCCTTGCTAAAGTGGGCAGCATTTAGCTGCTCATTGCCAGCATTTTTCCAAACTAGCTCTGAAGGCAAGCAGAGGTATCCGCAGTCAAATCCCGGCTGGGGTGCTGTTGACGTCGCCTGAACCACCCGATCTGGATCTCCAGAACAGCCCCACCAACCCCTCATTTTGGAGGTTTCACACTACGCAGGGGGCCACTAGCAGCAAACACAAACACCACGTCCCACCCTGCAGGACCACCACCTCCGGGGCTCTGCACACGTCCTGTGCCGCCCTGCGGCCAGGCACAGCCATCATGCCCCGCTGCAGCACTTACACACAGGGCGGGTGGATGGAGCACGGGCTGACAGAGGAAAGGTGGAGGTGAGTTTCCTCGTAAAAACAAAGCTTGAGACAAAGCCAACCTGGACATCGACGCAGTGGTGTGCGTTAGCCGAGGAGCGGCCTCAACTCGAGGATTCACAACCATTCAGATCCCTGCATCCAGACCTTCTGGGAGATGTCACATGAGCTCCGTGCTGATGCCCTAGATCTATCCAGCAAGCAAACCCATTTTAATTCACTCCTAAGGCAGAAGCGCCTCCTCTCACCACCCTCCCAGCCCTCCTCGCAGCGCCCTGCTGGGTCATCCCTCCCCACAGGGCGAGTTGGTGCTGTGCAGGGAGCACCGGTCTTCCCTGGCACAGCAGCTCATCTCCCCGCCGGACCGCAAGGAGAACTGGCTGCAAGTGTGCATAGAGAGATTTTTTAACCTTTTCTTGCCTTGTGTGTAATAAAGCCCCCAAACTCTCACTTAGGCAGCCAGTAAAACGGCCTCCTTTGTTCAGCAGGAGAGCAGAAAGGCCATCTAACCAGAATGACCGGAACATCACTTGGGTTATTAACATTTGTAAGCATCTGCAGCCAATTCTGCACTGTCCATCAAATGAACATATAATTACCAAGTGATTCCCCTACTTCTTCTTGGTTGTTGGGTTATTCAGTGAAAGCAAAAAATTATACTGCTCACCTAAGATAAAAGAGCCCGTGGAAAGCAGCCTGCCTTACATTAGACTTTGCTATGCTAACAGTGCTGTCTGCAGTCCGAGTTCCTTCTCCAAGCACTTGAGCACTGTAAAGTGCTTGAGGAGACACCACCTTCGCCTAGAGAGAGATTTGGGGCGAGATTTTGGAAGACAAGTAGCGTGATCAGCGCTGGAATGCCAATTTCCTGCTAGACACACACACCAGTTTCGTGATCAGGGGCTTTTTTACAAAAGAAGAGTGACCTGCAAAGCCCCAGCCCTTCACGTCTCAAAGCGGTGCGATGCCACCTACATAACGAAGATGAGTCATCGGGAAAGAAGGATCGAGCTCCAGGGATCTCCTCCTCGGCACAGACCTGCAAACACACCAGAATAATTTGCATTCCACAGCTTGCTTTGCAGAAGCCACAGATAAAAATCAGGCTTGGCATGGCTGGGATAACTGAGCGGCTCAGCAGCAGAACAATGGGCCAGCTGGGGAAGCACGCACTTAGCCAAACTCAAGTGGGCAAGTCACTTTGGGCAAGACGGTTACTTGGGGATGGCCCGCATGGGGAGGTGAGCACAAAGTAAGCTAACGTTTGACTGCACAGCATGTAAACGCACGCAAACAAAGGTGGTGTCAACAGTCTGGTTGCTCCCAGAGCCGTGGCTGGGTTTGCCCCATGGTCCAGCACGTGGCTGGGCTGGCTGCAGGACTGGGGGTCAGCAGCATCGCAGAGCCCGGCTGCCTCGGCCCCTGCAAAGGGACAGAAGGGGAGTGGACCCCCGCCAGCTTCACGCCAAGCTGAAGGCTCCGATGAGACTTCCCTGTCCCTGCAGCCATCAGACGCATGACCGGGTGTGCTCAAACTGAAAGAGCACCAGAGGAAGTGGGATCTGGCTCCGTGTGCAAGCAGCGGGGAGCCGGATGAGCTTGGTCTGTAGTACACGACCAAGGCCGCGTGTGTTTGCAAAACCATGGCCACCCTCCCCAGGAACTTTTGGCCCTGGCTGCCCCAGCTCTGGCGTGCAGGCTGGGGTCGGGCCAGGGCCACCAGCCAACACCAGAGAGAAAGGACAGTGCGTGGGGCTGCCCCGCTGCCCAGCCCCTGCTTTGGGAACGAGGTCACCTCCGCCTGTGCCAGTGGCCACACGGGGAGTTGTTCCCCACCCAGCAGCTGCTGTGGGTTCCCCTGTGGCCGGGGTGAGGCTGGCTCCTTTCTGGACGGAGCCACGAAGCTGATGTGGCAGAACAGCCCCGCTGCCGTGGGGCAGGGATCGCTGAGGGTCAGCGTGAGAGCTGCAAGGAGCCACCTGGGCTCCTCGGTGCTCCCCCCAGGCATGCTCCAGGATAGGCACATGAGGACCCTGGGGCACTCGGAGCCCCACGACACAACCCATCAACAAAAATGGCATTCAGGCATGACTTATCTCACATGGTAAGAGGAAGTTTACATACGGTTTGCATAATACTTTGGGTGCGAAGTCTCAGAGGAGGTTCTGGCGTCATTTGTCACCAACTAGCCTTGCGAAAGCAAACCGAAGTGTGTGAATCTGCTGAAGAGGCCCCTCAAAAGTTGTGAGGGAAGGGACGCAGCCTTCCTCCAACAGAAGCACGGGGGAATACAGCCGAGGCTCTCTCCCTGGGGAGCGTTGCACAACATTTGTGCTGAGGAGTACAGGAGGATTAAGATGACTGGAAAAGCAAAGAGAATGAGCAGGGAGCACTGCTGGAGCAGTTTCATCTTGTTCATACTTCCTCCTTCCAGCAGCATCACTGTGCACTGAAGCATTAAAGGCGAGATTTCTTTGCATCTTGTTGGGCCCTGTGGCAAAGGGAGCTATCTGTCTGCCCCGGCAGCTAGGGGCGAGTTTCTGAGCAGGAGAAGTGCAAGAAATTATGCTTACCTCGCTGAAGAAGGAGTCAGCTTCTCAGTCAGCTGGCAGCAAGCTTGTCTGTATGCAGGAAACTCTAAACAGTCCTTCCAACCGTGAGGGCATCAGCTGCCTGCGTGGGCAGCCCTTCCTCCCTTCCCCTGCTCTCCACCCCATGGTGGTGGCTCCGCTCCCCAGGTAACTTCTGGAGCTCCCACAGGCTGCTAAGGAGGGCTGAGGGTCTCGGCCATGATGGGTTAGCGCCATGGGCCATCGGGCTGTGATACGGCAGTTCGGTTTTCTCCTGTCTAGAAGCAGGGAACAGGACAGACACATCCTCCAAGGCACGAGCTGACTGAAGTCAAGAGGACAGGTGATAATCTTCAGTGACTTCCTGGCACCTCGAAGGATCTGTCCCCCTCTAGCCCGCAGGTCACTCGATGACAAGAACAAGGAGCGGAGCTCAGGCCACCAGTGACATTTGCCTGGCATGGAGGGGATTGAAACTACCACAGCTTCTAGTTTCTAGCCATCCTCTGTTTGTAGGAAAACAAATGGCAAAGGTTTGAGGCCTACTGTATAAATAGAAACAGATCATGTTTATGGGAAAGGATGTAATACTTTTAGGTAATATTTGTGATTTTGGTGACATTCATGATTTATTACGACTGCAGTGCAGAAACACTAAATCTGCTTTGTGCTTTGGACAAATCACTTAATCATCCTGATTCATGGCATCCAGAGCTAATGAGAAGAGTCTCTTACGCTAAACTTATCGCACATGCGAGCTTTGTTTTGCCAGCCAGGACTGTGCCAGGAAAAAGCAAATACCAAAAGATTATAGGCAATGGTAGCGGGTGTAGCAATAAGGATGATCTTGATAATTACGTACCTCCAAGAGAGAGGAGAAACTTGTTTTGACTTGCAAATGGAATAAAGCTGTCATAGCTGTGATAGGAGTCACCCAGGCTGGCAAGAAGTAGGTTCTTTTTTTCAGGTTTCTTTAATAAACGGGTACAGTGGGGGAGTGGTGGAAGAGTGTGAGACAAATTGTGCTGAGAAAGCACTTCCCTGGTCCTCCAAGCGTTCAGTCATCCTGATCTACTCTACTTTAACTGAGCATCATTCCAGGCCCACACAACTCTCCCTTGGCCATCAGTCTGCTACCTTCCCGGGGGGCTCTGCGAGTCAGACCAAAACCTGCAAACACAAAACCTGACCATAGCTCCACATCTGCAGGACTGGGGACTTTGCAATCTTACCGCTCCATATAGACGTCAAAACCAAGAGCAACACCTGCCTCATCACACGTTAGAAACAGGATGTGGTTTAGCCAAAGAAATTTCGCAGAAGATTCCTCCCTTCCAGATTTCTCTAGAAAACAGCGCACAATGTAGATGCCACGGCCATGACGATGGCTGCTCCCTCTATTAAACTCCATTATTCTGCTGTTCCCCAACTCCGGTAATTGCTGAATTCAATCACAGAGATAGGAAGGACATTGCTCTATTTACTTAATCACAAGTCCAAAGCGTATGCACAGAACTGAACGTCCCACAGAAGTCCTGCAGGAAGATGTTCTCTGGGCACGCTGCAAATAGCGGACGAAGTGGAAATGGCAAAAACATCTAGTCCAAGTCACTTCTGCAGGTAGGAAAGCATTCAGAATATTGTACCTTCCTTTTCAAACTCAAAAGATTGATTGCCCACTCAAAAGTAGGCAGCAGCTGTGCTATGCCTAACATATTGCCAGCAGCTAGTAAGGCAAGGGAAAGTTAATCTCTCAGACCTTTATAACAATCCATTTGTACAACAAAGCGCATCCAAGGAGTGTCCGTCATCTCAAAGGAAGGTCTGGTGCCACTGTAATTACAGCAGCTCCGATGAACTGGTTAGGCTAAGGAGAAAAGAAAAGAGCCCAGAAAGATGGAGTGGGCAGTTAATAGTAGGTAAAAAGAAATCGAATAATGTCCTGCCATGTCAATCACCAGCCCAGTATCTGCAGGGTGCAAAGCGTCATCCAGCATGGGAACAGGAGCTGGGGAACGCTGGGAACAAATTGAGTGCGGTGCGCTTGTTTCTGACACTACATTTCTGAATGGAGACAAATTGGATGTGCCTGTGCTTAAAGGCACTCGTCTGACTTAGGAAAAGTGCTACGATGTTATTTCTGTACGGGTTTGTAATGAGTACAGCACAGTTCTCTGCACAGGGATTGTTTAACCACGTCCCATACCTGAAGAGTTCATATCAGAATGTTCTTCGGCCCTTTCCTCATGTCATTTCTTAACATGCAGGTTACACAATTATTCAGCTGCAAACCAGCTTTGTTTCCATTTTAGCTTGCACAACCTTCTTGCTCTCTTTAAACAAGAACAAGGTAGTGGCTTTTCTTTTTTTTTTTCCTCCCAACTTTCATTGAATTATTAATAATAAGCCGGAAAATTCCAGGGAGCAGTTATAAAAAATGAGAAGGCCGGATTAGGGCACATCAAAGGGAAGCAGGATTTGCTAACTCTTTTGCTTTACATGCGTGTGATTCACGGACCGCTTTATGAAAATGGAAGAATGATTTAGGAACCACTCAGGTCCTGACAAAAAATAAACTAATAGTAACAACCTCATTTCCATGAAAATGGGCTGGTCTCCAAAGCATCTGCCGGGACCAGACAGCATTGTGCTTTAGTTTGCTCTTCAAAGCAGGTAGAGCCAGGAATGTTCCCATGCCTCATGGCAAGCTCTAAGATGTGGTATGAGACTTTCAGAAGAGGGAATTTCGCATTTCTCCCCGAGTAGTTCACACTGCAACAGCAAGGAGAGCAGCACCGCGTAGCTGAAATGAGGAGACGGACTGAGAGGCAGCAATGGGTTCTGCAGTATTGTGCAAGGTGGGGAACTGAGGGCAAGGAAACTCACTGGGAAGGAAGTTAAGATTTAACTGCAAACGAGCAAGACTTGCACGGAGAAGGATCTCCCCAGCTGACGCCCAAGCCCTTTGCAGAGGTGCGTTGGGCTGGAGAGCATCGCCCTCGGCTCCCCGGGCAGCCGATGGGCACAGACAGCCCCACGGACAGGAGGACAAGTGAGAGCCTTCTGCCCGTGCAGGTGGGAGCAGCACGATGCACCTCTTAGCGGCAGGCCTCTTGGGTCAGGCGGCTCTTAGCATTTCAAAGCCCGTCTTCTCTCTGTGACTCCTACCCCAACCCAAATAGCCAAGCGGGTGTACAGAGAATCAGCAAAACCCCTCCTGCCCAGGCACCCTGCAAGGGCTCCTTACTGCCTGCCCTGCCAGTAAATCACGCTGTGCCTCCCTTCAGGGCTTTCCTACTCCCGGGGCAGGATTAGGGAAGGCGAGAGCAGGGCGGGCTGTGGGAAATGTCAGGGCCCCGCTGCCGGGGAGCTGAGCCCTGAGCTCGGCCACGTCCCTGGGCGCAGGTAGGAAGGGAGCCAAGCGCTGCCACCTGCGGCAAGCTGCCGCTTTCCCGGGTGGCAAAGTTCAAACGAGGGGGGACAGAGCCCCGTGGGACAGGGTGCGCCCACGGGCACCACCATGAGCAAAGGGGACGCACCCAGCCCCTCTCCCATCAAAGCAACCGAGCCAAAAAGCAGCCTGAGATCGCAGCAGGGTGGGGTAGAGGGCTGCGAGGAGGGGAGGCCGCTTTCCTCTCCGGGACAGAAAACATCAAAGATGCCCTGAAAAATTAAAAGCTTCTGGATAGACGCGCCCAGCGTGTTTAAAAAAGCACAGCGGATCAGTTTCAGAGCTCTCTTTCCAAAGGTCTTTCCTGAACACAAAGGGGAAAACACGCATTATATGCAATGGAAAAACACTGCATGCCTGGCATTTAATATTTTTCACCTGTGACCCAGGACTGATGTCTTTTTAACTCCCTGATTTAATCCAACAACAAGTCTCAGGAAGAAAAAACCTTTCAGAGTTTGGAAAGGAGTTGGAAAAAACTAAAGTCACGCTCAACACTTCCCCTTCCCTGGAGAGATAGGAGTACTGCTTGCCCTTTCCTGACGATAAGCATATCCTGGTGGTTAAAAATACATTTGCTCTTACCGTAAATTCTCCATTAGCCAACTCCTTCAGCCCAGCCCACGGTGTTGGGGTTCACGACTCCTCTGAGACCACGTGTGACAGAGCCAGGCCCATGCGAGTCCCAATATGCTGGAGAAAAAGCAAAAACAACCGGTCGGATCCCGCGGCCATCGGCTTCACCTGGAGCAGCAGTCAGGATCTGTCGATTGGCAACAACATTCAGCTGAGTTACCTGCTCCTTTCCCAGGTCCCTGTGGGCTCCCCATTAGTTTTGACTCTGACTTTACAGCAACTTGCAGAGGTAAAGGCCTAAGGAGTCCTGAGCAGCAATTACTTCTTCAGTTAATTCCACAGTTTCCAGTGGTCGTTGTGCCAAAGCTCTGAGCAGGCGGCACAGAGAGTAGTGGAAGCAGGGCTCGCTGCTCCTTTTGGGATGCTGGGGGCCAGCAGCCGGTTACCTGCTCTGCAGGACGCCGTGGCAGCTTCCCCTCCTTCCACACTGCCTTCCTTCTCCTTACCTGGAAACAGGACCTGGTGGAGCCTGCTCGGACCCCTGCGCTCTGCAGAGGCCACGGATGGCACCTCCTGGCAAAGAGGAGCGTCCTGGGAAGAGCCTGGAGTTGGAGCTCCCCCAGCAGCATCACAGTTCGTAGCTAGGGAGAAAGCTGGTGGGATGCTGCTGGGGGCAGCAGAAGTCCCTTTGTGCCGCTGCTCTCGGCCAGCAGCGGGTGACCGTGCTTGCCTGGGGCACAGATATCACAGGGGTCCCGGGTCTGGCTGCGGTGCGCAGCCTTGGCACACATCCTGCCGGGAAGGGGGCCCAGGGAGGCCTGGCATTAAGCCCCTCAGCTGAACAGCCTGTTAGATAAACTGCGTCTGGATTCATTTTGTGCCACTTTAGAAAAATAAAAAATAAAATGAGGGGGATAAAGAGGAAGAAATGGAAATTTCAAGTTACACCTCCGCAGTGCACAAAAGGTAAAGGAAGCCCAGCAGCAGCCCTCCTCCCGCTGTGAGGATTCCAGGCCGTGGAATAAAGATAAATCCAAGTTCACCCTCGTCTCTTTGTTTCCAAGAAGCAGTAAGACAGAGGAGATATGGCAGAGCCCATCTACGCAGCCATAACCATGGGAACACCAGCAACAAAGGTAAATCAACATTCGATTCCCTATCATCAGCCCGTGTTTACACTGGAGGCCTCAGCTCTCTGCACCAACCGGGCTGGCGGTTCAGGACCTGTGCATCGCTTGGGGATGGCTTTTGCACTAAACAATAAAAGTTTTTTACTGAGCAAACACCCACCTTTTCTCTCCTATTCCCCACCATCTTTTTTTAGTGCTCACGGCACCTGTTTTTGCACTGTTTCGGAGCCATGGTGCTGCCATCCCACCTCACTCCCCCAGCCAAAGCCAGCCCCAAACCTTGGCTGTTCTTCGCATCCGTCTGGCCACACCTCCATGTCTTTTTATTTAAAAAATGCTATATGGAGCTTGGTGATATCATGCGTTTTCCTGAAGAGCAGAGGTAGTGGAGTAGGGCTCCCTCCTCTTAAACAGCCCCCAGCCTTGTTTCGGCTCTGTTGGAGCACAAGCAGAGGCACACAAACCCTCGAAGGGACAAGCCCAGCACAAAGGAGGCGCCCTGCAGCTGCTCGGCATCTTACAAAGCCCAGATCTCCGAACTCAGGAGGTTACGTACGCACACCATGGCATACGAGGGTCGCCAAGTATCTGGCAGCCCTGGAACGAGCTCCATGTACCTGCCCTTGGGAGCAGTTGTGCTTCAGCTCCTTTGCTCCCGATTTTAAAGGTCAGATGAAAGCAGCAGTACTTGGGAGGAATAATTAAGGTGACTGCAGAGGAGAAGGGAAACCTTCAGACAACTCTCCGAGCTTTTACAAGTGAGCAGAAGCTTCTTCCCACTTGCACTTCCCCCAGCATGGCCATCACCGAGACCCACAGCCGTGGGCATTTATTGCCCGGACAGTGCCCAGAGGGACGGCTCCCGCCCCCCTCGATTTCCTTAGCCTTTCCTCCTCCATTGATTTCCTTTGGGTTTTCCCCTTTGATTAAACTTCTGGCATGTAGGTATGTTTAATAATAAGACATAACTCATGGGAGATGATATTTATAAAATCCACTGCATTTTTTTGTTCATTTTTCATAAGACCTTGAGAAAAAAAAAAATCCTGAACTACGCTTTTCCTTTCTTTTAAAAATAGAAACAAAAAAAAAATGATATGAAGCAGTTAACAAGTTTTCAAACCATCAATGTTTTATTTGGTTAGTTTATTAAACACCTTTAAGACAATTAATTTTGGTCTGTACCCTTCTATAAAATAATTCAAGTTCTGAACAAACCTCCAATACATAAAGCAAAGTTACTTTACCATACGCAAATTTCAGATCAAAATACAACACTCTGTTTTCTTACATTTATAAAACCCGGTCAAATACAAACAACATTAAAAAAGATAAAACACTTTCACTGATCCTTGGTACAATATTACAGCACAATTTGCACAGTGGCAACTAAGTCCCCAAAGCACAATTCAAATACTTTAAAAAGGGAACCTCCCTTTAGTCACCCAACGTTATACTGAACACGTAAACAAAGCAAGTGCTACTTAATCCAGGAAAATTCTCACGTCCCTTTCTGTATCATGTGCGAGCCACAAAGCAATTCTGCAAGAAAGGTTACCGGTAAGGAACCCAACAGTTTCTCTGCTTTGCTGTTACATTTTTTATGTGCGACTACTCCATGAAAATAAATGGATGGAGGTGGACCAGACTCTGCACTGGGCAACTTATGGCAACCAAAGTAAACCAAGAAACGTGTATTTTTCTAATAACAGATCATAAAGCTCTTAAAAAAAAAAAAAATCAATACCGGATTATCTGTGGGTACAATTTGAGTAACTGCCTTTTTCTTCACTTTCAAGACATCTAATACAGACAGAGTGTTTTCAGTTGTTGAGAGTTTGTTCCATTGCAAAACCCAGTGTTTCAACAACAGGTCAAAGTGCCATTGAAATTGCACATTTTTCTTCAGCTCTGAGGATACGTGGTAGCATGCAATGTCCATTTGTTACTAGGCCTAAAAGCTGGCACTTAAACGCTAACCTATGAACGATGTGGGCTCTTATCAAACCGAAACAACAGCAAAAAATAAAATGCATACATAAAGGATAAAACTGAGGCGTCGGTTGACAAACATTCCTTGGAAGTTTCTACTCAGCAAGCCTTACGATAACACCTTGAGAACAGAAAGTAAAATCAGAGCAGTAACGGAAGGGTCTGATGGATCCAACTCGGGTTATACTTTGCATAGGCAGTCAAGGCAATTGCACGAACGCTGTAGTGCAACTCAGAGGGTAGTTTTGCCCAGTTCCGTAAGCCCCTTCTTTGTCCCCCGCCCTCCCCCCGCCTTAAAACACTAATTTTAATTACAATTCAATAGAAAGCTCTATTAATGTAGTTTCAGTTAATGTGAAAATGTGTACACCATTAAATGGAAAGAACAGAATAATGGATCTAGCTTCTCCCTCCCCCAAACTCACATCATACCCCGTAGGATACTGTACACGTTCGGAAGATTTCCCTATCCGTTAACGTATGATCCCAACAAACGAAGGAGAATTGCATACTGCATAAATAGCACATATTTAATAATGACTGTGTAAACAATGTAGGATGGAAAAAAAAAAAATGAAAAAACTAGTGAGGTACAGCAAGAGCTTTATTTGCTAACTTAGTCTTTTAAGTGCAATTGAAACACTGTGTACTGCCCTTCTCAAAAAAGTCTCTCCATAATTAAGGTACGCTACGAAGATTATTCCCTTAAAGCTACATACCCATGTTGTAACTCATCCTATTGGCTTAATGCAAATCTTTGTGGGGGAAAATTAATTTACAGGGTTAATTAAATCTCTGTAGTATTCAAAAGGAATGACAGTAAAGGGATCAGCCATGGAAAACGTGGTAATATATGTTTTAAAAATATTTCCAATAATTTAAACACAAAACAGTAAGTATATTTTGAAAAATGCATAGAAACCCTGTCAATATAAAAATCCCCACTAAAATTACACAACTAAGCAATTTTAATCTAAATATTTTATGTGCTTTTCCTATAAAGGCCACTTTGACATACAAATACAAAAAAATTTACATTTCTCCCCAAAATAAATAATTTGCTTCTCAATTAAAAATACTGAATATGGAAGCATAACAAACTTCTTGCAGGCCAAATGCTCATCTGCATTGGCTACTTCTGAAGAAGAAAATCTCCAAATATCGTCAATTACCGAAAGAAATAAAAAACACCTTCAGACTTTGTTCTGCCTAGCGCTATGAAAAGCCTGGGGTTAGGATGGCGAAGTCTGAACCCCTTACACTGTATGTGCCAGGGAGGGAATAGACACAGACATGTGAAGAGAAATTTGCCATTTCTCTCCTGTGCATACACTGAAATCCTTTGAAATCAGGGAAATAAATAAAAGGTTAACCTGAATTAAAAGAAAGACAAACTAGGACGTGGAGTTAAGAAGGAGAAGCAGTATGAGGTACACCGTGGATTAATTAAATGACAAATATAAGTAAACTACTCAGAAGAAGGCATTACAATGTGAGAAGACGTGATAAACGGGTAGAGGAGAACAACTCACAGGACGTAGACCTAGGGGGAAAAAGTGTATTGATGTTAATAGTATCTAGTAGGGGCACAAAGAGGGACACAAGGAACAAACTTCACTGGTAAAATGACACAACGGGAGAACAAAGGATCTTTAACAACTGTCCTGACCATATGGGCATTTATCCCTGAATTGCAATGGAAGCAGCAAAATGAAACACGTGTACACACGCACAAGCAGTGGAAATGAAAACTTAAGACTGGATTTGAGACATCACAGTTATGCATCCCTGTAAGCACCAGACCCACCCCTGATCATGGGGACATAAGCAAGACCTAGACCTACCTGGAGGGGCACAGCCCGCCCCAAATGCCTAAAGCACTCTAGAGCAAAGAGATGCAAACGCTGTGAAGTGGCCCCTGACTTACCCCAGTGGGTAAACTGCACTGGTGGATTTACAAGACAAGCTCCAACCAGCAACAACATGGCACTGACAGGAGGGATACACTTTGACACCACTTAATTCAGACAAAACACCTAACAATCTGGACAGAGGAGGCAGGGGAAGAAGGAGGAAAACCAGTGAACAAGATTCCTGGGCAGCCATTTAGTACAAGTTCTCCTAACCTTGGACCAAGGACTGGATTAGGAAGGACACAAGAGCTGTGTATCTTCTGTACCACAAGGAATCCAGCTCTGGAGCTCTATATTGCATAGTTTGATTGAAGACTGAGTGCTTGATTCTTATTTTTCACTCTTTTTAAGAAAAGAGTGCATAGTCAGGACAGAGCGTTCCAAGGCCTGGCCCTTGGTGAAAAAAAAAAAAAAAAAAGCAAAAACTCCATTCCCACACAGAACAGAAAGATACACAGAAAACGTATGCATATAAAAAGCCTGAAACAGTAAGCACATCTGTAATGCAGAAGTGGAAGCATGACAGCTGGATGATGGGATTAAACCAAGCTGTCAAGCCGTATAGCAGTGATGGTAAACAAGACCAGGTGAGTGTTTCTACTGTATCACACTGACATATCTGTGTAGAAGAGGCGACAATATATTCTGACAATATCCTGACAATCACCAGTACCTTAGATTTGACAGAAGGCTGAACCTTCACGAGAGTGGTAGCAACATGCTCGGGAAAGGTATGACGTCCCAACACCCTCCTACTGCTTGGCTCATGGAATACTGGTATCATGACTTCGTTAATCAAGGTAGTTATTTTGTTTTCTTATGCTAAAATAGAAGATTTGTATAGTACAAATTTATACTAAGTATGTTGGCCATCATTCACATGTGGATTTTAATTCTTTAGTCCAACCCTGGCAAGATTCATGGTACTCAATAAATAAGGTTTACAGAGAGAAAACTCTGAAGGTAGAGCATCTAACTTGAATAAATTTTACTTAAATTTTGCCTTCAAAAGAAAAATCTCTAATTGTCAGGTTCCAACTTCAGATTACTAAACATTATGTAAGCAAACTGGGAGGGAACTATACATGTCTGTTTACTACAGAAAAATAAAAAGTAGCATGGAAAACCAGGCAGCCAGGAGCTCCCCAGACATTTAGGCCTACAGTTGTCCTACCCTGCAGAAAAGGCTCCAGAGCCTCCAATGCTTTCAGATTTAAGTACGCTAGACCAACACATTGGATTTAAGTACAGTAAAACACCACATTGGGTCTCTGATAACAGCCCACAAACCTTACAGGCAGCAGGGACGTCTCCTCACCCCTCCTGCTGGGGAGCAGCTGCAAGGCTCAGGCTGCGCAGGCCGTGTGCAGGCCGGGCAATGGTGCTCCTTGTCAGCCTCCCCTAAAATAAGGGGATCAGGGGTGTGGAGGCTCAATAGGGCTCCCTGTGGTCCCTCTTTTTCTGTTTCCCTGCGTGCTGTAGGGAACGCAGCAGATCCTCATGAAGGCCGCCGGCCCGTGACTCCTGGACAAGGACAGCCCAGGCGAGCTGGGGTGGCCTGGAGTGCAGAGCCCAACGTGAGGCCGTCCCTGGACTGTTCAGGAGTTAAAAGGCTTTTAGATTAACAACTGAGAAACGTTACACCCATGGGACTGTGGAGCCTGCGAAAAGGCAAGGAACTTAACATCTGAAGATGGGCCAAGTTCACAGAGATCCCCCCCGATTCTTCCTGCTGCTTCTGACAGGGCAAGCGTGCAATTTTCTGACCTCCACAGAATCAAAATCTTTCAGCGACACGAAGATACCAAATCATGAAGCTGAGCTGATGATAAGGATTAAACAAAAATACAGACACCACAACAAGGGCAACAACAAGGTTCTTACCCAGGACTAAAATTCAGCTCTGTCCTCCACATCTCACAACTACAAGAGCCTCCTCCTCAGACCACCAGGCTCAGGCCGCTCGATGGCCACCCCACAGCAGCATTCAGTGGCTCCTCTCCTACCTCCTAACCGTGGTTGAGCCCTCTGGGGTGACAAGGACCTTGCCAACCATCTGCATGCCACAAATGAGGGCCGAGAACATGAAATTTGAGGAAAAAAATCCTACCTCAGGCCTGGCCCAACAACATCCAGATGCTCCAAGAGCTGCATAGGTCAGCATGTCCCAAACTGGGAACAACACAGCCAGGTCCTGGGATCTAGCCCAAGAAGATTAATATTTACTGAATAGCCACCATGATGCCAATAGAAGGCTCTGGAATTAGTAGCTAATTGGTATGGCCTGCAGGGACATAAATAGCTCCTTGTTTTATCCCTACTATTTGTGCGTGGCCAGTACAATATTTGCTACATTCAATTCAAAGTTAGTATGAGCTGCTACTTAAAATTTTAGAGGAAGATTTCCCTGTGAAGCATTTCTTTTTGTTGGCGTTGTTGCCTTTACAAAGGCAGGAAAAGGCAGCATTTTTCCCCATTACATTTTTTATTATTAAGGCCATTAGGAAGCTGTCTATGAAAAAGGATTTGTTTTTTGAAGGACTGAATACTCAAAACAAAAACCAGAACAAACACAAGCCGATCATCAGCTCGCATTGGTACTTTAAGAAGTCAAGCACAGTGTAAGGAATTCAAAAATATGTCAAAATAGCACCTTTAGAATCAGAAAAAAAACATTTTTATTTTTTTAATTCTTTAAACTGATCAAAAACCCGCATACTTGAAGGTCTTAAAGAAAGGACAAATATATAATCTCAGGTGCAGAAAATGTGTGTTTATTTGGACGCTTTCTCATTTATTTGGACAGCAAATGGGGAATTGCATGTAAGAAAGTCCAAATTTGACCTTACAGATAAATTAGTGAATCTCTCTATTGAGAAAAATGGATCAATTTCACAGGCAAAACAGTGGGGAGTAGAAGCAGAGAAAAAAACATCTGATCTGTCTTTAAAAAAGTAGATCTCTACATTTTAGATTTTTTCCTATTTAAAAATCACCAGGACAGTCTTTCAATTGCTTGCTCATTTACAAGTATAACAGTTACTTTCAAGTAATACAATTTTTTATTTACTTTTACAGCAGCTGCAGGTCAACCTTGGTCTTTTTGTACAGAAACATGCATTTAAAATGAAATTAAAGTAAACTGTCCTTGGACAATGGCATCATTCTGCCCTACTTCTTGTCTGGTTTTATTTTTTATTGAAGGACAAAATGTAATTTAAAAAAAAGATTTGACAAAGTGCAAAAAAAATAAAAATAAAAATGAGGTAGCTGGGAATAGGGGGCTTCCCCCCATGGACCAAAAGGCAGACTTCCAGCCACAAATAACAACGTACACGGGAGTGTGCTACACGTGTTCTACGTAGAGGATTGTTTACAGCTGCTCAGGTGATCTTTAACCTGGAGACACCACGGTTTTACAAGCTTGATTAAAAATGATTTCATCACCTATTAAGCACTCTCCCAACATACACTGAGTGGCGTTGAAGGGTGCTAAGATGTACAAGAAGCCAGTGCATAGGAAGATCAAGTTTGCATGGACTTCCTCCAGCCTGCAGCAGCTCTTCTGAGTGATCATCAGCAGAAGCACTGGATTCAGAAGTAAATTTGGGGCAAGAGTGAAACCTAAGTCCTGCTGGTAAGAGCAAATGACAAAGAAAACTCAGGCCAGAAAGCAGTATTATGCAGCAGGGTATGCCCAGCATCTTTTAGTTTGACAGGATTTTGGGTGGGCAGATTCTCAGCCTTGAGACCTTTCTGGCTCAAGACTTCAGCTGAAGATGGGCAAAATCCCAGCCATGCTTCCACACCCCAAAGGCAGCAAGGGGCAGCAATTATACCAGCTCTGTGACAAAAACGGCCTCTTGCCCCATGGGATGCATACTGCAAGGCCATCCACAGTAAAAGGATAATCTTGCCACTGTATGGATAATTTTCCTCCCCACTTACACTGTGATATTAAAGACACCTCCTAGAAGTGAACCAGAACACAGCTTGTTTAAATAAGTTAAATTAAGGTATTGACATATTACCATAAATTGCAAAATAGTCTCAGACCCCTAAATACAGAAAGCAATTACAAGAAGTAAATCATTAGGTTTGGGAAGTTAGTGAGGACAAAAAAAAAAAAAGCCTAAAATTGACTTAGCAGCTGTTTCCCCAAGTAAACAAAAGCTAGAACAGTCTCAGTTGCTGCAGGCAATCCAGAGAGTCCTTTGGACTAGTTTAAGACCAGTTCTGAAAGAGTATGAGAAAATATTTCTTAAGAGGCTATCCCTTGGTTTCCTCTCAGCACAAAATTTTAACAAGATCTTCAGCTGCTCTGTTCAACATGACCACCTTGCCAGATATCCCCAGTGTACTATTTCATTTATTCCAATAATTAAATATACTTTTTTTTTTTCCAGAAATAGTGAAAAATATGACAAGGATGATAATGCTTTCCTACTATCACCTGTAAATTCACAGAACAGATGCTGCCTAGCTGAAGCTTTAGCACATGAGATCATTAAGTTGAGAAATTCAAGAACAGCCAATGATGTCTTTTTAGCTAATTTCCTATCACAAATAAATTTATACTTTCCAAAATGGCTCTTGCTCTTTATCAAGTGCAATATTGTTCCACGGTTGTGTTTTTCCTATTGTGAAATTCATGCAGGTGACAGCAGACTTGAGCAAGACAGAAAATATACTCATAAAGGCAGCCCACTGTACAGCCTGCTTAAAGGGTATCCTTCAGGCTCTGATTGGGTTTAAAAGTCCAAACGACAGAAACTTGCCCTTGACAAAACCAGAGGATGTCTTCGCATTGACTGAAAAGGGAAGGAGGAAAGGCAAAGAAAAATCAAGGGCATTAGATGGTGATTCAGAAGCACCTAGCATTAAAAAAATTACATGTTCAGGTTTTAATCAATAAAATAATAGATGTTACTTACATTGGGGATGCTTCTTTATCTTATTATTGTAATCAAATCCATCAGCTTTTACAAGGGCTCAGGACTGTCTCATTTCATTATGAAAATTCAAGGGCACAGGTAGGCAATGGCATTGAACATGTTCATTTGCTGATGTGCTCTGGCAGGTGTGTATCATTTACACAAAACCCTGCAGAAATACTGGGCAACAAGCTTTAACCTTGTACATTGAAAAGTCCCAGTCTTACAGCTCATTTTTCAAGACATTCAATAGATTATTTCAACCAACCTTCAAGTACTATTCCTAAACAAGTCTGACTCCGAGTTATGATTATTTTTGTAACTCATAAGCGGCTATCCTGAACAAGCTATTTTAAAAACTATCTTTGCAGATTTTGTATTACCAACAAACTTACAACATAATCACCTGTTGGTAGCAATTTATAGTTTAATGTTCCTATTACTGTTAATACATTTTGGCAAGTGTTGATCTAATTAGGCACTTAGAATGGTTTTAATGTATTCTTTCAGATTACTTGTTAATCAAAAATTGAGACAACTGATTACCAGAGTACAGCAACACTTAAGATTACCAAGAGTCACACAGGACATGGCTGATCAAAGATTACTTTAAAGCCTCATTGCAATCTTTCCTATAGTAATACATTTCTCGGGAGGAAAAAAAAGGGATGATTGAGAGCAGATACTTGGCCTATCAATAAACTTCAGAGTGTGATCTCTAAAGAAAGCGAGCAGTGCTTCACCCAAATCTTACTGTCTTTACAGTGGTATTTCCCAGTCAACTTCTGCAAGCTCAGCTTCCCAATCTGAAGTGATGAGACAGACCTCCCTACTTTTCTTTCCAAAGCAGTGTGCCACGAAGCGCAGACCCCACCAATCCAGCTCTCGACTCCAGTAACAAACAAGGAAGGGCAACAGAAAATGCTGAATGTCTGACGGCTACAGTACTAGTGACCGCAACGCAGGCCTTAACTCATTCCTCAGCAGTAAGAGAAAATACTCCAAGTTAACATGGAATCAGTAGCCTCTACCTGAAAAAACAAGCATGTACATATTTAACACAGCCCCTGAAAAAGCTGTTTCATTACTCCAAAGAGTTCGGAGAACACAAGCCCAAAACATCGATGCTTACATTAGAGGCAGAAAGGATTCATACTCTACAGCAAATAAACCCTTGGGAAGAATCACTGAGTGGCACAAAAACATACCTTAATTAACATCTTCAGTATGCCTGCGTCCCTGGTTATATTCACATTTTCTGGGACACAACTTTCCTTCTGCAAATAAGATTAATTCAAACGAATTGTACTTTATCTAAATATGCATAATTTTATATATTGAGATCTATTATCAGCTGCCTTTCATTATATACCTGCATGGCACTAGTGCTCTAATCAAGAGCAGCGTGTCCATATGCATCACACAGAGTGATGGCACAAGGCAGCTGTGAGGAGTAACAAATCTGCAGAACAGTATTACACAAAAATTAAAGATTTACAGTATTTTAAGTGACATTAATTAAAAAAAAAAAAAAAAGAATCACTTTTTTTTTTTTTTTGAACACAGTGAATTTTAAGCATTCTGTGCTTTAACAGAAGAGTTGAATTACTGTTATATACAGAGGAAACCAAAAGTTTGGCACTTGGAACAATTCCTGTTTGTTATTGCATCCTGCACTTTGCATGGCAAATGCACGTTACCAAAAACCAAGCAGGGTGTACAGACACTGCATTTATCGAGCTAACCAGAGAAACTGCAGTCAAAGCATGGAAAACATTCCCTAAAACCCTCAGTTTTTACACTTTTGCATTTACCAAGTTATGCAGGCACAAGAAATACTGGAGAAAAAAAAAAATAAAAAAATGAAGCTGCCTGATGCTTTCTGGAAGGGTTGATAAAAAACAAAGCCAGGCACTTTGGTAGCTTTAATGAAAACACGTATTTTTCAAACATATTTTGAGTAAGAATTCTGAATCAGAAGGCCGACTGCGACTTGTAAGTCTTGTGCTGTCAAAATCAAAAGGGCTATGACCTGCCTGCAGATATTAGTGTGCTGGCTTGTAAATTTGCCTTTATTTTCAGATTCACTACTGTCCTTTTGTTTAATTACATATTAATTTGGGTTCAATTTACAGATGAGGTACCTCAAAGCTACTGAAAATCAAGTGACCAGGAACAACTAAGTCGATATAGCATTTTCAAAAATCGAAAACTCTAGGAATAGCTGACAAACTAAAGACAGACAGACCAACAGACCTTGCTGTAGTACAACAGAAGACTCTTCAGGACATCCCTTTCTCAGGTTAGAAAGGGAAGGAGAATTTGGAATCCAGTGTGGCTCTAATTATGAGTACAAGTGTCTTGACAGAGTACAGGTGAGGAAGAGAAAGCATGCCCGCTGCACGCCTCCCTCACCTCTGCAGGCTGAAGCCTTGTGTTTATAGTGTTCTCTCTTTTTTCCACTTGTGCAGCCCAACTGTTGTGCTTTACCCTTAGGTCAGCAGTTGTAGAGCCTTTCCAAAACCAGTCTGTTGTACATGGAGAAAAGGAGGAAAAAAACTTTTAGGGGGAAATTGTGGTGGGAGCTGGAGCAATGGGAAGAAAAACCACTGCTATTCCCATCTTCAACAACTTCCACCCCTTAATTGGTGATTTTCTGATTACAAGTCCTTGGGTTCACCTAATTCTGCAGCAGGGGAGAAGAAGGGACACAGAGCCAGGACCAAGCCACTCACACCTGCACCGTGACCCAGTCCTTGTCTGGGCTCACCTCGAGACGTGGCCACCTGAAAGCAGCACCCCAAGGACGCAGCCCTGCTGCGAGCTGTGCTGGGCACCATGTCAGCGGCACCACTCCGCCTTACTGACACTGGTCTTGAGAAACTGGGAAAAAAGGTGCCTACAAACCTGATCCCCAGAAACCAGCCAGCAGCACGGGCTGCTGGGTAAGAAAAACATGCAAGAAGTCATCTGTGGAGGAACTGTGGAGGAACTAAGAGTGCTGATTTGTGAGCTGGAAGGAATTAAGTTGGAGTGGCTATCAAGGCGACCATGCCAAGCAAGGGCTACTTCAGCAAGTTTCTGTACTGCCAAAACATTTAAGAAAACCCTGGATTGCAAACCGAGAAAGTTCAGGAGCTGCTTCACACATGGTTCAGCCATCACACGCAGGGCACATGGCTGCCAGGAAAGCAGGGATGGCTGGGCAGCACTGTCGAACCCAGTCCAACACCCTGCACACTCGGCACCTCTAGAATCAAATCCTCCACCAAAGCAAACGACCTTCCATCTCGCACCGAGACCAGCTACCCACCTCAGACACCACCGGCTGTACAACAGAGCTCTCCTGGGGAAAAGGAGAGCCTGGGCTTTGAAGCCCAGCTCCAAACCAGGCAGGAGAGGCACTCATCACCGAGCTCGCAGATTAGAACTGGACAGACCCTGAAAGACCAAGGGGTCTTGCCAAAGGGGTGGCTTCTCCTTGCTGCCCTACTCGTTTATCCCACCCTCCTCTGCACCGAGCCCCACGCACCCACCCGCTCTCAGCTCACCAATGTAACACAAATCTTGTTCGCTGTGCTTGAAGCAAGGCCAAGGAAGCCAGACTGGAGATCTGAGGAGTGCCCGTATCTTTGACTTGTGCCTGCACATGAAGCTCAAGGTGACAGCATCTCTAGAGGCTTGGTCCCTGACCTCCAACCACAGAGAAAGCAACGTGCTAAGAAATTAAGTTTGTAACTGTTTCAGGTGAGGAGACTTGAGCTTCTAGGTCAAATCTAGCTGAGTAACGGGCTGCATTTGCAACACATTCTGGTTACCAGCAGAATTGCTTGCTTTATTTACACTTTAAAAACAACAACAAAAAAACTACTGTAATCCTACTGGAAGTGTAAACATTTTGTTCATAACTTTAACCGCAAAACACTGCTAATGTATACATGATTTGGATTTATTTTGTGCATTTATTACTTAGGTTTTCTGGACACTAAATGCCCACAAGTGTACTAGGGAGCTAGGGACTCAAGAGATAGCAGCCTGCACTAGTCTAAATAACATTTCTGAGAGTTTTCTAAGCCACTTAGAAAACTAAGTTCAAAAGTGAAACAGATGCTTAGAAACATTCAATCTCATCACTTTTGGATATAGGATCTCGGCACTTTGTCTAAGGACAAATTATCGTAAAATTTTTGGAAAAGGGAAGTTTTACAGATAAGCTAACAGCACTTGATTTATTTCACAAGACGGCTGACGATGGAAATAGTGGTTCACATTTCTGTAGTAAAGCATTTATATAAATTTTAAATCTAAAGACATATATATATATACACACACCAAGTTTACTGCAATGCATAAATATATAAACGCTTTAATACGCCAACTAATATAGGTCAGAAAATTGATGTATGTAATTCAAGTTTTGCAGCACTTCAGCATTGTAAAAAATTAAACAAAAATAAATAATTGTCAAGGGATTGACTGCTGCCCTCTCTTGTTGATTTATTTTCACCCCTTCTCTCAGAATGAGAGTAATTCCAGCTATATATCAGCACTGTGGAAGGACTGAGCAGGAGTAAGTTTCAGAACGTCTCTTCAAGGAACATTTAGTTAAATTTTAGTTAAATATAATTATCGTACTAGTCTGGGGTTGTACTTCAGCAGACCTAAGATGATTCAATAAAAATGACACAGGTTTACACTAACACAACAGAGGGCAGAGATTGGCTTGTCTGAGGTCCACAAAATTGCAGAGCGGAAAGTATTTTATGTAGTTATAATACTGGTTATACAAAAACTCTTTTTCTGAAGGGCAGGAAGCCTCATTTCTATTTTCACCTCTCTCGCTTTATTCCTTTTAAATAAATATAGATTACATCCCACCCATCACAAACAACAGTGACATTAAAAAGTGAGGTAAAGTGTTCTACCAGCCGATTTTTACTACGAACAAAAGTCAGTTAAATATCACTACTGATGTGAACAAGACTTACTAAGAAATAAAATGCAAGATTCCAAATTCTTCACTATAACCACACCATAAAACCCAGCTTTCAAAGACAAACAGCAGGAAACGAGACTCTGTACCCTAGCATGGAAATTATTAGTAAACCAACTTTTGATCCCAATGTAAAATAGCTGTACTGATTTTCCTTAACTGATAGTCCAAAAAAAATTCCTCTTTTCTGTGAAACAAATATATCCTTGTCGTATTTTACCTTTGTTCCAATAAAGCGCATCTTTCTATAATCCTCAATCTTAAAAATCATTCTCCTAGTTTTCACGTGATCTGAAGTAAAAAGGAACATAACCTATTTTCTTTAATTTCTCAAGTTTTGTTGTCTTTTACCAAGAGCAGCAATTGTCATGAACCGTTCCAAACGCCACTTCCCTTTACTTCAAGAAAACAGCCTCTAAAATCCATGCAGGAACACATGCCGCCCATCTGTACACCAGTTCACCAGGCTATTCAAATGACAGCGTAGAAAAAACAGTTTACTTCTCTGTAGTATACTGTATCCATTTTAGATTAGTCCGTTTTAAATATATTAAAAATATTTTTAGGAATGAAAACATTGCAAATGAATGAAACGTATGTACACACCTCCACCATTTTTAGGCACAGACCTTAACTTTTGAGGAAGGACTAGAAGTAAAAGGTGCAACAACCAACGTCTCCGGCGGCATTACAGTCAAACAACAGTCTTTGCAGTATACCAGGGAGGTTGGTTTTCATATAGCTTCTGCGTATTATAGCTATCCAGTCCGAGATAGCACATTTATTCTTATCAGTTCCCCTCAGGGGAAACGCACCTTAGATCTTTTTTGCTTTTCAATAACCTTTGCCAAAGGAATACCAATTCCCACCAGTTCCAGACACAGCAAACCTCCTTCAATAACACGCTTTAAAGTCCAAACGGTTACGACTGAAGGTGTTTCCTTGATTCCCGTTTTTTCCCCCCTCTTCTTTTTAATGTATACGTAAGTTATTTGTCCCCGAAACAAGAACTGAGACTCAAGCTTTTTAAGCATTTAAAACAAAAACAGTTACCATACCAAAGCACAGCATACAGTGTAAGTTTCAGTTGTAATTTCTCAGCTTTTCCTTTATATAGAGCTATATTATGGTGGACTGCGCAGAATTCTTCCAGTCTCCTCCACTGTCAGCGTACAGATCACGGAGAAGGTACACGAATGCGGAATAATCCCTGTTGAAGCTGCAGTCGGAAGAGCTTGCAGTTTGCGATCCGCAAAGCTGCACAGCCAGTACGGCGAAGGTCCGATGGAAATAGAGGCTTAGTGCGCTGCCAGGTTCCCGTGCTTCTTTTAAATTCTCTAACATAGTCATAATTTGTACCTAGACCCACACACACAAAAATAAAATGCTTAAAACATACAGTACCCACCAGCACACTTCACCTCTAAGGCAAACACAGGAACAAGAGCATGCACAGGACTGCAGATCAGGTTCTGGATACGTGACTCAAATTATTCTCAAAAGGAAAGGGTGACACTTCTTATCTAATTAAACCCACCGCACCAGGGATTTTGCTGTTTCATGTTTCTGTAGAAAGCCCTGTTTTACACACAGGCATGCAAACATGTAGTCTTCCAAATGTCTTTCACAGTATGTGGCCAATTACTGAAAGCTGCGAAGAGGAGTACTGAATATGTTCATTAGCACACTTGTGTATCTATCACCTGCATTTAGCCACTACCCCATGCAGGTGAACCACAGGATGAGGTCCCAAAACACAAAACCACCTGCCTACCACCACAAGGATAGGATAAACAGCCCCAGGCACTAACATTTTTGCTTCTGTTTAGATGGAATAACGTACTCTTGGTCTTGATCTCTTCTGATCTTCAGACAGATAATCAACTGTATTATAATGCCAAATTTGTTTTTGAGGAGGTCCAATGTACAAAACAAACCCGTACAATTCTGTACAACTAGAACTCCCCTGAAGACAATGATAACTTAACAGGACGTAATCTAAAATTACAGAGGTGAACTCCTAGGTTCTCATTCTAAAAAAATTCAGTCTCATTAGTGCCAAGTATTTAAAAGACTGGAAGAAGACAAGCAACAGAAGTTATTAGTTGTAGTTCTGACCTGTATCAAGATCTCCAATCACGTAAATGCTGGCTCCAATGGGCACAGCTCCATACACAAAAGAAGAACTAGTTGGGATACATAGGTTCTGGTCATTTAGATAAATCCACCTGTAAGAAAATAACAATTAAAAAAATGGTATGTAATTTTTATCCAACAAAAAAAATCCAGGTTCATTTTTCAACCACAATCTTTGAATCAAAAGCAGAGCATAAGTTAATTATTTTTATGTAAAAATTGATGTAAAATTGCCTAGTTCAAGACAGTCCTGGCTCTTCCTAGCTAGAAAAACCAATTGGTACTACTATTTAGGAAATTTTGGATACTTTATCTTGAATTTATTTATTTCAGAATTGCTTCACTCATCTGTGTCATCTAATCAGAAATAAGTTCTTCTTGCAGATGCCCAGTGTGAAAGAAAGGCAGACATGTAAGAGCCTCTCCCCCCACCCCCCATCTACAACAGTCAATTTTCCCTACAAAGAAAATTCTAGTCAATTTTGTCTTCAAATCAGCAAAAATCATAAAAACATGTAAATGTTAACAGTCTATAGCAGGGGAAATACCATGTTGCTATAGTGAGTCCTCGTTACGAAGCAATGCCTTCCCCCGTACAATTCCCTAACTTCTTTAATTGCACTTTACCAGCAACACGAAAATTCCCTGCCCAGGAGGAAGAACACAGCGCTCGGCAATGCTTCACTTCAAACAAGGCATAAGAGACTGGAACTCAAAAGGTAAGGGACTTGGGGAAAGAAATGCCCATTCCTTGGAAGTGAAAGAGAACTTCCCGATCACGTATCAGGCTCTTTTCAAGCACTTCCTAGCTCGTTCTGCAATCCTGCAGCTCCCCTGCGTTCACATTAAGAACACCCCCATTGCAACACCGTATCAGCCTGATCTTCCCACCACGTGAAAAGCAGGTTTGCATGTCAAAACCTTTGGAAGCCAGGTAAGTATGTACCCTGTCACCCCTGAGAGACATGGGTTTATAAAGATGTCCCATTTCTCTAGAGTTGTCAGCATCCTCTCCATGGTTTTGAAATCAGTTTCTACAAATGCTGCTGCACCTTTGCAGACGCTGTCATAGTTACAACTGACAGATCCTGAGGACATACAAATCAATGTTATTGTAGGTGACTGCTCCTGGATCTTTTATTAAGTAATTTAGAGAAAACAGGGAAGTTTGAAAAGCCTTTGACAACAGTACCATCCATTTTCAATGCCACACCTGGTTATCTTGAGGGAAAAGTCAGGAAATACTCTCACGGATATTGCTGGCCTTGGAAAATTCTGTCTCGTCCTAACTCATGATTCAGAAGCAAGCCTCTTTCCTGGCACTGAAAGAGAAGCTGCTACATATTAATCGTCTCAGAAGGATCAATTTTTAAAGGCCAAATTAAAGGATGAGCTGCCCATTATTATTATTTGTCTGTGCTATACACTGAACACCACAATGCTGCAGAAAGGAATGGAAATGTTTGTCGCTAGCACAGAGGAAAACAAATGAGCAGTGAAGAGAGGAAATCTTTTGCAGTGATTCAAGAACTCTGTTACACAGCAAAACACTTTTTAGCATATTTCATTAGCTTTCTTTCCTTACTGCGGGAAGAGGACACAGTCAATATTTTTATTTTTAGTAGCAAGTAACCTAAAATTAAGAAAACTGAATTAAGTGGTAGAGAAATGGAAGAGGAAGATTCTTTTTTTTAAGTGGCAAATATAATACTACGTCAAGGAAGGAAAAGTACACGAGATGGGTTAGGCTAGCTACTGATCAAGTTTGGAAATCACGTGAACTTTGGGGATTTGGCTGCACTGGATAATCAAAGCTCTGGAGTTTAAGTGGAAAAAAAGTGCAGGACCCAATCGTTTTACTACCACACATCAAGGAAAGAAAATATTAAAGTATCTGCAGCTGCTTGTGAAAATTCCTTCTCAACCTTTCTCAACACACACACTTTAAAAACAGCCCCAACTTTTCAGGAACGCTTACAGCAGTTTTCGCAGTTAGAGCTAGGAAGGAACAAAGACAGGAAGGGCAAGGGGTCACGTTTCATCAGAACTTGACTAAGCTCCAGCTTCGTGTGGGCTGTGCCTACTGTTGGAACAGTATGGAAAAAACACCATACAAGAAATTCACAGTCTTCAGGAATTTGAAAACACTCCTCGGAACACAGCTCTTACGTACTTCTCCAGGACGGCTCTGCTCAAACGGAATCCGAGAGCGGCAGAGGCGCGTAACCACGGGCAAAAACAATTACTGTGAAACTGAAATATGCTTCCACAGAAATTAAAAAAAAAAGGGGGAAGGAATCCTGGTTTCTTTCAGTGTTAAAGTGATACAAACAAAAAATTAATTTAACTGTTATGTACTAAGTGGGATGGTAACTTTTATTTCCAAATGAGAAGTAAATAGAGGCACAATGCAGACCCAGTGTACTCGCACACGTCACCTTAAGCTCATAGCAGCTGTGAAAGGAAGCCTACAAATGAATGAAAACCTCTTCTGTGCTCTGCTTATCTGACAGCACTATCAGTCAGACAGTTTTCTCATTACATTTGCATAAGCATTTCCTTCTAATGAGATTCCTGCATACCATATGGATGAACCTCCCTAACATTACAGGTTTGTTTGGTTTACTATTTACATAGCTCTGAAAGCATTTTCTTATTTCTATGATGTTCCAGAAGCAAAAAGAATGTTTTTTTAACCAACTACTGCTACAGAACGAGCACCTCACTTTTATTCCCCTAGATATCTGCAAGTTTTGATAATTCTTTTGAACTAGGAGCTAGTAAGAATTAAAAATAATAATAATTTAAAAAAATAAGCAAAAAAACACTCAACTGTCCTACTTACAGAGAACCAATGGCTATACTCAAGGACAGGGCTCCACCAGCACCTCTGACATACTTGTTGCACATCTCTCTCATTTTTTAAAATCAATTCTTATCCTGAGCAGCATTTTTGAAACAAGTCTACATCCTCAAAAAACCCTGCAGCCCAATTGTATATATTTCCTATCCACAGTTTACTTAAATTCACTCATGCACGTCTTAAAAACAGGCTGACAAAACATTTATTAACTGAAAAACTTCAGTTACAGAAGTACTTCAAATATAATGAGAATTACTTACTGCATTACCCAGTCCACATTTCATGTGTATGCTAGTATTCCATCTCACTTCATTTATTTTATTACTTGTTTATACAGTATAGTTTAACAGGATTCTTAATGTTGGTGGTTGTTTTTTTTTTTTGGCTCATATGAAGATCTCAGCATATTTCAGTCTTTAGGAGAAGTATGTGTCACGGGGAAGAATAACAATTCCAAAAGACTGCGCACAATGAATTATTTTGGACTAAGTTACTGTCCAAGTAAGCAATATCAAACATGTTAAGCCTCAGTAGTCCTTTAATCCAATTCAAAACAGATTTATTCCAGTTTATATACTGATATAAGTGCATATGCTTACCTAAAACCCATAACTCAGTTCCTCATGAACCCAGGATGCCTAGGATAACGCTATATCCTTTCCTCTCAGGTAATGAGGGCTGTGTCACACATGACAAAATGATGCAAATCACACACGTGTGCATTGCTGCACACAACTGAACCAGCAATACCTGATGGCTGAACTCAGTACAAAAAGCTCTTTCCATTCAAAAAGAAAGCAAACACGACAGAGCTCTGAAGTTACTTCAACACAGCTGGAAAAGCCTGGAGTTCGTTAGGAAGTACGCAACACCAATACGCAGCTATTCAAACAGCCGCTACGCATTTTGTTTTGAGAGCCTTTCTGGATATACACTGTTAGAATTTGTATGCTGTGATTTTGGCCCACTGTTACTAAAAAAGCTTCCAAACACATTCATCCTTTCCACAAGTCTTCTCTTTCACCTCAGCTCTTCGGACTTTTGTCAACCATATATGCACACAGTTTGTGGTGGTATTTCTGGTTTAATCTGACAGCTCCAGCATTATTTTTTCATTGTAACTAGAAAAGGAATACACTATTGGGAGTTTCAAGGTGCTTACTTCCTTCATCCTGACTTCTTGAAGCTGCTGATTTGAAGACTAATTGCTATTATTTGTTTCAGAAACTATCACGGAAGAAATGGAACACACTTTTCAATAATAAATTCATCATCTTGTAAGAACTGCATAGCATTAAGATGAAGCAGCAGTCTTTGCATGCATCACATTATCTATGCACTATGGAAGTGGGACGAAGACATTGCCCACCTTGGGTAAACTTTATAGCATCACTTACGCTTTATTCAGAGTAAGGATGCACAGCAGAGCACGTGGTACCCAGTGCAAGTGGAACTGCTCAACTAATCAAACACACACACCAGTATTTAACATATAGTTTTCACAGATTTAAGAGAATACATAATTTAGGCTTTCATGCTTCACTCCAAATAAAGTGATTTAGATTTGTTTTCTGCTCTTACTAAATCAGCTGAGGAAACACGCTCATGTTTTCCAGAGAGTCAACTTGCCTTCATTTGGTATTCATTTCATATTTGCAAAACACAATTATAATGAAATTATTATAATATTCCAGATTCAATCTTACTTCAAAGGCCAGTGCCAGACAATAGCGTATTTTGTTTTGGTATTTGGCAGGCAGAACAATTTGCTAACTTCACTTTGAAGCACAGTCCCTTTACGACTATTTTCTCTCTTCCCCAGGCAAGCACAGCTCAGGCTTCTCAGGCACTGCCATGGCTTCCATGGCTGGCACTCACCCTGCACAGCACTCCAACAATGTCTAAAACAGGGTGCTAGTCCCCACTAGCTAATGCCATAGAACAGAGTGGTAACACAGCACCCTCTCCTGGTTATGTACCATCACTTCTCGCTCCGGAGGATGAAAACAGAGGCTCTTCCAAAACCAGAGGGCAGAGCCTGTTGCGGAACAGCACAGGGTGCTGGCACCCAGCTCAGTCTCCCGGGCAGCGCCTGGAGCCCATGCACAAATTGACACCAGGCTGAACTTTTAAGATCGAATTATGTGTGTTGGCAAAGCAGAAGGACGAATCAAAGCAGCCCTCAACATGTGCCTCTGTGAGCAGCAGGTAATGTGACTACTGAGCCGCTATCTCACCTCCCTCCGTGCCAGCACTCACACGACAGATGAGGTCCTAGATCAAGAGTTGAAGTGACTGGATTTGTATTATAGCACTACATGAATCCTGTAACACCTCTGGGATGCCACACCAAGCAAACCCAGAGGAATGCACATAGAATTGCTGCCTTGCAGACACCTGCACTGCAGACAGAAGGTGGCACCACCAACTCACCTGTACTGGGCCAGAAACTGCAAACCCCTTTTCAAACTACACATTACGTGTGAGCTTTGACTGCACCAACCAGAGCACTGCTAAGAAATCAAGAACTATATATCACCTTCTGAACTATATACCACCTCTTGCCCAAAAGGCTTGTTAGCTTTTAGCACTTCCCCACACCCCCAAGGGAACAGAAAACACTAGGGAGCATCAGCAGCATTAACTTCTTTTATCTGTCTGCTTCCTACAACATCTTGAAGAACATTTCTTCTCCAGCTTCTTTTGATTATAGCTAGTTTGTACGTCACTTAAAATAAGACAGAAGACCATTTCAGACAAAAACTAAAATCATTTTAAATCCACACCTTAGAATAAAATTATATAATAAACTTCTAACTACTATTTCATTTTTGTGTGCTTTTATACAGGTGACAGCCGTAAAAAAAGTCTTTATCTTGTAATACAGACCTGGTAATCTCCACAGTCAACATCTCTGACATATCTGTCAGTAAATTCTTACTGCAATTTAGTGGATTAAATAAGCAAAGTTGTCCAGTTTATTGTTATGTGCAAAAAGAAAACACGGGAAGTACCAAAGCTTGTCAATCATGACTGGAGCACATGTATATGTAATTAGTTACCTTTTAAACTCGTCATGATAAAATTCAGATTTGCACGTCACCATCTCACTGGCTTGACTGTCATCACGACTCCTGACCCCGCCAAATACATAAAGCTCAGAGGCTACTCCGCAGGCCACTGCCCCAAATCTGATAATCCAAATAAGAGAGAGGAGGAAAAAAAAAACACAACCAAAAGATATATCAAAACCATTTCATCCATCTGAAGGTTCTCAATTTTTACATATATTTTAGCTGTATATATATTTTTTTTATTTTATCAAAATATATTTGATAAAGTTAGATGGGTCATGATTATAAGCACCTACTTGAGATCATGTAAAAGAATAAAACAGCAAGTACAATTCTGAAGCTCCAATTGAACTACAATTTTTACTTTTCATTTTGCATCAGGATAGTGCTGCTTTGTAACATAAGAAGCATATTCCTACCGAATCCATACTTATCACTCAGATACTTATCTTTACTCCTTTACAATCACAGGCCACCATGATCAGAAAGACACAGTGAAATTCACAGGGCTTTCTAACAGCAGTATTTAGGGATTTGTCAGAGGAGAAAAGGCAACTACTTCTAATCAAAGCATTAGCACTTCGGTGTTAAAAAGGCTGTACATGATATCAAGCATAAGCTGATAGAACACTGATGACATGAACTGTCATCTCGTCCTTTATTTAAATAAGTAAATAACCGAATGCTTTTGTGACTGTTTTGGAGGTTTCTGACTGAATATACTCTTGCAATCTAGTTCTCCCTCTCCTCCTGCTCTCAGTTTTTACTCACCTTCTCTCTTTCAGAGGACAGATTGCTGTCCACTGCTGAGTCCTAGGGTCGTAACACTCAACAGATTCAAAGAGCTTTCCATAGGAGCCTCCACCCATTGCATAGATTTTCTTCTTCATAGCTGCATAGCAGCCAATCTTGAAGATAAAAAAGAGAAAAGTACACCTAAGATTACATGCAAAACACACAATATCCTGAGCTCCAAGCTACCTATATACACACACACACACACACACACATGTATTTGGGTTAACTGTACTGCATGTCAAACAATGCTGTACATTAAAGTTTTCAGCCACAAATTTTATACATAAAGAAGGTGCTCGTTTCATTTTGAGAATTATTTGTTATATTTTCTACTTGAAACAAAAGGTTAAAATCCATATGTTGGTTTTAACTGTTTAACAGCAAGTAATACGATAGCGTACAATGTAGTTCTTACCTTTCTAACCATAGTCAAGTCTGGCTGCTTGGTCCAGGTACGGCTATAAATATCATAGCTCTCCATAGAGATTAGCTCCCTTTCACCATCCTCGCCTCCCAGAATATACAGAATTCCATCAATCTCTACCACACCAAAATTATGTCGTGCCTAAGGAATAAAGTCAACAATGTAACTGCTGTTGTGAATAGCTTAATACAATCTCTTTTTCTCATATCTGTCAGCAAAGTGATACTGGCATTATTTATGTGGGGTTTTCATTTATTTATTAAAAAGTTAAGTCTCAGTTTCACAACAAGCATTATTAAAAACTCTCCAATTAAACAATACAAAGGGTATTCAAACAGCAGCAAAAGCAGAAGGGACCCTGCCGAAATCTCAGAACAGCGCTTGGCCATATTTCAGTTTGCATAGTAGCGGCCTCCAAGAGGAAGCTGCTGCTTTCAAGTCTCTACAGTAGCAAAATCTGGACCCACTCCTGTGAAAAGGCAGCCCTTCTGTTCTGTAAACAGCACAGCTACCTTCGCTGTCTTACTCAGAGCAAACAAGAAACAATGCATCACACGTACAAATGTGGATTTCCTTTGAGCACAACTACAGGCCCTTGCCAGTAAGAGACTTCAGTAAGGAAAATCCTGTGGCAAACAACAATTTCTTAATAAACAACTTGTGCTGATTTTAGGAGATAAAATGCACAGGCACATTAAGCATAACAAATACAAGTAATAAACTGTTTCTTTCGGATGGGATGCAAACATGAAGAAGGAAACACATTTCAGTTTTGTTTGAGTTAATTAGTGTGACTGTGCAAACCAACTTCTGTATGTTGGCCTGTCCTCTCTCTTCTGCACAGTCCAATCTCTTTATCCATTTAAGAGTTCTCTTGCATGCAAGTAAGGGAAACTTATGCACGTTTTTAGAAGGTCAGTCTACACAGAGCATTAAGCATACTGCTTCAGTGTGGAATTCCTGAGGTTCAGCTTTACGACTAGCTCTTCACCAGGTTTTCCAGACCCTGCAGTCATTATCGAACCATAAGTAACAACAAGATGTAAGTAGAAAACAATCCGTAGCATGGTTTTGAATGCACAAAATGCAAATAACAGGAGACTCAGAATAAAATCTTGCAAAGCAACAGAACATTTTGCCAAAGTAAATAAAATAAAATTAAATTGCAACAATTAAGTAAGGAGCTTGCCTCATTCATCGGTGGCAAGGAACTCCATGAATTGGTATCTGGATCATATTTCTCTCCAGAGCTTAACGTTCCCTTGTTTTCATCTTGACCACCGAGCACAAATAAAAATCCTTCTGTAAAACAAAATATGATGCGATCTTAAAAACAGGATTCACACCTGTACACTGAGCAAGACAACATGACTGGTGAGCTGTATCCTAGACTTCACTAAGAGGTTCAGACCAGTCACAGGTCAAACTCTGGGCCGGAGAAGGTAAAAACACTTATTTATACCTGTGCTTAAGTCTACCGCTGCAGATACTCTTCAATATATTCAGTGATGCAACAACCAGAATTTACTTAAAACATGAAATATTCCTGGAGAGACAGATGAGTAGGTTCCCACAAAATATTGTGGGAAGGTCATTTTAAGACACTCAGACGACAGGAAGTTTCACAGAATAAAGTGATGTTTTGGCCAGACAAAGAGGAAGCATGAAATAAACCCAGTGCAACCAGTCTTAAAAGAAAAAAAAATAATTATAAACTGTATCTCATATTTTGAGGAACTGGTAAGTTTAAATAATACTGCCTTTACAAACACAAAGTTCCCCTTTACCTGCTGACAATACTCCATGATTGATCCTTGGAATACTCATAGGAGCAAGTTCAATCCAGAGCTGCCTGTTGGGGTCATAAAGAGGACACATGCACCGCATCACTGAGGTTGGTTTCCGTGATCTGAACACAAGGTGAGGAACAAAAACAAAACTGAGACATAGTTCTACAAGTTCACTGGTAACCACTTGTGTCTGAAGCTTTTCTGTTCACAGCAATGTACATTCATAAAGCGTGGCATCTACCTGGTAAGGAGAAAATCCCCAAACCAAATGCAAGTTTAGTTTTGTACAGACTGATGTCATAAAAAGCAGAGCCACCTCATTCACACTGCATCTGCCCATATTATTTTTATGAGCAACTTTGAACAAACTGAGAAGAGTCGATGGAGACTTTCAATAATGTCTCAGAAAAGTGAGTGTGCAACTTGATATGCAAAATGTTAAATATCTGAGTGTTTTATTTCACTTCTATGAAGAGCTAACTTTTAGTTAGCTAAACTTAAACTGGACAAAACCATCTCCTCCACTGCATGGGTAACTCAAGCAACGAAAGGGATTGCGTGGAACACAAATTTTCATCTGGCATCTCAGATGCACTGATAACGTTCTTTGGAACCACAGCGACTATAAGCAAAACAGTTAAAGCAGACATTTGTTATTATTCAGGTTTACTATTGATGCTTTTCACATCATTAGAAAAGCGTTTCTCCAATGTTCTGTGCTCCTTTTGAGTAAAATCTATTCAGTTAAAAAAACAGCCAACATTTACTGAACAAACGTGACCTACTCTGAGCCTACCACACGCAGAATTTCAGAAAATTATCACAAAATAACTATTTATTGCTGAATCATTCATGAAGGTATTTTAGGTGTGGCTGACCAACTCAAAACCAAGCTCAACTGAAATACTAATAAGCACATTAGGTGCATAGAAAACACGCTGTGTTTTCAGATGCACTGTGGGTGCTGGATGGATGGATTTGGCTGTTTGTGACAACCAGCAATGCCACTTAGTACTTACACTCTTTCCTCTCCACCGACAGTCACAATACACTCTGAGTAGCCCCGGGGCTTGAAGGAGGCCAGCATCGCCTCTCCCTGCTGCGGTGGCGTGAGTGGAATATTGTTGCATTCTTTGACAATCTCCCGTACCAGCGGTTCGCTCATCATCTGCTCCCGTAAGTATGCTGCATCCAGGCCTGACACCCACACTGCTGACATGACGTCCTTCATGTGAACCTATAGGAAGAGGAAAATGCAACAACATTCCCCAGACTTTACAGAACAGCACTAAGGCACCCATACATACAGGTACTTCTGCATCTATTGAAAACTTTAAAGAGTATTTTCGGTATTTGGAAGTAGTAGCAAAATCTACAGCAATGCTATTAAGAAATCTTTTTAAGTTTCACTATAAATGGGCCACTTGCTCTCCCTCTCTCTGAGATCAAGATTGTCATTAAATGCCAAAGGTGTCTTTTTTTCTTCTTAATGCCTATTAATGACAAAGACAGCAGGTAATATATCATCAACACAGCTTTTACCCTTTTACTACAATCATGCTGTCTGCATTTCTGGCAAAATTCAACTCTATAAAACCTACATTATCCCTGAAAGAAGCGTACCCAGAAAACAAGGCTTAGGAGGAGCAGCTGAGAGAACTAGGACTGTTTGGAAATGTCCTGTTACGAAGAGGCTGAGGAGAGACCTCATTGCTCTCTACAGCTACCTGAAAGGAGGCTGCAGTGAGAAGGGTGTCAGTCTTTTTTCTCAGGTGACAAGCAACAGGATGCAAACCAGCATTCTCAAGTTGTGCTGGGGAGCTTTAGGTTGGACATGAAGAAGAATAATTTCCGCATGGCAAGGGTGCTTAAGCATTGGAACAGGCTGCCCAGGGAAGTGGCAGAGTCACCATCGCTGGAGGTATTTAAGAGATGTGGATGTGGCGCTTAGGGACATGGTTTAGCTATGGACTTGGCAGTGCTAGGTTAATGGCTGGACTTGATGATCTTATGGGTCTTTTCCAACCTAAATGGTTCTATTTTAAGCTCCCACCAATTAGAGCAAGCACAGTGATTTGAACTATATTCAAAAAAATAAACCCTTTGATATCCTGACCTTTCTTGATTCTGAATCATGAGAAATCCACCTAATAACCGCTTCAAAGACGTATCTTTCGTTTCCAACATTGAGCTTTTCCATCGACAGTACTTCTTTCAGTTTTTGAGGAGTCAGTTCCAAGAATTCCTCTGTGCTGCTGACATCTCGGAAATGAGTTTCCAGATACTCTGAGGCAAGGTAGTGAACATGATGCAAACAATAGTGCAGTGCAAAGTCCCGAATACCGATACAGTTCTCAGCAGCTATGCAGCCTTCTAAAAACTCACAGCAGAGAGTTTTTAAGTCTGTAAGCAACAGGAGGTCAGCTGCCTGTACCACATCCTGGATTGTTTCTTCATTTAGCCTGATCTGCAAGAAATAAGTTAGATGTTATTGCTATCATCACACAACTGCTTCACAACATGTCCACGTTCACTACGCTTATTCTCAATGGCTGGAAAATGGGAGTATTAAAGGGTATAAAAATTGTGAGAAATCACCATGACTACTGCATGGTTATAAACCAACAAAAGAGTGGGAAGGTATTAGCTTGACTGAAGGTATCAAGCAGAAGTTTACACCTGGGGGAACTATGAAATTGCTAATCTAATCTGAGAACCTAAAATGAATTTTGTTGCAAAAAATGAATAACTTGTATAAATGCATGTCCAGAAAAAAAACCAACAACCCATATCTGCCTTTTCATTTTTGATGAACCTTAAAACCAGTTCTGCAATCGCTGTCTGGTTCTGAAAAAACTGGACACACAAACTGATTCCTGCTAAGGTGACTGGAACAAAGATCTGAATGGGCACACAGCCAGCAAGAGGCCAGAGAACTGGACATGAGGATGCCTGCTGTACTATAATACATAAGGTCAGTGATGGGGTCTCAAACTCCACTGCTATCAATCCACTTTTCTTTTACAGTAGTAAAAGGCTGCGTGCTTTAAAGCTGGTTACTGAAGAGAGCCACCATTTTAATACCGGCACTTAACACTGAATCTTTTAGTCCTTCCCCCTGTAGGACAAGAGAGAACTCCTTGCAGAGCCCAGCCTCTATTTCAAATGCAGAGCCCATGTGTGGGCTTCTTTTGCATTGCAGAAGTTGTTTCAGTATCAAACTTTATAGTGTGACTCCTGATTGCTATTCTGAAAGATAAACCTATTTTAAATCTCGGGTTATTTTGCCAAACAATTCAATTTCCATCTAGTGCGTTTTAATATCGTACCTGGCCGCTGAAGATGTAATCTAGTATCTCTTTCATGATATCAACAGATATCCCTTCAAGTTCAATCTTATACGTTGAGCCATCGTCCTTAGGAGGATTGTAATTCAACTTTGTTCTGAGAGGAGAGGAGAAAAGAAATCAATAAATAAAAAGCACTCGTGACCTGGGCATAGAATTCATTTCTATAGAAATCCAGCAGTGAACAAGCTATAGATCGCTTCAGATAAAACAGAAATGTTAAAACCTTACAATTTGAAAACTGCCTCTCTTGAATTAGCATGAAAAGGCTATGTGCACGGTTTCTAATATTGCTCATCACATTTCCAAACAGAACAAATATGTTAGCCGTGCAAACTATTCGTGCATCAGAGAGCCAAAGTAATTTTCCCATGGCTCATTCATTGCAAGCGTTCATAAACATCACTTAAAACTTCAAAAAGAACGGCAGTTCTGCTGAGAGATGAAACAAGAATTTGCTTTGGTAAAGGTTGAAAAAAAACAAACTTGAAAAAGAAAAACAAGCAAACAACCATTGGAATGAGCATATGTGATCAGAATACACACTGGCAGCGCAAATATTTTGACTGCATTACCATTTTGTGTAGTTTATGATGTTATCAGCCTAATGCTATGCCTGGCTCTAACTAAACTGTGTGCTCACAGTTCTAGGAAGCAGACCGTGTTCTGCTCTGCCAGGCTTTAAATATTCATCGACACGAGTGGACACCGTACTCAGGAGCAATTTCTTTAAAAATACCAGGAACAGTTCGATGCGCTTTTGAACAGAAGGGAGGAGAAGTGGGGCAGGAAGGAGGAGGAAATAACAGTAGCCAGCCAAGTTTGCTTTCCATCAGCTCTAAGTACAAGCACTTTTTCCAGGAAAGACAACTAAGGGTTCAAAAGGGAACCAGTCTAGTAAACACAGTCCCAAGAGCTGAAAGATCATTTTGAACTTTATTTCCACACTTCAGACAACCAAGAATACATTATAAAGACCAGAGAAGTTGTTTCACTGTCTGTATATGTACCCATACATTTACATAAACCCTTTAAAAGTATTTCTATTTTCATTTGAACATATTCTTACATACAGTATGTTTCTTAATGTGAAAGGCTGTGGCTTTGCTAGGCTGCAAACATCTTAATTTGTCACCGTCCTCCACACTCATACTACATGAATAGGGCTTAGCTAAGGGCCTGATTCTGCTTCACTTACTCACACTCGGAATAAATTAGTTTCTGACAAGATACAACTCACATCAAACAAAATCCTAGTCTATAAGGAGCTATTTTTAAGCGTGAATAAGGGCGGTAATTTTAGCCCTTGAGTTAATCATATTTGTGGTCTTGTTCCCACAGAGCTTTCTGAACTGCGAGCAGAACTCCGTCACAAGTCACGCTGCTCCCATTCACACGGTCGGCTGCGAGAGGGCTGAAGCTGAGCCGCTTCGTTCCGTGCTGGTACAGCACCTAGCACAAGTCGCAATACAAATAACAGGACAACAACATAATTCGGATTAGTAAATTGCTTATTTCCTAACACTTGGACCGAGAGGAGGAAAACCAAACACGTTCTGTGAGGCCCCACGTGACTTCGGATAAGGCACGTGGTGCGAAAGCAGGCGCTGATTTGTGAGCTGTCAGCTCAAGTCTTGCAAAGCAAACACCGGCTCGAGCACCGCTGTACAGCTCGCGTCCCCAGCCGCCCCCTCCTTGCCCACGTGGAATCGGCTTTTGTCAGCCCCACCAGCTCGAGCTGAATGGAGGAGCATACGGACACACACAAACGTCTGTTTTCAACTCTTAACACAGACCTCAGATTTTCAAGTCTGTCCAAAGCACCTCAATTGTACCTATGTCGATTACACTCGAGGTGGGGGTTCTGGTTTTACAACAAGAAACTGGCATGGCCCAGGTCACAGCAGCATCCACACAGAACCTGGGCCGGCCAGCACATCGTGGGTTTTCAACCAGATGCAAGGCGTATAATAAACACGTTGCATGCCAGGACTAATGGGGAGATTAGGGAAAGGACTGGTGCTATTTATCACTAACTTTCATCTCTGCATCACCTGCACACACCCAAGCTAAATCACCTCATTGCACGGACTTTACACGGACGCCTCCTAGTAACAAGAGAGTGTTGCTCAGAGTTTTTGGGTCTTATCAGGCTAGATGTTCTAATTACTGTGTACCTTCCAGGCCACAGCTGTTATTAACCTGAGAAGAAATAAACCAGTCACTGATGCTTGCCCAAAACAAACTCAAAGCAGAAAAACTAAACTTGTGAGCACATCGATTGATTCCGAAGTTACAGGTACTTGTATGCAGGCAAATATTCACTGTATGCAAACGCATCCCACTCACTTTCGGGTAAGCTTTGTTCCTATCACATGTCCTGAGAAGCAGTAGTTATCCGTCTGTCTCATAACCTTCATTTGCTAGCTAACAAACTACTGGGTTATCTGTTTTGGTGCAGAGATGTCTGAGCCGTGATGTAAGAACCATTCTCAAACAGCAGCTGGAGGTGCTCCTTGTTGCTTGTATGGGTACTGCGAGACAGCTACTGATGGGGAGAGTGGAGGGGAGAAAAAGATAAAAAAATGAAAGGATGGATTGTCACTAGGCTTGGGCTGGAAAAGGTTAGGATGGAAAAGAGTCTAGTGTGGAAGCGTGGTGAGGAAGCTGATGGAGGAGAAAGAAGTAAGAGGAAGGAATGGAGACAGACGTGCCTCCTCTTGCATCGCTCAGCATTGCCTGTCACCTGCACCCACTTCCACACCTCACCAGCAGAACAGTTTGGGTATCCTTGTCATGGCGTATGCAACCCCCGGAACGAGAAAGTTTCCAAACATGTTTGTTCCCAGTTGAGGTGGTGCAGAGTGGACAGCAGGTTGTGAAACGCTTAACCCCAGTTCTCTACCCAACTTTACTCTAGAATAAAAGTTCCAAACCACACTCGAACAGAGGTTTCCAATCCATCAGCACACCAGGCAGAGGGACATTTTTTCCCTGTTGTGCTCTTTTCCGCAGTAATTCACTCAGCCCATGATTTGCGCAGCTGAAACCTGGAAATGGTATTCAGCAAATGAAGGTGCAGACATGTGTCCGGCCAGATGTGGCTGCTTCTAATACATGTGGGAGAGCTTCCTACTAAGGACAGCATTTCTAATTACTCTAAAAGCATTCTAATTTGCCAAACCACAGCAGAAAAGACTGCCACAGTCTTCCTCAACTCAGAGGAAAGACCAGAACATCAAGGTTTAGAAGGAAATAAAACCCCACAGCCAAGCAGAAAACCCATTATGCAGGAGCAGAGCACATCTGAGATGCATACCGAGCTGGGGGAAAACAAGGCCAGGCAACTTCTTAGTTCTATTTTCTTAAGCAACTTCATTTTGAGCAGCTTGACTCCATACGTGTTTTAAAACCATATGTCTTTTTTTTTTTTTTTTTTTTTTAAAAAAAAAGAGCATCGTCATCATAAGTTGAATTTGTTTCTGGTAACATAAATAAGATGTTCTATAAATCCACAACAACCTCTTGTACCTGTCAGGAGAACTGCTTGGCATATACCATACCTTGAGCAGGTGGCACCCAAACAACTGGTTTTATGCTGTGTTTTGATGTTGTGTGTCTGCCTTAAGACAAATTTAGAATCTGTTCTTCCACATCACTTAAGGAATACAATCCTAATGAGTCATCTCAAATGTCACTGCGTAACGCAGCATAAGGAAAAAAAAATCCAATACCTCTTCTGTATACGTAAGCACCAACATAAGCAAGGTAAATCATTAAAATGAAAACAAGGTCTTCAGAACAAGTTTTGGTATTGCTAGGAATTACAGCTCACAGCTAAGAGCACAGAACAGACTTAAAACATTAAAATTAAAACCAGGTAAACTGAAAACTGTCCACAGTTCTCAGTAAAATTAAGATAGCTCTTCCAACGTAACTCTCATAAAAACAAACCCACAAACACAAAGGAAACCACAGCCATACTTTGAACCTTACAGCCAAGTCCCTCTAACAGCACTGCTGTGGGACACAAGATAGATGAGAAGAACATTCGGGAGGGGACCATGTGTCTGAAGACTTGTTTTGCTGACCTTTTACCGATGACCTGAGGGGGTGGAGGGGGATAGCAATACTTTAAAAAGTAATAATAAAAATAAACCAACAAACAACATGAAAAATAAAGAGTTCAGCCACCACCAATAAAGCTTGCTCTCTGGAGTCAGCCACAATTCTGTAGGAATATCTTTATCTTTAAAACCTCTGCCTTATCTGTGAACTGTTACGAGAAGATAACAGATATATTTCTACAACCATGACAAATTATATAGAGACCAGCTGCATAATTCTTGGAACGCTTCCGTGCTTTGCATGCGGGTATACTGGTACCTAACTAAACACTAAAACAAAACACTTCTGCAGACTGCACCCTCCAAAGAGTATGCTCTAGATCACATTCACCTCAAGTAGGTTAAAGATATTTATAGTGAAGAACAATTGGGAAAATTGGGAAACAAAGCCAGTTGCTTTGCTTTTGATGCTTCACAATGAGAAAAGACCAGAGGTTAAAACAAAACCTTTGCCTGCTTTGACACCATTGCACTGCTAACAACGCAGTTCCATTGAGCTGCTTACAAAGCTATCAGAAACAAAATTTCAGGAGGCAAGAGAGAAATGCTCTTCTTTCTGAAAGCAGCTGTCTTTCCAAATTAATGATTTTGCTCCAGATTAGCCACAAGGCCTAGTCTACACTACATAAGCTCTGCCAATAGTTTTATACCAGTGGATTTTGGTATTAAAAGTAGCAAAACTATCACTCTAGACCAAAGGATAATAAAATTAGTTTTTGCTGATGTATCCTTTATCTGCAGCAGGGTTTTGACCTTCTCAAGGCAGCATTTTAAAACAAAGCTATATTTCTAACAACGGTTTCTGGCAAAGACACGCACCAAACTTAGCACACGCTCACAGCTATGACTCAGGCCCGAGTCAGAGCAGGATCACTACCAGACACCAGAGAACACCAAAAATGTCAAGCAAGTACTTTAAGGTTTTGCATCAGAAAGGAGAAAAATTTTAAGTTCTGGTTTCAATGCAAACATAAGGTCAATTTAGCGTCTTCCTGATCCAGGTTTCCTTACGTGGGCCGAGCCTTCAGACTTCAAGCTCACCACGTTAAATCTGAGTCCTACCTAGACTTCACCAACACAATGGCCAATTCTTTTTAATTTCTCTGCCTTTCTATCTGCAACATTTTCCTCCCATCAAGGCTGATTTTTCCGCATGACAAAAAATAAAAAATTAATAATTGCGCCATTAAATAGGTCAGACAAAAACATGATGCAGCAGTTCACTCCACCCACCGCCATCCTCCAATACGGTATTTTACAACCAAATCAGAAGGTTCTCTTTGAGGTTGCACCCTGGCCTTTAGCAGTGCACATAAAAGACTGTCTTCACCACACCCTGCAAAGAGTGCCAGCTCTCAGACTGTTTTGGCTGTGCCTGCTGTACGTCTCTCTTTTTAAGATTATCTGTAACTGCAGCTTCTGGTCTCAAGGCGAAACAGTCCACCCAACAGCTCAGCATAAAAATCTGTAGAAGTTGCTTCAGAAGTTGCTTCCCTTGGTTCGAGGGTAACGACAGCTAGAAATAACTTAAACTTTTTATAGATGGAAAGATTAGGTCAAAAATGTAAAGCTTTTTTTTTTTTTTTATGGGGGGAGGAAAAAGAATAAAGCAATTCCTTCGACAGCAGCACAAGGAGACGGGTTCAAGGCTCATGGGCTTCCCTCAATGAAGAGCTTGTTTACTCTAAAACCTGAAGTTATTCCGACTACACTGAGCTCATCCAGCGCTAGGCTGTAATCTCCGCTGGAAATCTACCCTCAACCAGCATTTCTTGCCTAAACACGCGAGTTAGGCCTAAGTAGACAGAACACACACCTGACTAACACAGTCTCCAAGAAGGGCCTCTTGGAGCTTCTCAGCCACAAAAAGTATGGGACACTTTCTGTCTGTTGGGTTTTCTAGTCAACACTTTGTGTTTGGGACACAAACAAACCGGCTGAGCTCACAACAAGTCAAGAACAACGCTGAGGAGCCAGCTGCCATGCACCGAGGCCTTGCGCCATGAGGCGGCACGATGCAGAGCTAGGCCTTGGTGGTGTGAGTAGCCCGGAGAGCTCCCCAGCCCTCCCCTTCCCACTGTGTACCTTCCTGCAGCAGGAATACCTTTAACAATGTGCCAAGGGGTTTAGGAAGGTCATTTGTTGTTAAGAGGTGGGAAAAGATATTTAGCCCCCATTGCTCAGCAGCAGCAGGCTAGCTCAATGGAGTACTCATCAAGGCTTTTCCTCGGTGAATGACATCAGTTTCATATTTATGCCATTTTTGTGCTCCACACAGTGCTTGAGCTCACTCCCTGAACAGGTGATTCATGAGATTCCATTCCACACCAGCTGAAACTAAGAGCTAGCTCCCTGCTGAACAGCAGTGCTCCATCTACTAGGCCGCAGCTTGGAGCTACGACCGACTTCCTTGGAAGAGCGAAGGAAGACTTTTCTGGAATATTGTTTTAAACCTAGAACTGAACTGCACCTTACTTCAAGATGTTTTCTTTCAAATTAGCACTGCTTTTAAGCTTGTTAAACATACTTTTTTTTCTTTTGAAGGAACAATACCTTACCCACACCATTAAAATTATCATTAAATATCTAAGAAACATAACACTGTGCAGTATGCCTCTAATAAACTAAACACTCCTGTGACTTATTGCAATCTTACTTGCAAGACACCAATGAACCTGCTGAGAAAATCCGATTTATTCAGGTGTTTATACCTCACTTATCCTGAGAGCGCATAGGAGAAAAAAGCAGCATCAGAATCTAAGAAAGATGTTCAGAACTGCTGGTAAGTACAAAACAGAACGGACAAAGTTAGAAGTGCACAAGTAATGTTGTAGGACAGCCAGAAGCTGTGACGAGCACTGTCCTCTGTGAATCCACCTGAGGAAAGCACCAGCACTCCAAACACGCCAGAAGCGGGCACACTGAGGTCTGCAAGGCTGTAATGAAAAGCAACAATACGGCCAAGAGGAAAAAGGAAACAGAAGCATGGATTTCATCAGCACAAGAAGGAAGAGCCAGGAGTCTACAATTCGAAGGCCTAGATGCGTCCATGAACAATAACACTTGTAGCAGACAGCTTAAAGTCACTCAGGAGATGTAAAACCAACATGCCTGAGGACATAAACGAGCCACTAACTATGTGGTATTAAGAAGTTATTTCCGTGATAGGCAACAGGTAGTTCCAGAGCTGTCCATAACAGCTATTTTTTGTTTGCTTGTTTTCTTGGCAATTAAGCAGTGGCAAAGATGTAACAGGGGAAGCTAAATAGTGGAGACTCTGGCATGGCAGTGCATAGGTGGCACTACGCTCAGTAGCAGGACTGAAAGGGAAAGCTTTGTACTATACATGAAATAAAAGGTCTAGATAGAGCAAATAAATTCCTTAAGACCATTAGTTGTTTTCACATTTGTCAGTCCACACAAGGAAAAAGTTCCTTCTGTAGTTGTAGCTGAGACCAATGCAGAAAGAACAGAAAGGAAGTTGTGTCCAGACTCAGCTCTAGATTTTCCTTCCAGCACACGAACAGCTTCAGAACAGCCCTGTCCCAACCACAGAATATGCTTTAAAGGAAGCCAGAAAAATGGTTAATAAAAAAGCCTTTTTAACAACAAAATTGCTTTGTTTGGTAAAAGTTAACATAGGTGCAAAAGCAACCTCCTCCACCTCCTTCAACTCACCCCTCAAACTGGGCACATATAGGAACTGCGCGTCTCCAAACACGAAGACCAAGAAACATCCTCTCAAGGCTCTTTTGTAAACAGTGTGCCCAGATTTCCTGTTCTCTGCCTGACGTGCAGCAGCAGCCCAGCTGTATTGTCTGCCTGTTTTCAGCCGGTAAGAGCCTTGCTGCTTCCTCCCTCTAGGCCATCTTTAGGGGCTTGTTGGAGCAGGAAGGTAATTAACAACTCCCCGCTCAAGCCTGGCATAGAGCTTTTCAAAACCCTTTTTAAAGCATAATCTCCTCACATACCTTTATCGCTGTTGCCCCCAACTACCTGTCCAAACATAATGCACGTTTGGGCACTTCTGAGCTGTGCCAGACAGGAAGTTTCTGGACATGGCTGAGTTTTCGATTTACTGCTTCTCAGAGTTGCAGAGACTTACAACTCGGGTATCACTAAAGTATCACAGGGGATGTTTCAGTGTCACTTGGAAAGAAGTGTAGCCTGGTCTGAAAAACAGCTTTAAAAGTCTGGGAGGAAAACTTGGCATGATTTGTTCCTACCTTCCTAGGTAGTTCAGACTGTCAGGGCAGTCTCTAAAGTCCCCAGGAAAGTGACAGAAACCAACCTCTTGTAAGAACACCTGACTATGGCACGGCTTTACGCCGCTGCTTGTAGCGTCACACCGACAGAAGGGGCAGGCAGACACCTGAGAACTTGAAGCAAGCACAGAGCAATTCAGCTGAACCAGTGCTTGAGAGAACAGGCTCCTGATCACCGAATACCTCCCAGCCCCAGCAGTCGTTGAATTAGTCCCAAACTGAAGAGTTTAAGGACTACGAAAGGTCCCCATGAATGTCGGTTAAAACCAAACAGGTAGCAAGAAAGGTAGCAACTGGCACACGTTGGCCTCCACTTCGCACGGTTCTGCGACGCCGGGACCAAAAGCTGCCACCTCAGCCTCTCCTGCGCAGACACGCCTGTGCACGAAGCAGCCCGAGCAGGCTGCCTGCCCGCGACTTTGCTACTCCCAGTACGAGCAGCGCAGGCGCTGGGTGACGGAGGGTAGGTCGCGGCACTTCTCTGCTGGAAGCCGTCTCAGCGCTGGCAGGTTCCGGCTTTGGGTCGGAGAAGGGTCTTGCAAGGTCTGCTTCAGCAGGTTGAGCAGCGCAGGTAAGAAGATGGAAATGCTGTCATGTTATTTCTGGTCAGTATCAATCCACTGAAAGCATTTATTAGCAAACGGAAAGTAAGGTGTACTTGATCTTACGTTTTTTATTTTGGTTTGGCTACATTATGCTCATCTGGAAAAAGATGAAAATACAGTTACTGCTCTGTTACTACGTCAGAAAAGCCTCGAGGAGCGGTACAGTGTGCGTGCACCCATCCACAATCTGTTCATGCAGACGCGTGAAAACCAAAGACGAAACTTGCTGAGATAACTACAGCAAAAAAAAACTAATTTCCAATACAGCACTTAACTGAGACAGCAGAACCACCGCTGCGTGACAGCGCAAAGCCTACCCAGGAACTCGGGTCCTGATCCCCTCTGCTAATGCAGTTCTCACTGCGCCCCGATGCGCAGGCAAGCAGACGGCAAGCCAGCAAAATACTGAGAGCTGCAAGTTTCAGCTGGCCACGAACCGCTCATGCCAGACAGTGACAGAGCTGCTCGGATGAGAACATCTGCTGCTGCCGCTGAGGATACCAGGAATACTTGGACCAGACCTATCCTATAAAAGGTTTGTGGATATATGCTACAACTAACGCCACGCTTACTGGTGTGAGCATAGTTTATTCTGTCAAAAGCACTCTTATGCCAGGGTAATTTACACTAGGGTCACAAACTAAACAAATTAAACCAAAGAAAAGCGTCTTGCGCAATACAACGGTAGCTATGTTACAGCTCCTGCCAGGACAAAAACTGTTAAAAAAAACAATAAAGCACAGAGTTGTTGCTGGGCAGTTACAGCAGAGAAAATCAAGAGCTAACCTGGCTCGAATTTAACTTCTCTGGGATGCAGAGCAGTACCTCTGAGCCAAACCACGCTTTGTCCTATGGCAGTCTCTTCATTAGGAATCCTCATTTTCTCAGGCTCAGGAACATACCACAAGATGTTAGAGATACGCGGGAAGACTTCTCTTTTTTTCTCTCTCGTTATTTTCTCTAATAGATGCCAGGATTTGCTCCAGGAGCACAATAAAGGATGAAACAAACCTGTACATGTAAGGAAATTCTGCAGGGATTCATACAGCCACCCAGGACCTTGCTGCCCCTAAGAGAACTGCAAGCAACTTGGCATTAAGCAGCTGAGGCAAGACCTTAAGCTACAAGAATTAGAAGTCTTACTGGTCCCAGGCACTGAAAACTCATTCATGGGGCTGGCACTTTTTTCCTGAGCTCGCAGAAGCTAGGGTATGGACAAGAAGGGCAACACCGGTAAAACATCCGTGCATCATTCTTTCCTCATCTCACTGCAGCTGCCGCCGAGCTGCGTGGACAGCCCAGTTGCCAAATAACTGGAGGGACACCACACCACTGCAGTTCACGAGTGCCCTACTCGTAATGCTCAGCCAAACAACATCCATGCAAAACCCAAACCAGGCAATGCTCCTCTCTCCACGGCTACACAAATCCTTCAACATACACAGGCTCCGCTCACACCCAGCCACCCCCTCACAACGTCCATGCCTACTTATTTTCCTGCTCACGCCCTAAACGAAGCGTTCATGCAAACCATACACAACTTCTGAACCTGCCCACCAACTTGCCCACAGCCACAACACATAATGACACAGCCAGATACAGAAAATGCAACGCCAACTAATAATTACAGTGCTTCGCTGCTAAGTTCGACGTATCCACTCATTTTTCTTCCAAATTTTACTTCTGAAATTAGTTGCTGGATTTTCTGAGCTTTATATTGGAATTTCTCAAATGAAAGCAACTCAAATCAATCAACATTTGGAGACTTTAACAGACTCTGGTACCACAGCGTGCTTTGGAACCATCTAACCTTAAAATGCCGTGACATAAAATTCTCAAGTCTCTTTATATAGAAACGTAAATCAATCATTTTATTTAAAAAAAAAAAAAAAAAACACTCAAAATATATGGGACTTGCAGAAACTAGGTACCATAGAGATGCATTTTATCTCTAGAGCCACTGAAACATTAATTTTAGCTGGAACCACAATGCTCCAACACTGGCAACCTACCCGACTGATTCTAGCCAACGTGAAGACCAGCTGGAACATGAAAGAGATGCTGGAGTGATGAAAAGAGAGGCAGCACAGGTGGAAATTAGGCTCTGCAAAGGTAGGTAAGAGAAACATGTTTCTTTATGTGCTGCAGAAGAATTAGGCACATGTATTTTTGGTTCTTTTGCAAGCCCAAGGACAAGAGATGAGTAAGCTTAAAAAAAAAATAAAAACCACCACGAAATCATATATTAATGCACGTAACCTACTTTCACACATAGTTAATGAGTTCCTTCATGGGATCTGAATCTGAACAATTCCGAGTTATATAAAAAAAAAAAAGCCACAAGTCTAATGACTCCAAGTTTTGTTGTTAACGCAGTTAGGTCTGACTCTCTGACTCCTCACGCACACCTAACTCGTGTTTCCCAGCACGTTTTTCAGAGACGAACAACGAAATGCAACACACAAAAATGAAAATCTGTGAAAAGGGACTTTTCTGTAGAATGGTATCTTTTAACTACGCAATCTTTTTTCACAGTAAAAAAAAACTGCATGTTTCATGTACATCTGTACTGCTGTCACAGTAGAACAGCAATTTTCCTAAAAATGTGGCCTCCTTCCATCTAAAGCAAGGCTCCCAAACCTTTATTTTGGATATGGCAGTGGGTCATCTCAAACGTGATGAACAACAGCCTAAAAAAGATTCAGGCATTTAATGAGTATTGAGTCAACTGCTCAGACTTATGTCATGCCTTTGATTTGCCTCTTAACACAGCCTTCCACAATTGCTTCTCAAGAGCAGCACTGGAAAAAAACGATTATGATTATGCAAACTCCTTGGTGTGTTTCTTGGAAATCTTCCTTCTCTGTGAATTTGATGCTGTTTTATTTCTGAGCCCTGCCAGCTCGTTGCTATAGGTGGGAAGCACTTTTCCTTCAGGTCTGTCCAGGCTCAACATCCTTTATAAAAGTCAACCACCAACTTCACCTTCCATTTATTTGTAGTTTATACCTGAGAACACCGAGGCCCTTTCATAATGGCCATCACATTGCCTAAAAGCATAGAAAACCACAAAATCTGACGTGGGAAGCTGCACAGCCTCCCCAACCTCAGCCAGCCCAGCACACGCAGGTTCTGTGAGCAGCTGGCAGCAGCTGACAGGAACGTCCTCTCACCGGGAAGAGCCTCCTGAAGGCTTGTGATAACCCAGCTTTTATGGAGTACCGGAAGACCTGCACCCACTTCGGGTGATATTAAATATCTCTGCCGACGGCAGGACACACACAGAGGAGCCCCGCAGTTCCCCCTGCTCCGTGTTCTCACCCCCACGGCCGCTTTGTGGGGCGTTTTTGGCTGGCTCAGTGCCCTGCCCGGAGCCCCCCGGCGGCAGCGGGGCTCCCATGGCTGCTGGGGCCGCCCTGCCCGGCCTGGGAGCGCCGTGCCGAGCCGAGCCGAGCCGTACCTGATGTAGGGGCTGGCGGCCGCCAGGATGTTCTTCTGCACCGGGATCTCCTCGCCCTCCAGCACCAGGTGCGCGTCGCAGAAGCGGCTCTCCTCCCGGAACGAGCTGAGAGCCCGCAGTAACCGTGCAGGGTGCTGGGGATCCGACACGGCGCTCGGCCCCGACATGGTGCCGGGTCGGGTCGAACCGTGCCGAGCCGAGCCGGGCCGGGCCGCCTCCCTCAGCGCCCGGGCACCATGGCGGCCCGCCCGCCCTGACATCATCTCCCCGCGCCGCCCTGACGGGGCGGGAGCTGCCGCGGCCCGGCCCCCGGCGCCTCACGGGTCCCTCCCTCAGCACCTCAGGGGGTTCTGTTCCCCTGAGCCCACCGTCATTGCTTTAAAAGTTATTCTCTCGGAGTTCAACCGTGATTAAAAACACTTAAAAAAAAAAAATCTCTCTCTCTTTTTTTTTCTTTACGAGCTGGAGGTGAAAATGAAGGGTATTAGCATCAGAAAAAAGTAAGAAAATGAGAATTAAATGAGGTGAGATTCATTTGCACAGCGCCACTTCAGCTGCAGCTGGCAACGTGCCCTTTTCGGGCAAAGATTTTCGTCAGAAGGACTCTTCGCGAGGTTTTAGGCCGTGTATTTAACGGGCTTAATTGCACATTAGGAGATAACTTGATTCCGTCTGCTGCTTTTTTTTTTTTTTTTCCTTTAACAGCATCCAAAATTTAAGTAGTGAAACTCGATTTGCACCGAGCGAATGTGCTGTAAAAGCTGTGATGTTCTGGATCAGTTGGTGCTGCCAGGCAGGGGCAAACAGAAGCTCGCTGTGGCACCTCGCTCCGACGGGTAAATAAAATTTGGGTTTCTCAGGCTGTGAAGCACCCCACCGCAATCACTCCTCGGCTCCACTTTTGGGGAGAAATGCGTTTTCTGAGGGCCTGACCTGGTAAAGCTGGGGTGGGCTGCATGCTTTTACTACTTGCATTACTTTAAGTCAGTTTCTTTGATGTCAAGCTTGGTATTGAAAAATACATGTTTTTGAAATGGGGACAACTTAACATTTTATTTGATAGTTCATTTTAAATCAGCTCGATACCGTCTCCAAGTTGTTTCAGTGCTGGAAAAAATAGAGTAAAGGTATCTGGAAATGTCCCCGTAGGAAACAGAAATGAACAGCTCTACAAAGGCACCATTGTCCTCCCAGAGCTAGACACAACGCTATTTTGTTCTCCAGATGGAGATTTCAGCCAGGACATCTGCACATGTAGACCCCAGTAAGTCAGAACTCTGCACCAAGCACTTCCTTGTGAAGACTGCGAACCTTTGAGCCAGCGTTTGGTGTTCAGCCCTTGCCAAAGTGCTTTCTGACTGGAGAGGGGTCCCGGAGAAGAGTACCTAAAGCTCTAGCTTTGTTGGGCAGCTTTCAACAGGAATCTTAGAAGCAGCAGAGAATACGTTTCACATCCTGTGTGATGGCATTAAAAAATCTGTGAGAAACACCAGCACCTTTGCATCACTTAGTTTTTAATACTACATGCCTATCTTAAAATATTAGAAGGCCGCTTCTTCTGGCTTGGGTATAATTATCCAGACCATCAAATGTCCTTATTCTGAGTAAGTACAGCGGAATGCAGAAACATGGAAGCGATGCAGAGGAAGGCACATCCCCGGATCTCTTGGAGAGTATTGAAAGCAGAGAGCACTGCATCCTGTGCTGCTGGTGAAAGATGTGTTTTGCTTGTTGTTATTAATACTTTGGTAATTGCATACCCAAGGGAGCAGTGGTTTAAATTATTGTGAAAGCTGCCATTGAGTGGCCTGGTTATTTAAAAACACTGGTTTGTCTCCGTGCCTCCTGCACAGATTATTATGTAGGAAAACATAGTTGTATTTCTGGTTTTTAACTTGCCCTAGTAAACAGTGCTTCTGCTTCCTCCTGCTGTGTATGTGGGGCAATGGGCAAGGTGTAACAGATAATATCCACTTCCAGAGAACAAATTAATTATTATGTTTTGTTATTTGTTCCATTTAATGAAGCTCACTGATTAAAAAAAAAAAAAAAAAAAAAACAAGAAAAAAAAAAAAAAAAAAAAAAAAAAAAACACAACAACACCAAACCATTCCTACCAACTAGAGGGCCATTTGTAACATCTTTCAAGTAACTATGTGTGTATACTGATGGCCTGATTCTTTTGCTCAACTGTTTTTTTCCTTTAATGGAGTGATCTATCCTTACTATTTTTATCTGCAATCACTGAGTGTAGATTCTTTTTATGCCATTACAATAACTCCACTATTTTTACTGGGCTGATTTTTGACCTAATTGGTACAAAAGAAGAATCAAACCTTTCTGTTCCTCAAGATTTCATTCACAGTAAAGGATGTCCGGGGAGCAAACCAAATGACAGACTCATCACCATGTGCCACGTTACCACAACAAAAAAACCACAAGCCTTGCAGCCGCTTGGCAAAGCACGTATGCATTCCCCCTTGCTATTGTCAGCCTAGAAATGATACTGTATATTACTGTACTTGTGCTAAATGTTTCATTACTATTCCAGCTCCTAAAAACAGTCTCTTAGAAATTTGTGATTAGCTATATGGTCTGATCCATATTGTCTGGATCCATATGTAGGAAGATCTGGATCAAACACTGAGACCGGCAAATCCAGATTTACATCACTCTTTTTGTCTTCAGGTTGACTACAAACTTGACACTAATCAAACCCTGTGTAAATCCTGTTGACCAAGTGAGTATGGCACACTGTTTAAAAAATCATATCCAAGACAAGTTCGTACAATTTATTTTCTGCCGTATTTCTACATGAATATAAATATAACATTTGCTTTCTTACACTAAAGATAACCCATCTGCTTTGGTTTTATGATGAATATACCCTATCATATCTTCTCTGCTAGTATGAATTAGCTCCCCAGAAATCAAGTAACTCCTGTATCCAGGAGAACTCATGATCATCTGAAAGCTTAACTCTATGAATTCTCAGATGGAATTCTGGAGACAGGCAAAGAAGATCTCTAATGATGGTTACACTTTTTATTTATGGCCACCTTATAATTCTAGAAATATTTTGGAGACTTGTGAAATACGAGCATAAGCAGAATAGAAGAAACAGCATCACAGCTGATAACCTTAAGTGGTATTTTCCCAACATCCAAAGTCAGTCTGCCATTCAATACTGCTGTGTTACTTACAAAAATGGAATTCAATTTCTTATTTAGATTATAAAATTCTCTTAAATAGTAGAGGCAATATGCCTTGAAAACACTGAAGGTGACTATTTTTGCAGACAAATCGCATTGAGGTGTTTATTTCCATTTTCTGGAATTTGTAAACCTTTGAATACCCCAAAGTGCACTCTAGATCTGACCACAGTGACGTTTTTCACAATAAAATTAGGCTGTATATTCTATATGTACTGTAAAGACATAGGCAAAGGGAGTTGGTACAGAGCAAGCAAGCAAGAACTGCAGGTGATGTTAGTTCAATTGCTGCTCTGCTGTAAATATCTTACGTAATCATGAACAAGTCACCAAAGCCCAGGTGCTCATGTGATGGGGAGATAGGAAATAACAGTGATTTCATTCTGTTTCCTACCTGTAAAACACAGTGAGTAGCAGGGACACTGAGAATAGGTACACGAAAGAGATACCCAAGTAGTTTGGTGACACATACAGACCAGATGCACACCTAAAGCAGATGGATGTGTACTTAGTTTTCTCCATCAGTAAAGATACAATTTTAATCAGTAAATACACTTTTACCTAAACAAATTAGTGAATATATGTATCTGCATTCTGCTAGAAATACACTGCTCTCATTCATACACATACTATTAGTAACAGATTATTAGCAATATTAATAAATATTACATTTCTGTTTATCTTTTAGACAATGTAATCATCTAATTACATGAAATGTCATGTCAGATATTCTCAAAGAAACATGATTTGAATACAAACTGCTTATAACATTAAGATTGAATAACACTGAAGTATAAATTAATGCTACGTAAAATACTCAAGTTGGTTTCATCATCATAAAAAGGAAAAATACACTAAGGAATTATTAGCAAAGCATTTTTTTTTTTAGGTTCTAAATTAGAAAGTTGTAGCACCTGAATGTAATACTTAACTTTGGTTACAGTGGAGTTGAAGAAATCAAGCACCCAGCAAATGCATTGCTATGAATTAAAATAATAGTATCATAGCAGACAGTTTAATGTGAGGTTTTCTAGCAGAAGACAACTTTTGTCATGAGGTACAGTCTTGAAACAATCCATGAAAATTTCATGAGCTGTAGACATACGTTATTTATCACCTATATCTCATTAAAAATACTGTACTTCATTTGCTCAGAAAGCTGTATTCTACTTAAATAAAACTACCTTTGTCTCCTATTCCTTCCCCCACAACATTAGCACTTTTTAAAGACTGATAATTCTTCTTTTGGAATAGTTATATGCCAGCTGTGCATATCATTATTTGTAATAAAAGTCATTGCTATCTCTTAAAAGGAATTATATATAGTTATTTAAGAGATTGTGTATAGTCATTTCTTGCCATAAAATGGTTGCTCCTGAATGACAAAAGGGATGTTATTCCACATTCAGTAGAAGGTTGTCTCAGTCTGTGTAATAGGATAAATAGCGTTTTACTCAGTCTCAGTCTTCAGAGCTTTCTCTGGTATAAACATTCCATGCAGGTCCAGATGCATGTCTACGTTTACTATGGCGCGGCCCAGTTCTTTGAATGTTTTAGCATCCAAGATGAGTAGGAAGGGTGCCTCCTTTGGATCGGATGTCACAATACAGGTCAAAACAACACCTGTGACATACAAATGGAGAATTAGAAGCACATACTAATTACACCAAGCAGAAAAGATAACACTATCAGGAAATTAGTGTTGTTTCCTAAGAATCTGAGCACACAAGCTGAAAGTGCTTACGACATGAAGAAGTCTGACTGAGGGAGCTAAAGGACTAATGAATGGTTCTCTTCTGTGCTTTTTCCTAGTCTGCCTGCAGTTCATTAGAACGAAAACAAACAAACACTGAATTATGTCCTTGACAATCTTGTTGGGCAGCTGAGCAATGAAACTTAGGACACATCCTTTCAGCTATGTATCATTTGCCTTTGCACGGAATTGCCTCAGAACACAACTGGATCGAGATTACAGGGATACTCGCAGTGCCACTTCGTGTTCTCATCTTGTAACAATGACTTCCCACTGCTTCAGCTTCTCCTAATGATAAATCCAGTTCCAGTTGGCTCTCTGGACAGTCCTAAGCATTGATTCTATTGTTTATGGGCAGACTGGGACTTTATGCAAGCTGATTTTGCACTATTTTTTCATTTTCTTTTGTTTGCAGGAGCAAAATGGGCGGTACCAATTTCAATCTATCTGTGGAAGCATCAGCTTTCTTGTTATGACTGACAACATTGAAACTTTTAAGACTTAATACAAAACTCATGTAAATCCAACTTTCAGAATGTTGTTACAATTTTACCATCATCCTCTTCTCTTGCATCAGGGCTGGGAACAAAAATGGGCTCAGATGGCCAGCAGTGGTCAGCTCTCCAGTGGAGCATTTCCTTTGTTTGGACATTCAGTTTTGCAATCTGAATCGTTGTGGACAGAAAAGAAAAATGTCAGTTACCCAGACAATGGTTTATTCCAAAGGTACATCATGAACACACTGCGGGCATGGGGGAGCAACGCTAAGAGTTAAGGAGCAATGAGGGATGTGGCATCACAAAAAGGAAATGCTTGGAAAATGTTAAACTTTGGAGTCACGTTTAGTGGCTGCATAAGCATAACATTATATTTTAATTTTATGAAGACTATTTTACTTCAGCAGTGTTAAAAGAGACACAGATACCATTTCATTAGATTGCAATTGCATATGGGCTTTAAGTGTTTTACAAACACAAGCAGGTTATAAGATCTATTTACCCGGCATCATGGGTAAATAATACTCTCACTATACAGAGGAAGAGTACATGGCACCGAACATGCAAGTGACTTGCCCCAAATTACTGCCGTTCTGTTGTAAAGCAGGAAACAGGATTTAAAACTTCCAATTTCTAATCCTGTGAATTATTTTCCTTTTGTTGTGACCTCAATATTTATCAAGGCCTTCTATTGTTACCTAGGGTATATATGCCAGAACAAAGGCTATTAGTAGTGATGTAAAGGTTAAACCAACGGGCAAGAATGCCACACAGATACTGGTCCTAACTGAAGGAACAGCGTGCAGATTTTATCTCATTAATGGGTTAAGTGCCAGACCAAACCAGCTTCCAGTGGGGACACGTGACATTTTCACCTCAGTTCTATTAAGGGCTTTTCTCTACCTGTCCAGATACAGTTTTCTTTTTTTCCCTTTTGATATTTAGTCAGAAAAATAACTTCACACAAAAATGAATTATTCAGGCACTGGAGGAAGAATCTTCTATTCAAGGTGACAGTAGTTTTGCTTACAGACTTCACAGAAGGATCATACGTAGTTTTGGCTGTGACTACATTCATTAAGGACTAACTGATGTGAAAAAAAATCTTCTACAGCACTTTATATTTATATTGCTGTTTATATTTGACAAGCAGGGATTATCTGCGCTGGAAATCACAAACTTGCATATTTGCTTGAGCTACTGTCAGATGTGCTGCAATAAATTTTCTTGCATCATGCAGAAATCCAGCTTTATTTTGTAATCAGTTGTGGTAATTATATAGAAGAACCCACAGCGATCTCAATTTGCTCTCAGAATAGTAATTATAAAGAGTGAGTTTGACTGTACAGTACTCTTACCCTCAGCTAGTAGTACTTTGCATCTTAATCCATTTGTTTTCTAGGCTGTCTCCTGAAAGGCTGGCATCATGTGTACAAAAAGAATGCATTTACTGTCCTCTAACACTCAACTAGTTCTCTAGTGAAAGGTAAAGCTTTCTGAAGAAATTGATATTGTTACACCAACAACTTTTTTGTTGTTGCTAGGTTTCCTAAGGGGAAAAATATTTATTGTGTGTCTGCCTAGTATTCTTCTTCCTTTCTCTTACTCTCTTTGTAGCTTTTGGTACATTACAGAAGTTCAACTTAAATTAGCAGAAAAGTGAGGGCCTCAGTAACTACAGTGTTCAGAAGACTTGGTGGAAATAAAAAGCTGGATGAAGAAGCCTGAGTTTATTAATACTTCATAAGGGGAACAGTACTACATAAGCTTACCCGTAGGAGAATTGTGAATGTGAATGTGAATGACTCACCAATGGGAAAGGTTTTGACAGAAACCAATTCACTGTTGAATGCAATCTCAAGTCATGCCCATAAGAAAGTGTTTGTTTGCTCTTTATTGTTCCCACAGTTTGGCCCAGGGAGGCTGTTTTCATCATACAAGTGAGCTTAACAATGTCCAGCTTTTCATCTCCCTGTTTTCAAGTGTTGAAGTTTACAAACGTAGTACACAACAGCAGTGTTGTCACTTAGAAGCTTTAACTTGATATTGAAAAAAGGTTTTGGTGTCTGGAAGACCAAGATTTAACAGTTTCAGTCCTGGCCTCAGAACCACACACTTTCAATTTGCATGCATGAATGCAGATGAGACTATATTTGGGGCCAGACTAATAAACCATGGTTTACTAATAACCGCTTAAATTTGTGTTACATAAATACATTTCCTGACTTTGTACATGTTAATGATACCTTTGTAGGAACTGGACTCCATTGGACCTCTGTTGCATAGACGTACTTGTATTTTTTGCCATTATATCCATAGTTGATGTGAGGCAGTTCTATCCCTAGGTATAACAAAGGCCAAGACTTAGGAACAAAAGAAGAAATACATTTCAAATGTACATTTACATGTGCCAATTTTCAGGAAATGTTACCCTATGAAAAATTTTGACAGTATTTAAAAGAGGAGTTGCATATATTTTGTATGTCTGAACTTCTAAAAAGCCGAAGATGTATATTAGCAGAGCACAATTAAGCTAGGGTTGTTGGTTCAAGAATGCCAATTTTTCATTCTTAGGGATTCATTATACTGGAAATTATGAGTGTTCTTTTTTTTCTTTCATAAATACATCAATCAGATGTGAACATCTGAGACATAATCAGAGGCTACCATTCAAAGAAATGACTTTCACTTTAACATATACCTTTTACATATTCTTGTTAACACACATACACACAAACTCAAGTTAAAAATCCACTTTCAAAGGTAAACTTCATAAAGTACATAACTGAAGTTATTACTTATAACAGACCAGTTTTACTCCTCATAACAGGTAGATCTGCAAGCCATATTAGTAACCATCAGACGCGGGACCCTAGAACAACTGTTAGGCACTATCAGAATGAGCTGTTAGGCATTATTAGAATGCACCTATGTGTAAGTGTGTAAGAGAAAGTATTTGTATAGTGGATATGCCTCACCTTCACATAATATTTCAGGTTGGCAATAGATGCTGCCATCTTTCTCTTTTGCAGCAGTTGCGGAAGTTGGAAGTGTGACTAAATTAGAACCTACTTCTGCATCCTGAAAGAGACATATGCTGAAAACGTAATGTGTTTCTATGAATATGCTTCTCATTTAGACCTTTCATTGGGTTTGATATTAATATAGACAATTAGGGGGTTAAACAAATATTACAGCTTCAATAAGTTCCTTCATAATGGCATTTGTCCTGTAACATGAGATTCTGACCTTTTCATTAAAAATCTTAATATACCATCATGTAACCATTTTGAATTACACTGAGTGTTTAGAAAGGTTTAGATACACATGGTTATGTTCCAGAAGCACGATAACTAGATTACACAGATTGTGAATTTAATTAATGAAGATAGGTTTTAAAGACTTTGGTAGGAAATTCCCACTGTCACCAAAGGTTAGGTTTTTTGCATCTGCTATTAATCAAGTGCAAAAATAAGCGTGATCCATTCTTGTTTTTAACACTATTGCTGAATTCTTAAGATTGCAGGGTAGGTAGGATAGTTGGCGTGATCCAGCACATCCTTTGCTATTGCTACATGACTGTTTTTGAGACATGAAATAAAGCAAGATTCTAAGATGTATAAAGAAAAAGTATTAGCCATTCTAAATGTATCAAGCAGAAACTTGCCCAAGTTGCTGGGCAGTATAAAATCTTCCCTGCAAGCAGTGATGTAAAATTATGTTTTAAATTAAATTGAAAGATAAGATCATTCTTCTTTCTGGTAAACTCAAACTTAAATTAAATCTTCTAATATTAATAAAACTATTGCAACAGTGGAGAATGTGAACATACTGTATATAGGCTTCCAGTAAAGTGGAAGAAACAGATTGTGCAAAACCTTATGCATGCCTTTCTAACCAACAGTCATGTTGATAAATTTGCTCATATTTGATAGCATGTTACAAGTAGTTGCACAGGTAAGGAAATCATATATGCTCAAAAGCCCTTTTCTCCATAAAGAAAGGCATCGGAACCTAGATCCACATAACTGTATGTCCAACTGCTCCTATTTCACACAGTACATGCACAAAACAAAACTCCTGCACACTTTGTGAGTACGTTGTTTTTAAAGAATCAGAGTTTTGCACAAAAGAGCTGGCAACTAATGATTCACCCATTTTTCTAGTGGATAAATTTTAAATTATTGATCAAAGAGCAAGTTAAAAAACCATTTTGTTCCTACCTTGTCATACTGCAGAGGAACAACAAATCGCCTGCAGGTTGGTATGGAGGTAAGCTTGTTGTTCTCTTCAAAGTCTTTATTCAGTTTTTTTAAGTAAAACATGTCATATAAGCTGTTGTCTGTGTAGGCAATAACATCAAAAATAACGTGGCCATCCTCTTCATAAGCATTTACATGGTGATAAAGTACCAGAGCATCCGTATAAAACTTGGTGGATACATCTTTTTTGGTCTTCCTGTCTACAAAGTGAAACCACGTCTGAAAGGCAGGAAGCATTATTTAAAACCATTAGTGAATGATCAACAAACAGTTATTTAGGAAAATATTTTTCAACAGGTAACCATCTACATTCTAAAGCACCGTCTGTCTCTACTGAAGCATATTAAGAATTCCAGACTTGCTGCTAGGAGGCAAGAAGTTCCAACCTGAAGACCAAAAAAATGCAGGAGTAAAATGAGTATACAAGTGCTCTAAACTCATTTCACTGTTGCAAATTACTGTTTGGACTAGGCTGAAGACAGAAGTTTTCCAGTAAACCTGGAAAATCCCCTGGCCCATTTTTCATTTAAATAACTTTGTCTTAGTCCAGAGTTTGTACTATTCTTTGCTGGTGCACTCAACCCCAGCATGTTCCACTTGTTCATGGACAGAAAATGTGGAAATAAGGACTTCAGAAAACACTTTTTTTTTCCCCCTCAGTTGCCACAATGAATTCAGGTTTCTCCACCAATCTGGCTCTTCTATGTGATGCAATAGATCTAGAGCAGACTTCATCCACACCATACAGTGTTCTGTTTGGAGCAGGAGCAATTCTGTGTTTGGGATGCTAGTGCAGTTTTGATTTTCTCTCCTGGCACACATTATTTCTAACAATGGCCATGTATCCTCTTTCTCAAGCACTTCAGCATCAGTATTTATTTGTGAAACTTTGGAGATCGGAGAAAATATTAAAAAATGCAACTTCTAATAAAAAATATGAAACATGAAAACCAGTTGTTGAAGAAAAAAGGGTTATTACTTAAATTAATGAACTAGATGAAAGACAGAACAGTGTGGAAGAGATTACTGGCCTGGCTGACTCAAATTGCCCAGCATTAGAAAAAATACCTTGTCGTCCTTATGGAAGGCAAGGCAGGAAGCCCAGTTCACACCTCGGATGTAAGCAGTTGCCATTTTGACAATATCCAGTTTGAATGGCTGCTCTATGAACACAATATAGTTTTCTGTGATTCCAAAGCTATGGTAGTAGCTTGGGTGCAGCAGAGAGCGAGAAGGGATGGAGCATACCACTTCCATGTGTTTAAAACAAGATTTCTTCTTTTCTGTTTCTGAACATAAATTATAAAAAAATAATATTACATTTACAATAAATTCCAGTTCAATCTTGTGCTTGGATTTTTCCCACAATAGGAGTAGATAAGAATAGGTTCCTCTGTTTTCTTTGCATTTTCCTGTGTAGAAAATGGCTTGTTTCCTTCTGCAGAATTGACATAGAAGGTTGCATCTCAGTGAAGCAGCACCATAGAACCACAATGCCAGATCCATTCAGACAGAGACCTCTTGTCTCAGTCTTTGACTCCACTGATAAACATTTTCCAAAGTTCCAGAAGGAGAAAGCTGTTCAATTAAATCAGCAGCTTTACATGGGGTTTCAAATGCCCCCATGGTTTTGAACTCACTTTTATGGAGATGTTCCTGTTCGATCTACAGACTTGGCTTGAGCCCCAGCTAGGAATAACAAACATCTTTCAGCTAGGGAAAGTCTCTTGGTTGTTCACACGTGAGGACAGACGTCACATTAGCAGCTGGTTTTAAACCAAGCATTGTCTTGGAGGAAAAAGAGCAAGTGATTTGCTCTGTGAACAAAGGATGATATTTCAGCAAGCCCTACTGTAGGCCAGGTTAGAGGAAATAACTCCATATTAGGTACTATTTGGTATTATGCCTCCCTAATAATCCCTGTGTAAGTATTTTAAAAGCATTTTTATTTATCAAGAAAATAGAATTTTACTACTTTAAACTGTAGAACACTTCCTGACAGACAAATTTTTTTCTGTTCACACCCCCTCTACACATCACAACGCAAGGAATGGAAATTCTTGTAGAAGAATTAGTTCACTCTAGTGAATATCTAGTGATAATCAAAGTAGAATTCTTCTAAAAGCAAACTCGAAAAGCAACGATCTTCACAATGAAACATCCTGTTTATATGGTATTCAAGATGAACCTTTGTAATAGCATATACTCAGACAGGCTAAGCAGTTAACACTAAGTTCACACTACATTAAAATTAGGAAAATAAGCATTGCATGTTTGTGGAAGAGCTGTATCATCCCCCTTTGACCTCAGAAGAAAAGAAACTGCTAACAAGTTTCTAAAAAATACTGACAAAAGCCAGATCTTACCTGGCACAGAGGAAGGAATCTTAAATAAAATGTATTTTGTTTTCCCTTTATCAACAATTGAAGTGCCCATGTTGAGAATATTTCCAGCACTGTCATAGTGTGGATGAGAAGTTGCCACATTTACAGCTACATATTTGTTGTAGTCAACCTGGCAAATGATCCAATAGGAGATTTTAGAGATGCATAGGAATATTTAAATTAATCATAGCTAACACCCCAAATCCACCACCCTTTCAACAATGGTAGCCTTCTAGTGATGCCACCCAAATGCCTTGAAATTTCAATGCTTCATCAAATGACTTATGCAAGTACTCAAATGATTTTCTAATTCAAGGCTAAAACAAGGTACAAAATCTGAATTACATTCATCTCTTCCTTGCAGCCACATAAGACAACTGGAGGATTGGCTAAAAAAGCTACTCCACAGATGCCCATTTCGTCCTGAAAGCAGTTTATTTAATAGCACTATGAGTCTAGCACTTTTCTGGAGCAAACAGATTTCTATTCACTTTAAAGCTTGGGAATTGTACTTAAACTGTAGTGCATGATAGGAAAACTCAATGCATATTTCAAAATGTGAAGATTTGCTTTTAATAATATCTTGCATAAGGTATTTGAAACGTCATCATATATAAATGACCTACTGAATTGTTAATTGATAACTACAGATACATAAAAATGGGAATAATCCAAAATAATCACATCATAAGCACAATATGTGGTATTTTGCCTGCAATCGCATACAATTGTGAAATTGCACAAAGCCCAGGTTTTCCCTAAGCTGCCTGTGATTTATTTTTGAACTCCTGAGTTCTTAAATGTATTTTCATTTCATTCATATTTTCATTCATGGTATCTTCACCATTTCACTTTACCATGATTTCAAAAAAGTATTCTGTGCTAGCAAGGAAATAGTAGAAGGAGAAAAGTATCTTTCCAGCTTTGTGTACTGATTCTTACGAATCAGCCTGAAACTGTATTCATTAGAAGGAACCAGAATGACACACAGCCATTTAATACCTTCTCTAGAGTCTCCAGAGTCTGCGGATTAATTTTTCTGATGAAGTTAGTCTCACTGGTAGCGTAATAATCATCCCCAGATTTCATAATGTTGATCAGGCAGTTGTCTGTGAACTCGGGAATGGTGTGAGACAAGTAGGAGAATGCCCTGCAGAGAGGAAAGTTTCATATTGGTTCATTAGATAAGCTGCAGCTGTACTTGCTTTTACCCCATACGAAGCAGAAGTCACCCTGCGCAGCACAGTCTGTGCACAGTAGCAGGGTAATGGAGCTGGGTCTGTCTCTCCCCTGCTGTGTCCTCTTCTGGCAGCTTTTCCACTGCCTCAGTGGACAACGTGAAAGGCAGAGGAGATGAAGATCTTCAACACCCTTAGCCTAGGGCAGAATTAAGGACATGTATGTGTGAAACTGTTTTTCCGTGCACAAATGGACATTCAGGTCCAGTCCTGCCGACAGCTGTAAGATAGCCACTGTTTTATCAGGATGGGCTAATTACAAGCTCTCCTGTGCATACCCCATGAGAATTTGGCCTCACACTTTCTACCTAAAAGCTATTAGGTTTTTCAGGGTGTGCCCTCATAAAATAAATTGATTTATATACTCGCTGATGGCATATTTTTGTTGCCAGCATTATCCCTTATCACAATTACGATTTCAAAGGAGATCTGATTTGACATACAGGCTTCTGTGACAGTTCTCCTTACTAGTGTAGGATTTTATCATACTCATTTGAAACCAAGACAAAGTTGCTCCTATCCCTTATAGACTTAAAAGGCCAGTGTTATCCTATTACTGCAGAAAGAAGAAAAAAAGCATATTTTATCAGAGTAACAACTCACAACGTATCAAGGTTATAGTTATGTCGCAATAACTGTCCATGTTTATGGTCTTACCAAGCATGTAATTTGAGGTCATTAGCTGTAGTTCAGCCAGGAATAAAAGATGGATGAACTACTTGCATTTGCCAGAGAACATACACAGGCAATTTTACAGGCTCATAAATAGCCTGTCATCCTTTCAAACACTATGAAAGTAGCTATTGCGATGACCCCAAGCAGTTGTGAATTTGAACGTAAGGTTAGCTCAGGTCTTTGGGTGCAGTACTTCAAAGCACTGCCTGTGACTCAAGAAACAATTGAAAATTTTCTTCACTTTCTTTTTGGGGGCAAGGGGCGTAGAAATGGCCTTTAATACAGCAGTTTTATTTATGTATTTACTTATTTCAGTCATGGATGATTTTCATCTTTCTGCAGAATAAATTTTGAATTAATACTTTCCCCATCTCTTCATCTTTTCCTTTCTTTCCTGCTGCTTCTCCCCTTACAGAATATTATTTTAATAAAATTCTATGAAACACCTGGAAAAGAAAATACTTGTTTTTGTTTGTTTGTTTTTTCAAAATTAAAATGAAATCTACTTGCACTAGTGAATAAACAGACAATATTACTGATGAAGCAGATTTAGAATATTTGCCTTAGACTAACCCATCGAGTGTATATTACTGGATGTATTTCCTGGCCTTGTCAGCAGTTGGTAACTGTAAATTTACAAAACAGATTTCATGCTTGTATATATGCGCCACGGGTAAACAGAAAGACATCTGTGCTGGAGAGAGAGGTAGATGATAGAATCTTGTTGGAAAAAGCATTGCTTACTTGGCAAATATGTTTTTGCATGGATCTGGATAAGCCATAGTTCCAAACTCTGACACCACGATTCGGTTTGCTTCTATATTGCAGTTGTATGAGTCACTTCGGAGATACTTACTTCTGTAGTAGACTTCACCTGACAAAGGTCAGACAGGTTTCAATCACTTTTCATACTGAGCTCTTTAGAAAATTACCACAGACAAAGCCAGAGAAAGAGCATGTCAAGCAAATATCCTTTAGCAAAGAAAGCAGACTCACCAGCCACATAACACCTACGTGTATTATTTTTTTGCAGGGTTATAGCCAGACACCTGGAACATTTTAATGCTAATCAAACTTAAAAGAGAATTAGCAATGTAAAACACCAAGATTTGGCTTGTTGAGCTTTTTGTAAACTGACATGCAATAACTTACCATTTTTAAATGTAAAGCTATGCAGCAGAGCCAAGCCATCAAACCAGTGGTTATATTTAGTGTCCCCTATTGTGTGCATCCCTGGGCCATTTCGGAGAAGTATCCCTTGCAACCAAGTGGGCAACTGACCTGCAAACAAAAATGACATTTCACTATTCATTCATTTAGGGAAGAGGCATGCTACAGGACAATTTTCCTAAGGGCATAGGCTTCATATAGGCAGATGGACTATAGGTGTAGGTCCAGATTTGTAATGGCATATAATTACGTTTGAGTTTTGGCTAACTAAAATGGGACCTGATCAAAAATGTGGCGCTAGTAATATTCTGCATAAATATTAATATATGAGATTACCACATGAAGAAGAGATTGCTGGAATGTAATTTGCTAAAAAAACAGGAAGTAAATAAAGTTGGACGTTTTTTCCTTGCACTCAGATATTGAAGTGATGTGTTTAAACCCTTTTATTCATGCCAGGAAAAGCTAGAGCTTCTCAGAAATAAACATATTTTATAGGATATATGACTTGTACTGCCTTTCAGTATATCAATTTAAGCTTTAGGCTAAATGAATTCCAGTAAAAAGTTCTTTAATTAAATTACACAGCATATTGTAGCATCATTTTGGGAGTGCTTTTGTGACGCTAGTCATAATGTTGGTGTTTTGAACATAAATAGTGGGTAGAAATATACTGAAAATGTGTAAGTACTATGAAGGTTTGAATACAAAACATTCCTCATCAAATCCCTGCAAGAAATACATTAGCTATAGACATAGAGAATAACAACAATTAAAGAATGTCTTCAGGGTTAAAGAGCTGAGCAGAAGCATATCAGATATGAAATTAAAACCTTCACTTGCTTCTTTGTGTGTATGCCTCCTGAGGGAATATTTATGATCACATACTATACTACTTTTCCACACAATTTCTGCACTGAACATTGTCTCTACATAAAGAAGCTGCTCAGAAATTTAAATCTCCTTATGGTTCAGTTTGTGACCCCATGTCAAGTATGTCTTTAATAATTCTACCTCTAGTAATTCTATCTTTACAACAGATAGAGATGTCCTCCCATGAAAATATTCAATTTTGTCAAAGTTGATGCAGCTGTGGAGAAGTAGCAACAGTTTTGTTGTAAGGCTTTCTGAGATCCTAAAGGGACTTTGACCACTTTCCAAGAGAACAATTCCTGAATTTTGACCATTGTAGCTAAGGGAGGCAAGGACGTTTACCATTTCTTCAGATAAATGACATTAAGCATAAACCATCCAAATGCAAGGAAGGATATACAATAAAAGCCAGCTTGGCACAGATATATTCTCAGTCAGGATAGCTGACTAATATTGTGTGCCACAATGCTCACACAACTTCATTGCAGTTACAGATCTGGAATACATTAGGAAGAGAAAAAAAATACTGACACAATGGATTTGCGTTTTATCATTATTATTGCATTTCGCAAGAGTTTTGAAAACCGAACACTGGGGAAATGTTTGTGACTAGCAAATGAAAAGACTCCTTTGGAGGAAACAGAATTAGAAAGAAACTAAATATTCAAGGTAGATATATATTTTTTGCTTGGCTGATTATTAAACATTAATTACTAAAAAAATTTAGACTATTTATATGCCTCAAATACAAGTGTTTCTCTTGTTGTCACTTCCCTTTCTGAGTTTTCTGTTATTTGCAAATAGAAGGTTGTAGATTCTGCATTTTCCCCAGAACTATTGGCAACTGCAGTATGGTGAGTGTAGTCTTTTGTGCTCCTACCCTCTTACCAATGTCATTTAAGACTGTAAATCTATACAGTAAGCATGAACTGCTGGTCATGCACCAGCAAACCTTTTGGTAACACTGAGTTGAGGCTAACTGCATGTGTTTTGCTGCAACCAGTCTTTCCTTCTCTCCAGCAAAAATATAATACTTCTGCTGAATTTCAGGTCTTACGGGATCACTTCTATTTTGGGGCCCATCATTCAAGAAAAGCAGATATTTCTGTAAGTCACTGAATGTTTTGCACTGCAGCTCCTAGGGCTAAAAAATTTGTTTAGTTATTATTCCTCTCTGTCAGAATACAGATGCCCAAGAAGTTCCAGGACAAGCCAACAAAATTATTTCCCTTCAATAGGTAATCAGGGAAAAAAAGTGATCTTCTGTTTAAAGCACTACAGAACTGATGCAATTTCTCAAACTCTTGGCATAATTCAGTGTAATTTCTGGCACAATTCCAGTACAAAAAGCAGGGAGGAAACTGGCATCTAGTGAGGTTTTTAGATGAAAATTCATCTTAGTGGGATTTAAGTATCACACTGGGTACCAATCAGCATCCTAAAGTGCCTAAGTAGCTTTAAAAATGTGTCCCTTGTATCTTTTTTGCCTCATGCTTTTACCTAAAGCAGCAGTAATGATACTTTTCTGTACTATGTGAGGACATGAAATAACACAGTAAAATCTCCAAATATTTAGAAGATTATTAAGCATCAGAGCAATCAAGCCTTGTGTGATCACATGGCTGTACAGTCTTTAGGACAGAAAGAGCTAAATTATGTCTGACGTCAGTAATACGGGGTCGTATTTGCAATGTACATATTGAGTAACAAGGAGCCAAAACATGGGCAGAGCTCAGGGCTTGCTAAATATTTAAAGAGGTCGCGGATGTCTTTTATTTTCATTAGTGGTAAATACTGAATCATCATTACCAATGAAGTAATATTTTGTATACTTAATTTTATTTACTGAACCATTTAGTCTTTGTTTAAATAAACCATTCCATAATGCAGATCAGGTATGGTCAATCAGTTTTGTTTGCAAACAACTTCAAATGTTTTCAATAGAAAGATTTTATCCTGAGTGACAAAAATTACAAAGGCATAAAATCACCTCAAATTAAAACAACGCACTTTGACTTGAAACAAGATCTTTTTCAATTCAGCCATCAAACTGAACAACAGCAACATCATGCAAGTTGTAATCGCCTGCTTTTATATAGCCAACCTGGGAACTGACTTTAAAATCGGTACTAGATGCCCGCTGTTTCTTAGACTATATACTACAAAAGACACAGCATACATTTACTGAACTGGGGCTCTCAGCAACAAACATCTCCTATAGCTGTAGGAAAAAAACTCTTTGCCTCCCTCTTCTGTAAGGTAAAACAAGGAGTAAAAATGTTAAGTTGATCAAGCATTCATCCCTAGAAAACCACTTTAAGCTATCTTGCTGGAGGACACTGCATTTTTTACTGGAATGTCTTCTGAACCATCTTTTTAACAGCACACAGTGGCGTCTGTTACTGCTGCTTATCTATTTAGAATTACTACTGCTAAAGTGTCCCAGTTTAAGTGACCCTCTCCAGGATGCAAGGAAGAGCGTGCTCGGCTGAAAGAACAGCGAGAGGGTAGCGAAGGGTTATGGCGAAGAGAAAATGAAAGTCTAAACAGAGCCATGGGGGAGGGGGTGTCACCAGATTAAATTCTGAGTCTTGTCCCTGACTGCCGACTTCAGTGAACCCTGTTCAAACAGACTTTCTGGAAAATACACAGAAATACCCAAAAAGGAAGAAAAATCCCCCAGTCAGGGGCACAAATAAGATCTGTGTTCAGTCCTTTAAACAAAGTTCACTGACAGTTCTCCCTTTCTCAGTTTCCTTCTTCCTGTGCTGTTTCGGGTGAACAAGTGTTTCAATGTTTACACATTTGAAAACACCAAAATAACGACACGTAATAGATTTGCATTCACTTACCTTGCACGTCGGCTTTTATGGGCTCTGGATGTTCTTCTTTGTTTTTATTAAATATTGTTTCCATCTCTCATGTAATCAAACGGTTTCTGTGTCCTCTACCCAGCTGTTCCTGCAGGCGTAGCACTCCCCTCCTGTCTGGGCTAAGAAAAGCTCTTTCCTGTTACATAGAAGGATAAGGTCAAAGTGTAACTCGAGCTAGCGGCTAGTGGCTTATAGATGGACAATTTATAATAGTTGATCTTTAATCCTTAACACATACACTATAATACTTGCACATTGTCCTTAACTTGCACATTCTTCTTAACTCTTTCACTGATTCAATGGAAGAAAAATGTAACTTGCCTTTTTGCTCTCTGTGAACCTACCTCAAGCAGCCAGGCACACCCAAGGAGTCATGTAAAATGAATCTGAAGCATCACCTTCAGCACTGCAGAGAAATTTTAGATACTTCGTGGGGGTGCTTGCCCCACTTGGCAGGAGCAGAGATGAGAATGGAAGAAATGTCTGCCCACAGTTCTGAGTATGGCTTTTTGGAACTGACAAACGTGGGGTGTCATCATTTTCTTTCCATGCTGGAAACTTTAAACTGGGCTATTCTATTAATTAACAAAACACCATCACTGAATGGTCATGTGCTTTTTTCATTATATACAAGCTGTTCCAGAGTGAACTGAGTGGCACACCTTTAAATTAAACATCTTTTCACAAATAAATATTGTAACATATTGTCCCATATGTGACCCGGTTGCACCTAGTTATTGGCTCCTTGGAGTCTCTGTGAAAGTACAGCAGGAATACTTAAAAAGAAGGGGGATTTTTAACTTCATGCATTTGTTTCAAGATAAGGTACTTAACTGAGTTCAACGTTGCTAATTTTAAAATCCTCTAGGAAAAGAATTATTTCAATATAAAGCATGTGATTGCAGAGCAAGTCACAGGCTCCATTGAACATGAAGGATAAAAAGATTCTTTACACAATCATATATTATGCAATTTCATATGGGGTTACCCTAAAATCCGATTTTTTCTGCTAAATCACTGTTGTTCCCAAAACGTTTTAACATCCATTCTTAAGTCTCACTGACCATTCATAAATATCCATATTCATTTTACCAAAAACACAATTTGCACTGTGGTGACTGCTCTGACTCACTTGTTGCACACATACATTGCTCCTCTCATCCTTACCTTTCGTCTCGTTGATGGCTAATCGTGGAAAATCATCAAGACAGCGTGCCTTTGTCTCCATTTGGAAAGCAATAACAGAAACAGGTGACTACGAAAATAAGAAGCCAGTTAAAAAAGAAAATAGGAGGGTAGGATTTGTTGGAGTCAGTAGTATTAATAAAGAAACAGCATGTTTGAAACAGGAGGCTGTAGGAGACAGAAGTGTCAAAGTCCCCACACGTACGCACATGCTGACATACATACATACATAAACATGTATATACACACACATGCATCTGTGTGCTTTTATATAGAGATGTGGACTTACTTGTATATGAAAAGCCAGCTAAGGGATTTTTTCAGCAATGCCGGAGAGTGAAGAGGATCTGGCAAGAAAGCAAAGCTAATTCTACTTCCCCTAAGCCACAGGGACATTTTGTCAGTCCCTGATGTTCTGCTCTGGTTTAGCATGTTCTCTTCAGCACATCTTCCATTTACATTGCCACAGCTCTTAATGCTCTGGTTTTAATAGTTTGACCTCTGCCTCTTTCTCCTTTGTAGAAACATGTTTGATGGGAGAGCACAGAGAAGGTTACAAAATTCCATGTTCTAGAGAACACAAAGAGACACCTTTTCTGCTCCTCCTTATTATTCTCATTTATTTTGATATTCCATGAGAAAGAAGGTCAGTTTTACCAGCAGGACCTTCCCTAAGAGCTAAAGTTCTTTGTCAGCACAAAACTGTGTATCTTTATGATGAATCTGAGGCTCTTCCCTATTAATGTTTTCATGTCTGCTTTTTGGCTTTGGCTCAAACTTCCTATACAGAACAAAATAAAGAAGAGGTTAGAAAAGGGAGCTGCTGCCTTAACCAGGCCTACAGGAAATACAAACCTTTCTGGCTTTAGGAGAGACTACCAGACTCTCTCTGATCTTGGGTTTACCAGACACATTATAACTCATACATATAGTGTTTACCAGAACATTATAAATTCAGGGAGATTGTGCTGTTTGTAGAAGAACAGACAATTTTCTGTAGCATTAGATTTTTCCATGTTACTGAAGCCATTTAATTGAATAGTTGGCAATGAAGGAAAGAAGTGAGAACAGAGTTTTTCACAACCTAGAAGGAAAAGATCTTAGCTGCAATACAAAATCATGAATGTAGTCAAAAGGCATCTATCAGTCTCACTGCAAAAGTAGTCACAGAACAGGATCCACAGTGCCTCACCACCATCCAACACACTATGTTCAATGGAAACAAAGTTTTCCACAGCAGAATAGCATTATAAATCTTATTGCTTTCTTGTAAATTTGCACCTGTGCTTACCTTCTGTGTGTATAAATAGTTTAGCATTTAGTACAGCTCAAACTGCTAGTTAATTAAGCTGCTGGTCTAACAGTAATGTAACAGCCAGGTGTCTACCTTTGTACTTTTGGTTTCCTTACACAAGTAGATCATTGCCTCATAAATCAGAGAGACACCAATGTTATTCCTTATCTCCATACTGAAATATAAGTACTTACTTAATTTATTTTTATCTCAACCTTTCTGTTATAAAATTCAGGTTATAATTAAAACCCATTAACAAAGGTCAAATTACCTGAATATGTCTTCAGGCGGCACTAAGAAGTTCCAGCTATCAACTGTTAGCCATTATTACCAAATAAAGATTTCAACAGTAAAACCGATATGAACGTAGAGTTGTTCTTGCTGAACTCATACTGACTGCTATCTCACCGTACCAGGAGAGGTAAGCTCCAACAGTTATCTTTATTAAATACTGTCTTATTGACGTGATCTCATTTCAAAAGAAATATGGAAAATTCCTCAGCACCACCGAGGAGTAATTCTCTTGCGCTGTCCAAGAACAAACAAACCATCAATATAGTTTGTTGACATTTAAATAACAAGAGTTTCCATATATTATTATGAACAGGTTTAGTTTGGATCAAACCTACTTTGATCAAATACTGTTTTGATCAGTATCATTTGGTTCGAAGTAATTATTTATGTGTTTTTTGTGAATTTTTGGGGGTGAGATTACAATAAATAACCCTAGCTTGATTAACATTCTTATGTGGCACACGTTTCCTCTTCTTGCCTGTAGTCACACTTCCGCTGTGGGCAGCAATAAAGCACAGGAGCTAGCTGGGTGGTGTTTGGGCATCAACTGTCTGGCAAGGGAGGAAAGTCAAACTACAAGCCCAAGGGCAGATGCTTCTAAAGGGACACTTCCTAGGCAAGACCCTCAGTGACTTATCCAGACATCAACTGTGCCAGGAGGTAACCATACACATCCCATAAACAGAAATTATGTCCTACCAGCAACTCCTGAATGCAGTCCTACTAATCCGTATCCTGACCCTATCATTCCAGGGATGGATTTCTACATTAATCATTGCTCCCCATAAAGAATTGTTTTCTCTGTTTTTCTAAACGAGATAACATCACAATTGCAGCTTGGCAGGACTCACTGGTAAGCTCACTGTGTTGCCACATGGACAAGTAGGCATTAGAGCAGCAACAAAACCAAACCATTTGGATTCAGCAAACAACGGGGTCTCACTAGAAGGACAAGCAGCCCAGGAGAGCAGCAAGAAAGGGAGCCTGATTGTGACCCCCTTCCTTAAACCAGTTGACAGATGGCCTTTTCTAAAGCGGTCTTTAGAGACGGGAGATGTGTGTACCTACAGGCTTTTCCCCATCCCCTTCCAGGCAGTCTGCTCCATACTCAGGACATCCTATTTGGGTAACAATGAAGCAGATCTTCTCAAGAAGCAGTTTTGCACCCAGTGGTTATGCATGTGACACATCGAAAAGGGAACTCACAGCCTTGGCTCAAGTTAGCGATACCTGAAAATCATCTTTCTCCTACCCGAAAGCTAGAGCAATGTAAAACAAATTTCCATGTATATGATTGTGCACTTCACAGAACAGAGATATAGTTCTATTCCTGATAAAATCTCTACATTACATTCGGTAATATTCAGGAATGTGAAGATGGAAATATCCCATAGAGAGTAAATTTACTTGCTCTTCCTCAAGGCAAATGAACAAGAGCCAAAATGAACAGGGGTGTGATTTATTCCTTCCTATTGGCAGCCTTTCCATTCTTTAACTCTTTAAGTCTAATACTTTCTGGCCTGTGGAAGAAGATTATCAAGCTATTCTGCTGTGCTGCCGTGGCCTTTTGAAGCACACAATGCTGGGAGGCTGCTCTAGGTACCCATCGGGGCCAGCATGCAGTCAGTGGGGGCACCACGCCTCTCCCCCTGTCTGCACACCAAGCTCTCCCATAGCCCGGTGAAACCCTGGAGATGATTTTCCTCCGGTGTGGGAGACCAAAGTTCAGAAACAGAGAAGTCTTATGAAAGAGCCACATGCTCCTACTAACAGCAGCTGGTCATGGAGAAATTTGCAGTTGGATTCAGGGTGTCCTGAGCTATAGAACTTGTTTATGTTGAATGATTTTTTTTTCTTATTTTTCCTCCCAAATATGCCACTCAGTGATAGGTGCCTAGTCTGGGGTATGAAAAGCTGATCTGCAAAGGTGTCAAGGCAAGCCTACTGCACATATGTACGTTAGATAAGCACTGTGTGTGCTCATCATCCTCATCTACAAGAATTTAGGCATATGAAGCTAGACACTCCAAATGGCATATAATTGAAACACATAAGCTTAGATTAAAAAAAGAAAGAAAAAGAAAAAGAAAAAGAAAAAGAAAAAGAAAAAGAAAAAGA
>CM021775.1:4887824-5105681 GCA_011076525.1 Nettapus auritus
AAAAGAAAAAGAAAAAGAAAAAGAAAAAGAAAAAGAAAAAGAAAAAGTGATTATGAATACTTCGAGATTTGGCTACCAAATCTGAGACAGTTTTAAGGGGTTCAATTCTTAGGAGCAGTGAAGACCACCTAGAAGATTTCCTTACAGAATCTCAGTGCAAGGCACTTTTTTTCTTTCCCCTTTTATTAACATCTATTATTTTTTTTGTGCATCATTAATAAAATATGCTTCAGTTTTCTTTCACCTCAACAGCTTCTGGTTCCAAGAGCAACAACAACAAATTAATAAACCTTGAAGCGTCCTTTGAAAACTAGGAATAAATCATTCATCATTGCCTTTTGTGATGTTTTATATAGCACAGGGCTTTGCCAAAGCAACTTTCTCTTTATGGCCACCATCTGGTGTAACTCATAAGGGCAAGTTAGGACTCTGAGAAATCTGCAGGGCCCCCTGTAACATTTCTGGGAAAAACGAAAGACTTATTCCAACAGGAGGAACAGAGTTCACAAACAAAGGACTTATTCATAGCTTTATCACAGCTTGGAGTGAGGGTGTGAAAATATTGAGAAACCTTTGTCACTAATTTCTAGTCAAAGCTTGCAAAGCACAATTGCTTTGCAAAGCACAATTGCCTTGCAAGCCCTATTTCTGCTGGTGAATGTTTTAGTTTAGGTCACTGGTACATAACACGTGCTTTAAGGATGATTGCTACATCAGCCGCTCAGGCAGACAGCTGTAGCTGAACAGAAATGAACTAGGCTTGGATATATGTGAGGGGCTCAAAGTTCCTTAAAAACAACACTTGAATTAACTTCTTAAACTACCTAAACTCTTTAAATTCTTAATTTTAGTAGCCAGTTACACAAAGGCAAGCAGCAAAAAATAATAATAATAAATAAACCATTATCCCATGAAGCTCCCATGTGGACTTCTGGCATAAGAAAACTAATTAAAAATGTGCTTCCATTTGTTTTACCTACAAAATGGTAAATTCAAGAAGCACTATTTGAAATTGAGCCATTTTTCAGTTACGAGTGAAAAGGGCTCTCAGGAATTTTCTCTCTTCCTGAGGACCCTGTTTGCTAATTTTGATGCTTTTAAAGCCGTATTTTATTTTCTGTAAATGCTTTTCTTTTCCTTGTGGTAAACAGAATAAACGGTCGGCCTGCTTCAGTGACACTAAAAGGTATGAAGTCAACAAACTGAAAGAGGAAAACTATCTTTTTCATTCCCCATCTGCTGCAGGCAGTTGAAGAGTTACATGGAGCAAGTGTAGATTAGGAAAAAAAAAATCACAGTGCTGTAGACATTGCTAACTGTAGGCTCACTTGGACAGCTTGGCTTCATTTGTAGACATTTCCAAACATTAGTTGTCCTGCTGGGGGCCTGTTTCAAAATCCATCAAAGCCAGAGACAAGACCTCCATTAACTTCAGTGGCTTTGGAGCAGACCCACAGAGGATAGCCTGTGGCACCTCCAGCTCTGGCATTTCTAGCAGTATGTTCATGTATTCCGATTCCCAGTTGCAGAGAGAGAACTGGACAATGCTACAGAATCAATCCATCACACGAGTCAATGGCACTTACTGGAAATGCTCAGTATCACTGAGTCACATACCTTGATGTACAGGCTCCTTCTTCACACCTATGTTTTCAGAAACAGGCTGTGTTTCTCATACATAAGAAGCCAAAACAGAAGGGCTTTCCGCCAGCCTCTCCAAAGCCAGGCAAGTCAGCATGGCCCAAGAAGAAGCAAGCAATCTGAAGGGAACATCATGAAAACACACAGTGGTAAACTCTGACCAGCAGCTGTCCTCAGCTCCGACTTTTGCAATAGTGTGGGAGGTCCCAAACTGACACCTATGAGGTTTTGTATGCAGCCCGAAAGGGATTGCTGATCTGTGGGCAAAATCCACAACAGGTTATCAACTGTTTCAGCAGAACCAGCTGATAATCATAGTTACAGGGTCTCTTCCAGGAAAGGGAGGGGTGCCTGGGCACTGCCTGGGCCAGATCCATCAGATAATCAGAGTACGGACTGGCCATCCTCAGAGGTGGCAAACCCAGGCTGAATGTTCGTATCTCAGCTGCTGCATCAGCCCTCTCTATTAATCAGACGGAAATTACTGTGGGATCTGGTCCAAGGGTTCCATAGCTGAGATAAGTCTATTTTCAAGTTCAGTGGGAGGGGGGACATCTAGCACAGTTACCGTCCTTCCATCACAGGGCATTTTCTTCCTCTTTCCTCTACTCCTCTGCAATTGTCCTACCCATTATATAATTACCCGTGAATTTTCTCTTGAACACATGATCATAATTCTGCTTTGTCCAGCTGAGCAAGGTGACTGACTATGAAGTGGAGGTCAAGAAAGGCTTGGGACTGAAGACAATTCTTAAATGTTTACTGGATAGAGTGCACATCCTTTACTCTGTAAGAAAGCTTTAGATAGTTAGAGCCGGGCTGGCATACTCTGAGCTAAGTGCATTACCTTCAGGTCAATAGTGCAATGCCGTTGGCATTTCTGCAGTGCGGGAATTCAAGCGAGGATCACTGCTTCCTGCATCTCCGTGACGCAGCTCCTGGCTCGCTGAGCCATGTCCAAATATAAATGCATGTTCTTTCAGTGTCAAGTTGTGGTGATATAAATTAATAATAGTTGCATCAAATTCAGGGGAGGTAATGCCGAGGACATGAGGATCACAACAGCTACAGATCCTTATTTGTACTGTGTTTCTGCTAATCCAGTGGCCTTGTAAGCCTGGCAGGTATCTTTCATAAGGAAGTTCAGAAGTACTTAGGGATTTCAGCTCTCAGTGCTGCTGGACTGGCTTCACAAAGTCCATCGGCAGCCTTTGCAATGTCCACATATGGCTCCCAACTAGTTCTGATGATGAAGGCAGTACTTCCACCATTTCCAAATCACTGTATTAACTTCTAACCTTGTCTTCTACCTCCGAGCAGGTGTAAGTGAAGTAGCTCTGTAGAGTTAAGCAGCTTAGCTTTTAAGGGAAGATGGGAGCATTTCACATGGGGTGTGTAATTCTGAACAGACACAACACTTTGAAATACATCCTCCTTGGAACAGCTGAGATTAACCTCAGGATGTGTAAACAGGTGGTCACAATGAATGATACAACAATTATAGGCATCACATCAGCATCCAAAAGAAGCACCTCAAATAATCACACTGAAATAATAACTAATATAAACAAAGTAATCCCAAAACACTAAATGTATCTAGAGCAACACCGTGTGCTTTCCCATTTCATGATTCCTCGTGTTTCTGATTTCCCTCATCCTTCTCTCATTCTTGCTGTTGTATCTCTTTGTTGTTGTAAAGACACCCAGCTTTAATGCTCACACAATGACGCCTTTGAAGGAGGAGCTTTATCTCACTTTCGCATGTGTCCAGTAACAGCATACATCAGCCTTATCTTCTCTGCTCACGAGGAAAGCAATCCTATAAAGGCTTCTCTTCAACCTGACTTCACGGGGAATGACACCTTTACACAATAGGCCTCACAATGGCCATTGCTGTGACTTACTATCAACACCGGTTGTGTGTATCCTCAGATGCAATCACCATGATATATTAGAAGCAATCTGTTCCACGTTCTATTGCTGCTGTTGTTGCAAACAGTAAAGAGGAAGGAGGAATACTGATGACATGACAAGGATGACAACTCACGCTTTTGAAGAAGGCAGCAAAAAGACTGGTGATGTGATACATAACACCAGTGCCACACAGGGCACCGAGCTGAAAATGTGGCTTGGGATCACAGCTCTTATTTTTCTTGCTGTATGTTTGGCTGTGGAGGAGACAACAGTTGAGGAAGGAATCCCTTGCTCAAAGTATCAGCTAGCTTTCAACCACTCGTGCTATGAGTTTGTTAGACTCCAGCGATCCTTCAAAAGTGCCCAGAGATGGTGTGAGAGAGGAGGGGGGCACCTTGTCTTTATTGAAAACGAGGAAACTCAAGAGTTCTTGCAGAAGCATATTGCTGAGGATCAAGAATGGTGGATAGGACTGATCTCAAACTCCATGCTGAATGAAACTACTGACGGTAGGTGATTTTGAAATCATGTCTTCTTTGAAACTGTAACAGCCTGTGATGCTTACTTACCATGACAGAAAATGCAGCCAATCCCTCTATGGACACCTGCAGAAAAAACAATGTTTTCTGTAGTTGTATCTTCAGTTTTCTATTCAGATGTTCTAGCTGTGTGCTTCACTTCTCAATTGCATGTTGTCACCTTTTCCACTGGATCCTGTGCAAACACATGGTGAATTAGATCGGCTGGCTAACCCAGTTCAAAAGATGTGCTGGGTTGGTTCTCCAGTGGACTAGCAAGCTGAGGTAATTCATCACGCTAGGAGATGCTGCGAGATCTGATGCAAGGGGATGGTGGAATCTGGAGGCTGGGAGCACGGGGTAAGCAGTGGTGTCTTTTTAGTGGCTACATCAGATTACTTGTAAAATGAAATTGAAGATCTTTATTCAGACAAAACTGTCTTTGCTTGAGTAGGAGCAGGGATACAGTCTCGCTCTGCAGGCTCTGAATCCTTAGCTGTGTTACTGTGGAAAATAAACACTCAGAAAATGATTACTTTGTTCACAGGGTCAATGATTTGGCTGGACACCTCAAATATAAGCTACAGTAACTGGTACAAGGATCAGCCATCTTCACTCTCATCCACATGTGGGTACATCCTAAAGAATGCCAAGTATCAGTGGGGTGTGACTGAAAACTGCAGCCAGGAATTTGACTTCATTTGTGAGTTTGGTAAGATATACACCAGCTGGATCTAAGACGTGAGCGTACTGTATTCACAACTGTGCATAAGTTGTCTTGTTTCTTTCAAAGTGGCTGTGCAATAACCTGAAGCTTATTAAAAATGAAGCAAAAAGATAGTAAACCCCATCATTTTTCCACTTTGTTGATGATCTGATCCAAAGAAAGGAAGAACCCTGAAGTCACTGGGAGCTGTAGGTGCTCAGCAACTAGCCTGTGAATTCCAGGTTTCTAACAGAGGACTAACAAAATAGAAACAGATCTGAGAGTGAATTGAAATGTGGAGTTGTCCATGTCTACATGGACAAACATAAACTAGTTTAAAGATGGTTTGAGCAGTGTTTAAAAGCATGGTTGCAAATATTGACTGCCACACTACCACAGTACCTGAGCGAGGTGGGACCGGTATGACTGCCCTGTATCTAAACTCGTAATCATAAATATAGGCCAAGGCAAGACCATCAAAATGATTTGTCACGGAAGCAAAAATACAGCCGGGCTTCAGAGATAACTTTTCTAGCAGCCTGGAGCAAGCAAAAGTGAGAACAAGTTTTTCTTGTCCAGACCCTCCTATCAGGTGAAGTTTGAGGGCTTCCCCAGGACAAGGAAGCAGAGAGGAGCTTGTCGCTCCTGGTGGAATTTTAGTGTTCAGATAGAAAAAAGTACAGACATCGTGTCCCTGGAACTGCGGCTTGGAACAGTCCTGGAAAGGAATGCTGGCAGTATGATTCCATTCGACACAGATACGAGGGGAATCTGTGTTCCTCGCACTTTGCACGTAAACCAGGCATTTAAAACTGGAACTAAGGTCACAAGCACCTGAAGGCAGGTGCGGCTGTAGACTCACTAATATTGTCTTCAAATCCAGTATGCAAATCCAGGTTATCACAAGCCATAGCAGTGCTACTGCCCTGGTCCGGTCCTGTACTACCTCTGACATAATTAACAAATCATTCCACAATCAGCAAAACTTTCAATGACTTGATTCCTGTCCTGATCTCCTGTTCCACATCCCCTCCTTGTCCTCCTCCTCAGCTCTCCCAGATCACTCCCATATGCCCAGCACTTTCTGCTTCTCAAAATACTTTTCCCTCTGTCCCTGCAGTTCTGCAGCAGCTTCAGAGCTCCAGCTGTACCTGCTGGCAGCTGAATCCCGTCATGGAACAGACAAACACTGGGTTATGAACTCTACTCCTAGTAGAGGCACTGATACAGCTCTTTCTTTTCCACCTACCTATTGATTTAATGAAATTTTAGGGTGTTTCGAGGTTTATGTCTATACATCAAATTTGGCTGAAGATGACAAACCTTAGAAGTGACTGGGGAGAGGAAACTGGCAGACAGCACGATGCCTTAAGCTTATTTTCCATGCAAAACCAGACTAACATTATTTTTCCATTACAACATGGTAGACAACTGTCTGTTTGTAAGGAAGCTACCATCTGTTACCATAGGATCTGACTGAAAGCCCATTAAATTCAAAGAGAGTCTGCGTTATTGAGTAACAATGCCTACCCATCGCTCCATTACCCAGGGAACTGCGAACAGATTAAAGCAATTACAGCCTTGGTTTCCTTATCTACAGCCCATATCCATTAATACGCATGCATATTTCAATAACAGACTCCTCTTTACTAGCTTCGCAGGTAAGGAGTTTGATCTAATATGTGAAAGAAACAGGGACGTTCTTTTCATTAATTCCTGGTTGGAGGTTTGCACAGCCTGACAGTGCTTTGGTTTGTTTCTGTGAAATGGGCACAGTGCTGGTTGACTCCCTCACACTCAGTCACTGCGAGGACACGGGAACATCGAGTTCGAAACCTCACATGAAATGTACAGGCAGCTCCGGATGGGATCACTAGTTGAAGCGAACCTCTCTGATTCTTGATAACCTCATTTATTGATCACCTGAGATGTTTATGTGTGTAAAAACAGCTAAGCAGACACACAGCGTTCTGCCTTCATCTGCCCTTTGTCTCTGACCTAGAATCGTGTTTCTTTGCTCAAGTGGAAACTTTCCTTAGTTCCGTTCGCTGTTCTTACTACTTCTATCCTAGCATTTGGTGCTCCGTAAGTTAGGAGTTTGATGGAGCAAAAACATACAGATTGAACAGGGACTGTCCATAGGGACACAAACCCAGTTCTGGACAGTTTTACATGTAAGAGTTGCTGAGACAGCAAATACTACGGGAACGCTTTATGTAAAGAACAAATAAATGCATGAGATAAGAGCCCGCATTAGAATATAACAACAAGTTATTTTTCAAGCTTATTTAGAGAGCTCTAACCTATAAACTGATCATGTTGCTATAGCTACAGCCAGGCTTAGATTCAGCTTTAAATAACAATCGCACACAATTACTGCAGTGTGCACACACTGGCTCTGTTAATCAACGTGCTTAAGGGCAATGATCAAAACAGCAATTGGAGGACAATGTATTTAAAGCTGAGACAGCTGAAACAGAAACATTCCTTTGCAACACTCCCATATGAGAACAGCCTTCTGCATACTCTTCTTCAGGGTATTACGTATCCTGATTATTACAGGATACCAAGAATTCTGAAAGATAATTAACTGTCCCACATTAATCAAGGAATAAGGTGTATGCTTTTAGAGATATGACCTTACTAATTTTAACAGTCCTGCTAAATGAAGTCAGTCGAATATTGCACACGAACAAAGGTGCCTCTGTAGCAGAAATGGGATCAGGTCCTGTACTTAATATGCAAGATCTTCTCCAGCGCAATTATCTGAGTATCATGCAAATCACACACTGCCACAAGGGTTTCTGAAGGAAGAAGTAACTTTAAACCTTCCAGTACTACAGGTCAAATAAATGCTAAGTGTTTCCCACAAAAGTATGTTTATTTTTTTTTATTTAAAATGTTTTCTTTTATTAAAAATGTTCTCATACTTTTGCCTGAAGTGGTAAAGAGCATAAATCTATTTTTTCAGATTTCAAAAATGGAAAAATATTTGATGCTTTGTTCATTTTTCCACTTTCAGTATTGTTTAGCTTAAAAGGAAGAAAAATAAAAAATAATAATAACAAAAAAGAAGGATATGGAGAACTGTATCAGGACTTTTCAGAAATTTAAAAGGTTGATTCTGATTTTTTTCCCCTTAATAGAATCTGGCCAGAGCATTGCTTGTGATAATTACAATGCCACTGTACAGTGTGGATCAGGAGAAGTTATCCAAATTGGAGAGACCTTCTATGGACGGAAGACCCCTCACTACTGCATACTGGAAACCCCTCTCCAGCACGATACAGATGAAGACTGTAGCTGGATCAGTGTCAAAGATGAAGTAGCAGGTACTATCTTCTGGTCCCTAAAGTATTTCATCTTTGTATTTAGTAGTTTTAGTGAATGGAAAAGTGTATTATTCCTAAAATGAAAAGGATCATAAAGAACTGCTGAGATGGACGGGGGTCCCCCAGGAGGCTAAATGGGAAGGAGGGAACAGTGTTAAGAAGTACCAGGCAATAAGAAACACGCTAAAGACAAAGTGCTGTAGGAGTTTGTCTAGAAATCAGTGACAAAATATTGCTCACCTCGCTGGTGTTCTTATTTCAGTAATCATCTCTCACCTGAGCTTTTATGCCAGTTAAAGACAAAAACCACTAATTCATGTAATACTTTCCAGGACAGTGTCATGGTCTTCAGGCCTGCCAGGTGGCAGCAGACGGCGCTTTCTTTGGAGACCCTTGCCCAGGTTCAGGAAGCTATTTGTCTGTTCAATATCACTGCAAGGAAGGTAAGTGGGAGAGCGCTGTCAACTCCAAAAGCCTGTTCTGCCCTTTGCTGCAAAATTGTGAGCATAAAATTTATCTCGAAAATCCCTGTTCCATCCTCAAAGAAGAATCTGGAAGAGTGGTGCCCACTCAAAGTACTGAAGGCACAAAAATGCAGCTTTCCTCTCTTAACTGACAGCTCCAGAGGGGTTTTGATAGGACACAAAGCCAGGAAATTCAGACACATAAAACAAGCAAACAAAATTATGTTCCAATATGAATCTTGACCAGTAGATACGGAGAAGAATCAGCTCCCGGTCATGCCACTAATGCACTCAAATTGGCAGCAGCATCAGCTCTGCTTTGGAGAAGGCCTGGTCTCAACAATGCATGAAAAACAATTGAGTTATGTAAGAACCGCAGACAAACACTGGCACTGAATGCTGTCATGATGTCTTACAGGTCTGCAGCTGGTTGTAACAGATACGTGCTTTATCTTTGAAAACATCACAGTCACTTTGAAGTGGCTGCTCTCCCCATACTCTGGCAACCTTTCCTGTATCATCAGCACTGGAGACGGCCACACGGTTGATCCTTACTACCCTCTAACGTAAGATGAGTCCTTTACACATCATCAGACAAAGAGCAAATTTCACTGCTTGCATTTCACTGAATGCTGCAAGATGAGATGTCAAAAATTAATCAGACTGATAACAGACCATACGTATAAGATACTTGGTTTCTGCAGAAACTTGTTTTGAAATAAACACAAAATGTTATGTCAAGCTGCCAACCACAATCTTTCTTCTGCTTATTATGACAAGCGATCCCAATTTCTCACTAATGGAATTGAATACAGATCCCTAGCACACAAAATTACTGAAAAAAATGTCAGTAATTGCCAAAGAAATAGGCAAGTGTTATTTTTTAAGAGTATTTTTGATAACTTTTAAAAAGAATACAGTGGAATTCTGGAATTTTTCTTTTATTTTAATTCCATAAAAATAGTGTCTTTGAAAGATCAAACACTTTCCTGCTGGATGTAGAAGTCAGATTTTGTATTGTCCTAGTGCTAGGCATGACATAATATGAATCTAGAAATTTATATCTCTACTGATGGAATCCCACTTGAGGCAACTAGAAATATTAGAGTAGAAAGAATGAAAACCAAAAAGTCATAATATCCTAGAAATAGAAAACATTCCTTCAAAGCTACAGACACAAGCCTGTAGCTGTAAAGAATATGAACAAAATCTTTAATAGGGAGCCTTTAAGTGAAATATACTTGCTAGCTGTAAGCAGAGGCTTGCTGGTGTGTGGGAGGCCCTTTCACTTCACCTATGGCCAGCAGTCATGCTTATCTGTTTTCTGCATTCAGTTTGATACCCACTCTTGCTTCTTCTGTTCCCGTCTTGTCATTGCCATGTTTCTGAAATCCAGTTAGAAAGAAACATGTTACTTCATTAAAACAGAGAATGAAAAATACGCATTGTCAAGGATGACATCTGGATCTATTTTTTAAATTATTATTATTTTTTGCATTTACTAGGTGTCACCGTGATAGTTCAGAGAGAATAGTGTCAGGAGTAATACCTCTTTGCCTTCCATGGTGCATGTCATTCAAGAAGGATGTCCCTACGTTCTTTTTACCATCTCCCTATGCTTATTAGCAGTAATAGCAGCTCCTGCAGACTTCTTCATATCCATTCTTCTCCTGCTGCTACCACTACTGGAGCTGCACCACACCCAGGAAGTGAAGAGACATTTTTCCAGCATGGCAGTCGCACATACATAGAGCAAAATAAAAGAGCAAGGGTTGAGATCTGACAAAACGCTGAGCAGCCTCAGCTTCCACTGATGTATCCTAAAGTAGGTAAATCAGGAGTAAAATAAAGAAAAGAGAAATTGAGGGCACTGTGACACGCTCTAGTGTGAATAGTCATGTTTGTTTCCAGTCTTCTGAGCCAGGTCAGAAATTTGGGAACCGTGACCACCGTTATCATGTAAGGCTCAAGACTTTCCAGGACAGTTTTCCACAAGCAGCTGTTCTCCTTCTGTTCTAGACTGGTCAGCAGCCTCACATACAGGTATTCATCTCCTGGGGAGTTCACAGTTTTTGTGGAGTGCACCACCAGCGAGTGGCACGTGACAGCACAGAGGCGGGTGACTGTTCAAGACAAGGTGGACGAACTAAGCCTTACCGGGTGCTACAGCCAGTACGAATCTGGGAACGGCTCTCGCTGCCGAACACTGTACGGGGAGGTGTTATGGATCCAAGTCGAACTCAACGGAGGTGAGCTTCATTGCTCTGCATGCTTTAAATTGCAGGCTAAATGTGATCCTACCCATGGGACAGAGGCAGGATTTTCACTACACAAAACAATCCTTCTTAGTGAACGATTTCCATCTAATCATTGCATTTCTGCAACTGAATGCTCTCGGCTCCGTTGGAGGGGTTATTTCTCAGAGGTATTTTGATCACGAGCATAAACCCTTTTTCCCTCTTCACACATCTGATGAAGCACAACCACAACTTCAGTCATGTGAATCCACACGAAGCCAGTAGCAGTATTTCTGTATTTGAAGTTAGGAATGCACAGAAATGCCTCTCTAGCACAGGGTAAAAGGATTCCCCACTGAGCAGGTCATATTTGCTACTGGGTATTTTGTGCTCACTTCAAGCTCCTGGGATCCACGTGCTTTAAAAGTGAAATTCAGTAGCATGTGTTTAAATTCTCTTGACTGCCTTAGCACTCCCTGCAGAAAAGAGTCAGATTTCCATAGGGAGCCAAATGGGCAGAGGCACCAAAAGTGCCTTTATTCAAACTAACTGCATTGCTGCAGTACTCTTGCGGCTCCTTTGTAAACACCTGAATGCTGCACAAAGCAGCCAGAAGAGGACTGCCTGTTACGTAGGCTGTGAGAAATTTTGATCTGTCCTTTTGCAGGTAACGGAGTGACCTACATTGTGCTAGCAGATAACGTGACGCTCGCTGAATCCAGTGCAAAGGAGGGAATCGTCCCTCACAATCTGACACTTGACAGTGCTGCTCAGGAGCTGCTGGGCCCTGGGATGCATCGGCTGGAAATCCGAGCATCCAGCAACACCACCGCAGCAGTGATCTCCGGGAGCATTGCTGTTCACTTAATCGAGCCAGTCTCTGGTCTTCAGGCTGTGTTAGCTTCTCACACGCTGCAGCTGGGGGAGAATCTGCAGATAAACGTCTCTGTTCCTCATGGTGCCCCAGACAAGCTGAAGTTTGAGGTGGTTGGATCTAATGAAACTCACTCTCACGAGGAAGACAGCCCTGCAGGGGAACCTCGAACATACTTCATTCCCGTGCACTCTGAAGGTACGGCATGTTGACATCTCTGTGCCTAAGACACAACTGAGTGGGGGAGCTCACATAAACAGGCACAGCACCGTGGGCTAGGGGACAATAACTTACAGGTGAATTTGGTAACTTTTCTAACTGTTTAAACCCGTCCTGCAGAAGTGTGTGAACAGCACTGGCCTTTAAGTGAGCTAAAAAAATGGAACTGGCAAATGGGTGTCAATAAGGAGATGGAAAGTAAGGTTTCACATGAATTTTGCCGTTAAAAAGACATAGTGAACCAGTGATTTTTTCATGACTGTACCTGATTCAAATATAAATGAAGACATTTTCCTGACTCACAACGCATTTTCCTCCAGTTTGTCCATACCTGTCACTTTTTCTAGTTTATCCTCCTTTTCACGCTAAGGTAATAAAAAACCTGAGAAGTTCTCAGTATGGATGACAAAGAAAAAAGGGAGCTCCATCCTCATCTGCACATCAGTCTCCCACATGTAGTTTTTGTCGGACTTATGAATAAGCTTTTTAGCATTTTTTTTCTTTTCATTATTAAGAATTCAAAGCCTTTCAAATACGGGATTAGGGAGACTGTCCTTAAGAGTTAATTCAGTGGCAGAAGATAAAAAAGTTTTCTCCTCTAATGAACTATTCAAATCCCATGCCAAAGCTGGAACACCAGAAGCTAATTATGATTTCATTTTATGTTTTAAGAATATTCAGTATTAGAAGTTGTAATGGGCCTCCCTATCCCCATTTGAACATCGCTTCCCCTCAAGCAAAACAAGACAGCTGCTCTCTCAAGATGTCTAAACTCATTTGGACTCCAATGCTAGCACATCTCTAGATTTCTTTGTTGTATTATCAAAGCCAGCTGACAAAGAACAGCATTGCAAGTGTTAGCACAAGGGCAGCTGAGTTGTTAAAACCTGAGAATAAGAAGACCATTCCCTGAAGAGCCTTCTGGCAGTGGCAAATTCATAAAAACAAACAAACAAAAAACAACCAAGAGAAAAGAATAGGATTTTCATAATGTATTGGATTTTATGTCACAAACATGGACTGCTGCTGTTCTAAATTGGTCTTTTGTCTTCTCCAGGTACTTTCCTAGTGAAAGTGGTGGCCACGAATGCCTTCTCAAACATGACTGTGGATGTTGGGCTCATCAATGTGCTGGCAAACACTTCTCATAAGGAAGGTAACTGCATTTATCTGACAGTGCTGGTTTTTACCATATAAATGTCTTTTTGCAATCAGAGCATTTTATGGCGTGTTTATGGTTTGCATCTAGTAATTGCTTTCTTTCCAGCAATAGTGCTGAAAACTTTTGTGAAGGCAGATTCTCTGGCTTTGAAGTGGTCATAAATTAGCATCACTCTCTCTGTATTACATATTCCACATTTGCTATTTGTCCTTAAAATTAAGTAGTGAAGTTTATGTCCTGGGATGTAGCTCTAACACCAGGAAATATCTGTGTCACAGCAATCATATAAAATGCTGCCAGTGAACACTTGTAGATGGCACATGCTTACATTTACAAAAGCAGATTTTACCAGGAATAAACTGACTTCAGTATTTAGACCTTTCCAGTACTTTCCCTCATTTTTTCTCTGTGCATCAACTGACCTTCTTAACCTCTGTGAACTGATTTTGATTTACACCATTATGACTGATAAATTACAATGATCTTAGTTACAGTATTTATAGTGACAGTTTGTTACAGTTTTACCTCCTGAAACTACACTGTTTATCACAACTCAGGAGTCTGAGTCTTATAGCCCTGTCTTTCAGAGTGCCTGTAGTCAAATATTTAAGGTGAATTCACTGAGGACTGTCTGAAAGCTTTATAGGTAGCAATAAAATATTCTGTGGTGGTGGTGTTGTTTGTTTTTGTTTTGTTTTGTTCTGTATTGAACAGATTCTGCTAAGGAAAAAGAAGCAAATACCCCAAAGACAAAAGTAAGTACTATTTAAAGATCCTTATTTAAGATTGAAATGCTTAGAAGTTCCTCCCGCTAGTAAAAGTGCTGCAGAAGATATTAAAAAGAGGTATCAACAACATATTAGGTTATGGACTAGATTTTCTGTGTCCCAAATGGTTTAACACAGAATCTACACCAAACGTCTCTAAGACAAATGTGTTCACAGGCATTCACCCTACCGTTTGTAGAAGCCTGCAAATAACAATTCCAATATTAGAGAAAATGAACTTTTTACCGTGATCCAGTTTTGGAAGTTGAAATGTGATTAGACGAATTTTTAAATTATCTATATGACTAATGCGAACTTTTCTTTGAGGGGCTATCTTACAAGCACAGTTTAATATCTTTTAATATTATTTCCAAGTGTTTTCTGCTTCTGTATTGGAATGTTTCAGTTACTTTGTGAAAAAGAAACTTCCAGCTCATGGCAAGCTGAGAAACGAATGATACACTAATTGCTAGCAGCTGCACAAAATTAAATCGAGAATTGCTAGATATAATATTTTGTTATCATCAAAAAGGCCTAGTTCTTAACTCTAACTCTAGCAGACAGATGTCTTGCTTCACAAGAAGGCATCACGCTTCACAGATTGGCTGTGAGAATATATTGCGTCAGAGGAGTATTAAACTAATTTGAACATAAGTTTGTCACAGTTTGTTGCACAGAGAGACAAATTTGGCTACTTCCTTCTTCTCTTTATCTACAGCTGTAATGTACCCAATTCTGATAGAAAAAGAGAGGTACTAGAAAACGTACTAGAAGACAAATGATTGTCCAAGACTTAAAAGTCTTGGTCCAAAACAGGAAAAGTAATGGGAATTAGTTTCCTAAGTACCTGGATTATTTTTAAAAATAGGGCTGGGCTCCTAAACAGGTGTGAGTTTGGGAATATCTTGCCACATGTCATTTCTCTGTGCAATCTGTTTCTATTCCCATAGCTTCTACTCCCATACAAACACTAGTTAGAGAAAGATCATTTAAATTACAGATCTGAACCTGGGGTCTAACCTTGCACACCCTTTTCATTTCTATATGAAACAAGATAGGTATGTGTTTATACATGCTACTCTCCTAACTGGTACATTTCCTTATTATTTAGGATCACAAAAGAAAAAACAAAATATATATTAAACCCAGTCGCCATGTGGATCCTTTCACAACCGTTACTCTTGGCTGGCCAGATAACAGCAATAATTCTGCTTTCCTCTGGTCCTGTGGTATGTGCATTTCCTGAAGCTTTTCCACCAACTTCTATTTCATGAGCATCAAACTCACTGTCATGTTAGATCAAGCTGTGAAAATCTGACTAAGGGATTGTTTAGTCCCTGCCTGGTTTTCTAAAAGTTTGCCGCTCACTGTATATGAAGAACATCCCTCTGCCTTATTCTGGTTTTAACACCCACCTGATCATGGCTGATAATAAGCACACAATAATAATGCATAGCACACAGTTCTGTCTTTTCCCAAAGGCGGCTCCTGGGTTTCAGTTCTTCAAGATCTGCCCATCCTAAGCCTTCATCCCCCTAGTGAAGACCTAATTGCAAGTGGCTTTTACATACCTAGGCGTTTGAAAGGTATGTGTCTCAATAAAACTGCAACAATTAGCATCAAACATAATGCAAAAACATTTATGGCTGAAAACAGGACTGCGATTCAGAACGTCTGTGTTCTGTCCTCGTATTTAGCCCTGACCTCATATATTATTTTGAAGAAATCAGTTTGAATTGTGGTTACCCATTCCGTAAATTGGGTTAAGGAAACTCGTTTACTTTCTAAAGCTGTTTGGAGCTGCTGTCAGGCAAGTCTTTTATGAGGGACATGGGATGTTAGGACTATTCTGATTATAAAATAAATAAATGTTCACACAGGAGCTTGCTGGCCTGAGTGGAATGAATGCGTGCAGCACCAGATAATCTTAACCAACCAACGAGAGGTGCAAATCCCACCTTCCTGCCTTCCTCCTCCAAAGTCAGCTGTGACTGTGAAGGTTACAGTCCAAAACCGTGGGAATGAAGAGAAACAGGATGAGCAATGTCTCTATGTGACTGCAAAACAAGAACTACAGCTAGAAATCAGGTCTGTTTCAAACCTTAGTGTTCACTATTTAATATTACTACTACACAAATCTAGGGCAAGGCCACAATTATCATTAATAATAGCAGTAATAATTTACTAATTGTTGTAAATCCATTTATTTATTACCATCAAAGGAATTAAAGACAATGGGTCTTGCCGCATTTTCCAGTTCACATTTCTGAACATAATCCTTTTATAAATTGCGTAATATTCTTCCCAAACTGCTTAGGCATTTTGACTCCCACTACCTCCTTTCACTGCTGGAGATTTCTGTATGCAAACCTCATTGAAATGATGGGGAGAAAAGTTGTAAGATATGTCTGAAATTCCTACTAGACACCCAGATACACATTACTGCTGTAAAAATCTGGTCTTCGGGAAGCTGGAACATCACTGGCATTTCGATGGTCTGTTAAAAGAATAATTTTAGGAGATTAGGTAGGCTTCACTTGAGAGCCTGAATGAGTTTTTGAACATAAATAGTGTCTGGATTCTGCGCCTTAGTCATTGTTGAAAATGGAGATGACGGTTCCTAAACCTCTTGCTTTCAAATGAAGTATTTCACTATTTGTCAGTCACGTCACCTGGACATATATCACAGGACTTCTGCAGATTTTCATTAAAGATTAAAACAACATCAAGGACTATGACATCTCATACAGTTACTGCCTGTAAGCACTGTCTTGCTTCCTTACAGGTGTGAGGCAAACTGCAAGCCAGTGAACGCTAGCGAGGAAGTCGTTTTGAGTGTCTCTGGTCATAAGGACTCCCAGGCCATGTCTTATAACTGGTATTTAGATAACACGTTCCAAAACAAGGTGAGCATCAGATTAGTCAGAAATACTGCACACACCAAAACCAAACATCTATAGTGAGGGAACGCCATGTGGTCTCAGAGGGGTACTTTGTCACGTGGGGGCTTTGGAAACAGTTTGAGGATTGAGGAACAGGGGAGCTACATCTGAGAGTGGTTATAATGGAGGGCACCAAATTGTCACCCTGCTCCTGATAAATTGCAACAGAAATCACAGCAAAGAGCGTCTACTGTCATGTTTTCTTTTCTGTCTGATTTTCAGTCTGTGCCCCTCCCTCCAGCCTGTAGCCTGACTGGTTTCCGGCAGAACTCTTTGAATTTGCTTCAAAGCAACGCATCCATGTTGATAATGAACAGCTCCTTCTTGCAGACACATGGAGAGGCTTTCCAGATTAAAGTAACAGGTAGGGGCAAGCAGGGTTTTGTAGACTCCTTTGAGATAGCCTCTGCCATCCTGACATCATACTGACGTTACACGCACAGAGCCTCGCTGACAAGCAAGAAGTTAAATTATTCCACAAGTTGAGAGCTGTTACTTTACATATGTGTTCTTTGAAATAATTAAGAACTATCTTTGTTCTGGGCTGTTGCACAACAGGACAAATTCAGTTATCTTACTCCAAGCTGTTAATGACTTTGTTAAGGCTCATTTGGAAATGATGTTATATTAAATACTTGATTAAATAACCCAGCTTTGCTTTACTCCGCAAACACTACCATGTTTTTAATACTTCTTTTCCTCTTACGGCTTATTCAGTAGTGGGATTTCCCTTCCGATTAGGTACACAGCGATGCTTCTGGTGCCTGAACAAATCACATCATTGCTAGAACAGGTCAGAGTAATGTCTGCAGCTCGGTGCTGCGATGGCATGATCACTGACGTTCTGCTCCCTCCACTCCCAGCAGTGACTCAGCGTGGCTACGGGGAGGACACCTACCTCGTGAGCACAGTGCCTCCGCCCCAGGTCCCCAGCTGCTCTGTGTCTCCCAGGCAGGGATCCGTGCTCACCACTTTCACCGTCTCCTGCAGCACTCCATGCTCAGTGGATTCTTGCCAATCCAGGCAGCTCACATACTGCTTCTACCTGAACTCAAGTAAGTCGCGAGATGGATGGTTTGGCTGCTTCCCCATGTTTCTGGCAAGCATTTTTACTGATACTACCGAGAGCAAGGGAACAGCCTGCTTCTGCTCCTCGGAGAGTCTAAACATGAGTCAATCAGGCCTGCACAGAGCAAGCCTACAGCCCTGTGTTCTCAGAGAACAGGAGGTGTCTGTGTGATGTCTGGCAGGTAATCCCATCTTTCCTATTTCAGATTTTCTCTTGCACTGTGGCCCAGATCCTGAGCTCTTCCCAGTTTATCTTCCACTCGGAGAAGAGGAAAATAATTTCACCTTACACGTGACAATTACCGTTAGCAACAACTTTGGCGATACAGTTCAAACTAATGCTTCAGTGAAGGTACACAATACAAACATTTTATTCAAGTTCTCTCAAGTTGGTATTTAATCTGTGATTCACTTCTGGAACTTCTTCCCATTGTGTACTTATTACATGCCTGTGACTGTGCAATAATCATTTCTGTATCTAACAGAGACCAATCTCTGTGGGCTCAAGACAGTCAGAAGATACTTCTGTTTTGTTTTTCTAGGACAGAATTTTAAAAGATGACCTCTTTGGACATTGGGCAGCACAGGCTCTATTTAGTGAGTCTGGAGTTACTCTCTGTAGGGCCCTGAAAACTCCTGCTTTTGTGCCCTTAGAGATCCTTATCAGGCCACTAAAACTCCATGTATTTCTCCATGCCTCACTCTCAGCAGAGCTGCTTGTCAGTGTGCTTTTTTGTGCAATACACAGGGTGAGGCTTGGAAAACTTTGGGTTGAATTAGAGTCTGTTTCTTCTTCTGCACAAATTTCTCAGCCAAGTGGGTGGAATCAGACATTTAGAAAGACAGTCGTTTTTCATAGATGGAGATGGAATTGGGCTCTTTTCTTATATTTGGGCATTTCTAAAGAGGGCCCATAGGATCTTAGAAAGCAAACATCATTCTAAAGGGTGGTAACAGCAGCACGAGTCTGTTCCAGCTGTACATGTCAACGACTTCAGTCCTTAGGAGACCCAAGAGGATGGCAGAACTGCCTGGAGAATTTAATTCAAAATAAAACATGAGAAAATGGTAACGGTTTTCTGTCCACTCTAGCTAGGCTGCCAATGAGATAACTGTGGGAACTGTTCAAAGATACCTGGAACAGCGTTAGCAATGTTAAGAGCATTTCTGATTTCTTTATCAGGTTGGACACACAGATATGATCGATGGGAACCTGACCCTACAGGCCATTGTATCTGAGAAGGCAAACAGCATCCTAAAAGATGGGAACAACAGCACGAGTCTTTTCCAGCTCTTTAAGTCAGTAACCTCGGTCCTTAATCACGAGACCCAAGAGGAAAACTTTAACATATCTTTACAGACGGACACACGAAAAGAGGTCAGCCAGACACTTGTTTTCTTGCAGTACAATGCGATATAATTGACTCTTTGTATTCTTTGGCAGCTCTTAAGTAATAAAAAGCTCATATATCACCTCCTCAATCCGTGGAGATTTCAAGTTTCTGGTATCCGCCTCTGTGTTTGGCAGAGGTTTCAGCTACTTTATACTACTTGCCCAAGCAATAAATAAATAAATAAATAAATAAAAATGTCATCCATCAGTAAAATAATTCATTCTCAATTGTTAATGCAATAATTTAAACTATTTTGGATGACCTTTTTAAGCTTAGAGGTAACCTGATTTTGCACAAAATTTAAATGTTAATAAAATCGCCTCTCCTGCAGGAGAAATATCCTATCAACATTTCCCTAAAAGCAGTAGGTGGCAGGTAATTTTAGTTTGTTTCTTTCAGCTACAAGCTTGTTTCAGTTTTAAGCTGATATTTGTACAGTGCTTTGCATGCCTCAAATGTAAAGATCTAGAGAAATGCCATATAATCCTTCAATTGTGATTCATTATTTGACTAACATCAATTATACATGGCTCTGCTTTCTCTGGAAGTGGCATTTACATAATAATTCACAGACATTAGTACAAAGTCTAAGAATTAGCTCCCCTTGTTATTAATGGATGTTAAGTGTATAAAGTCTCTGTGTTGCGAGGTAACAAAACTCGTGTGATTACACACTTAGTAAGGCAAGTGGCATCTTGTCAGGAGACCTAATATCAGTTCAGATGATCCTTGTTGTGGAGCCTTATTCTACTACAGAGTTTACAGCAAGCCTGGCTGTCAATATAAATCACTACTTGCTTAGTCTTTATTAGCATCTTATTCCTTTGCCTAATTATCCCTTTCCATCCCAAGCTCCGAGGGCTGATGCTGACAACTCTCTCTGCTGTTAACGTAACGTCAGTGCAGACTGCCCTTCAGATGTCAGAAGTGTTGAAAGAAATCACTCACCGGAGCGAGGAGCTGTCTGCCTCCGCGCAGGTAAGAAGCAGCTCACCTTCGGTCTCCTTACACCGACAGTATAGACACTGTTGCACCCCAGTAACCTTGGAAGAGTTTCAGTGCCTTACAGGTACCTGTTCTTTGCTCATTTTTTTGACTGTACCAGCACGTATGCCTGAGCAGAAGGGAATACATTTTGGTATTTTGAGTAAACAAATGTGGACCCACAGACATTGTCTCAGCAGCCACTACAATCCAGGGGATAAATGGTTGGCCAGTTACATTCTGTGATACATCTTTAGGATGAAAACATTAACTTTTAGCAAAAGACAGGCTAGGATGTATATTTTGTCTTGTAAAGCATTCTTAGAATCCTGAAGAAAAAGAACCCAGGAGTTTTTGTTGTTGTTGTTTTGTTTTTTCCTAGAATTGCCCAGGTCCATTGGTCCCTGATCCATGCACAGTCACAAAATGCACATAAACAAGCTGCCAGGGACGCAGGAACAAGACAGTACCTAAAGGAATCAGGCACAAAGGATCAGATTGCCCTTGCAGAAGTATTTATTGAATCTTATCTGGCAATATGACACCGTTAGTAGACGATGCTATTTATGTGTAAGGAGTGAGCACGTGGGAGGACAGAACAAACCGTCACTGGGGAAGTTTCACAAATACACCCGCAATAAGAACAGCTGTCCTGATTTCTGATGTATTGTACAGTTGCAGCCAGACAATGGCTTGGGAGCACGTCAGCAGTACGTGGTTAACTTTGGTGAGACGAGCATAGCTCAGTTTCAGCACTCACTCCACGCGAGGCTGCTAAGCACTTGCAGCCTGTGGGAATGGACACGTCCGAGCTTGCAGTACTGCGTTTGGCTCCCTCACCCTGGGCTAAGTGCTGGCCAGTGCTTTCACAACCAGTCCTCAGTCAGGGGCTGTGTTTTGGCACAAAATAAATACCGTAAGACTCATTCTTTGGCATTTAGCACAGCACAAGGCCAAAGGTGTCACTTGCTGGTAATCCAATAGGTTTTATGGAAACTAAGATTGAAATGTACGTGCACTTGACAATAGAGTTGGATCTTTGGAGTCACCACATGAAAGTACAACCAGATTTACTGTGTCATTGTGCATTTAACTCTTCCCTGTCGCTGTGTTTGACAGACACATTTTCTTCAGATGTTATCCATCTCTTCTACAGATTGAATCTGTGGAAGCACGCTGCATTTTTCATGTTAGCTGTATTACGTCTTAGTATGCCGTCTAGTACACCATCATTTTTGGTGTTTCGGGTATTACCCCAGCACAGATTATTACAGTAAAACAGGTACAGCCACAGACAGTCCCATGGGATTACTTATATTGCAATACTCAGTAAAAGCCTCAATGACACATGGCACTGCTCTCATTTGTAGTACCAAAACGTTGAAACGTCTCCCTTTATTTCCCCTGCAGGTGGAAGCTAGCAACACACTAAAAGATGTAAGTGCTTCCTTGCTCACTGTAAACACAGAGGACAGCAGAGATGATCAGAAGCTAAAGGATGCAGCCAACTACCTATTTAATGCAGTGAGCAACGTCCTGCAAGCTTCCGTACAAACCAGAGCTGTGAACACTTCAGTGCCAGAGGCAGAACAGGTAATTTTGGTTTGGTCCAGTTTGTAGGGTCCTGTGGCAGAATATTTCACTTGCTTTAGAAGGTTTTTAAGAGTTTTGCTGCTTCATATTTTTAAATTGGCATTGGGTAGGGTTTATTATGACGACATGGTGGACTTGAATATCAAAGTAAACTCCTCCCCAGCTGGGCCTGTTAGAACAGTCTGCTAATGGGAATGATGGGAGCCTCTTACGATTTGTTACACGTAAAGCTGAACAGGACAGAGCACTGCAGAACACAGGATCAGTGTAAAACCTCTAACAGCGGACAAGCAGACTGACTGCAGTAAGATTTTTTTTTTCTAGATTTGATTCTTTTCCCTCCTTTTGCCCCACAATTCAAGGAAGCCACAGCTATTCTGTCTTTGTGATTGGTTCCACTGCTTCAGAGCTGGAATCGGCTCTGGTTGCTGCTTACACTTCTTCAGAAAGCCCTCTCTGATTTTCTATTCAGAATTATGCAACATGTTTGTTTTGTCCTAGCCCTTCCTATTTATATGTAAACTGCCAAAGTTGCCTTTGTGTGCTTCCTGGGCTGAATATATTTTGCTTTCATCACAAGGGCATGATATAAATCTAACCTGAGTGAAAAGGTTATGAACTGTTCAAATTCCCCAGCATAACACACTAATAACACATAACTAATAGGTAATTAGGGCTTGTTTTTCAAGTGACTAAACACTTAAATGTGCAGTGAAAGAGCATTAATGTACACAGGTGCACAAACATCTTGCATGAAATTGAGGTAATTTTTGTAGTCCTTCGAAATTCAATTTGTAGAAATTCTAAATATTAGAATTCCATTTAGTGTAAGATATTCGTTTGCTGTATGCAATGTTTTCATGAGAATCACAGAAGCTGAAATGCTGACAAGAATCATTTTCTCTGAGATTAAGAAGCTCATCACCACGTTTGCCAGCTATATAAGACACCGTAAAACCAGTATTTCCTCATAGATAGAAGTAAGGTCAAATAACATCCAAGTTGCTGATTCTGAGCAGCTGTGTTACAGGTCCCCTCCTCTACTCCTTTTCCAGAGTTCGGTGTCACACCAGCTCCTGAACACAGTTGAAAATCTACAGAGTGCCCTTCTGCTTGGGAAGGAACCAGACGATGAACCCATGGTCCTTACCACTCATTCTGCCACCATGTATATAAACAGGTAACTGTAACAACGCCCCCTAAATCCTGATAGTTACCCAAATTTTCCCCAAATATCCATTACATTATCCTTCAATAAAATCACCCCACAAAATATCGTAGCATAATGACAGCTTCAACAGTGTGATGAGGCTGCCATTGCTGACTAATAGGAAGAACAGCTTGGACCCCAATTAACCTCAGTAAAGCCATCTTAGAAATTCTCATGCTGTGCCTTCTTTGACCAAGGGACAATTTACTGCCAGATCAGGCAGTAGCTGCTTACCTTTGAAAGTCTGTGGAAATCTCAGTCAGTTAAGTTCTTTTCTTCTTTTCCATGTTGCCAATAACGACGTTATACAGAACTGTAATCAGCCTGGCAGGAACAAATACAATCATGAGGAGCCTGATAAGCATTTTCCATTGCCTATAATTATCCCCAAATTGTTCCTTGAGAGCCTGTTTTTCATCCACATTTAACTCTGCGTAAAAATCAAGAGCATGTTCACACAAAGACCAGGTGTATCTTTTGCATAAGTACACCTAAGTGGGTACACCTCCACATCCAGATATGCCAATCCCACCCCTTTTTTGGGTGATAGACAGTAGTGTTACGTGGAGTACATCAGGGAAAATGCACTAAGTAGTTACTGGCAGAGTTAGAAATAGTTTCCCAGGTATGTTATACTAATGAAGCGAGAAAACTTTTTTCTAGATTTGAAATCCATACATGACTCTTTTTTATTTTTCCTTTTTTTTTTTTCCATTCTGTTCTGCTTATGTTCAACCCAAACTGGACTGGACAGATTACAGACAGAAAGCCTGGATGGTACAGCCATTAATATTTCCAATTCCAGCTCTGCCAGCTTTGTTCTTCCAACAGCTTCCTCTCTCAGTGTTTCAGGAATTGATGATGAAACAGTGGATATAAGGGCAAGTAAACAGCTTTTATCTGACTCGATCTGATCTACAGCTTACTTTCTTGGTCTAGTGGTTTTAGACTCCTTTTACAGTGAGCATACAAGCACACCAATCATCCCTCCAGTCATAACAAGAACATTATTTGAAATATTTTTCTTGTCAAAGAAGCCTTCTCTGATCTTAATTGCATGAAGTTGGTTGAGCAAGCTGAGGAGGACTGAAAGCTTAAACTCCCCATCCCGTTATCCCCTCACGTACACTCCTGATTCTTACCTGGATGCTGAGAGAAGGTGATAGAATCAGTGCTACATCCTTATTTGCTCTCTTTGTTTACAACCAGTGCTCTGAGGAGGATGCTCCAGCTCAGAGTCAATATCACCATTAAAACCAACAGGCAGCTGTCCTCTTTCATCCCAGGTAGAAACAAACGAGTGTGAGGCACTCAGACCCTGCAGGAGACACGAGGTCTGTGCATGTCCTGATCTGAATTAGGAGACTTTGTTTTTTTTCCCCTCAGAACAAAAGATTGCATACTATTGTGATGTTTTTCTAATAGATTTTCTAAAGGCCTCTCAGGTTGATTTGACACTCTGAGGACACTCCTACAATGCACAAAAACATACACTTTTTTCATTCTGTCTTTTCCAGCTCTGTTTAAACATGTCCAGAACCCCCATATATCAGTGGAATACTGAAAGTGTCTTACCTGAGCGTTAGGAGAGGCTCCTGAACCCTCTCATTGAAATGATGACTCTGACACACTCTTTTGTGCATTGCTGTCACAGGAGAAATAGAGTTCTTATTCCTAACGCCAAGAGGAGTGCCACAGCTTTGACAGCTTTACTTTCAAAGAGGCTTATGCAATTGCATTTTGATATCTGGTATCTAAAAGACAAAATGGTTACAATGAATGGAAACCCATAAATATTTTTGTACACATCACATTTCAGAATCCGAATCACTTTCAGGGTTTGTGTTTGGCCCATGACAGAGCTAAGGCAGATATTTAAATCTGGATGCAGGCCTCTTTTGAGTACTGTTTGGGTCTGAGTTTAAGACATATCTTTTCAGCAATTTAGACTTTGAATATAATGAAATATTACCAATAGCTCAAAGCTGATTCTTAATGTCTTGCTAATAGATGGTGAGCTTTGCCGTGAATCCCTTTTTCTCCAGCGACACCAACATTGACATCAGTGGGACAGTGGGAGGTTTAAGCCTTACTGGTCTGGATGGCTTGATCATACCAGTCAGCAATCTCAAAGAAAACATTGAGGTAAACTGTATCCTATCCCTATCCCTCTTTTCCCTTTTTCTGTTTACAGTCACTTGTGCTACCTTCCTCTGTAAGGTGACTACAAACTGTGGTACTGCGTTCACTCTAACATATCACGGGATCATGGGTGCCTGCAGTTGTGATGGAGGGATTTGTGTGATTTAAAGAATAAGATAACAAAAAGGGTCAGGAAAAGTTACTCCAGGCTACAGTCATCCCCAAACATGATGTCATGGCTGATTTCATCATCCAACAAGGCAGTACACACATTACTCCTGTTTGGGCTTCCTAGCCCATGGATAAACTTACATTTAAATAGTTCATATATGCACTTCATGTAGCCAGCATTTCAGTTATAACCTCAGCTCTTACTTACAAAATGCACCAAGGATCACAGACCTTGTGACAAACCTATATGGATTTGAAAGGGACTTTTCAGAAGTTAGCTGACAGTATCAAGAAAATCATTTTGAAGACTATTTTTGTTGGCCATACTTTCCTCATGTTATTAAAAAAGATTTTCTAGTGTGTGGCTGTATTGTGCTTATAGATCAAAATGGAAGCAACATGCTTTGCTGTATTTGAAGCTATGCCTTTCTGTTTAAAACCAGATAATGTTACCAAGGCATTCTGCAACTCAGGAAGATAGGATTCTGTTGAACCTGGGCAATTTTAGCACTTTCCAAGTCAACGTCACCTCAGAAAACACATCTATAGTGATTTACCTGGAATGTGAACAAGACGTTCCACTAATGCTCCACTTAGGGTATGGTTATCGCCCTAATGAAACTAACTATGACCTGAAAAATCATCTGCTCTGTAAGCAAAGAGGTAAGACAACTTGCTAGTGACAACATAGCTTGGGCACTATGGGCTTGTGTAACCAAAAGACGGAGTTCTGTACATGCTCGCTACCCGCGGCAAGTTAAGGGCACCCAACATGGACAACGTGGAGTGCTCATCCACAGCTTTACAGGGTCAGCACATCTGTATACATGCAGAATGAGCCCCGAGCATAAGTTCAGACATCTATCTTGAAAGAAAGGGCTCAAAGGAGTTCCAATGTGTCACGCTACAGGAGCAAAGAGTGGGATGCTTTGAACAGTGAGCTGCTAGGGATTATCTGATAGCTGTTTCTTTCATTTTGTTCTGTTTATTATATGCAGTACAGCTGTATTCTGAATTAACATTGAAACTAAAATATTTATGTTCAAGGTGAGACAAACACCTGGGTTCTTAGCCCAGCAGAACTCATTTTTGGAGAGGGAACTTACTACTTCACGGTTTTACAAGATATGGGAGTGGATTCCACAGCCCATGACAGGCAAACTATAGCGGTCACTTGCTTCGCATCCCGCTGTGTGTTTTGGGATGAGCACCAGGGGAACTGGAACACTTATGGATGTAAGGTAAGTAGAGAGAAACAAAGCAATGCTTATATTATATTTACTTCAAAGCCAGCCCTTATAACCCTCATCTTGTAGTAAAAGGATGGCATTGAACTCACACCATAAAATAACATCATTTTGAGATGTTTTAATAAGATGAAGTGAAGGTTAGTCCAGGATGGCTGAATTTCAAATGACATTTCCATTAAACTTCTTGGGATGTGCTCATATATAAGGAGAAACTGAACAAGTCCCTATCATATTGTAAAAGCCTATTTCTGGCTAGCCATTGGAATTAGTATTGCTGATCAGAACTGGAACAATTCATTCCTGTACAGCAGTTCTCCATACTAACGTACCCATCTCAGCACTGTCTTTTCATTTGCTTGGTAAGTTTTCTTATACTTTGAAGCCAAATGTTTTATCCAGAAATGTTTCTGGTTTTCAGGTAGGCCCAAAAACAAGTCCTAGAAGCACACAGTGCCTCTGCAACCATCTGACCTTCTTTGGGAGCTCCTTCTTTGTCATACCCAACGCCATTGATGTTAGCAAAACCGCACAGCTCTTTGGTACATTTGTGGACAACCCCGTGGTGGTGACCACTGTAGGATGTATCTTTCTGATATATGTGCTTGTAGTTGTTTGGGCTCGAAGGAAAGACATCCAGGATGATGCCAAAGTAAGTCTTCAGTTAATAATGACTCCAAAATCCCTCTTTGCCCAGTCTATTTTAATAGAAGTCTTCAACCAACCCTACTCCCTTCCCTTTGCATAGCTCACGAGATGACCAGTTCCTATCCCCAGCTTTAATGCATCCGTACTTCCCAAACTGCTAACACACCACTGGTGTTGTGTCACTCCGCAGGTGAAAATCACAGTACTGGAAGACAACGACCCCTTTGCTCAGTACCGTTACCTTGTGACGGTTTTCACAGGACACCGCCGTGGGGCAGCCACAACCTCCAAGGTACCAATGGCACTGCAGGAAGAGCTCATGCATTCATTTAGAGAACTGGAGATATGAAGGAGCACCCAAATGCAATTTCTAAGCCAGAAAGTCCTTAGAAAGCAGGGAGAGTATTTCAGAGGAGTAATCATATACAGGATTCTGAGATGCACAAGTCTTCATTTTGCCATTTTACCCTCCAGGTGACCCTTACCCTCTATGGACTCGAAGGAGAGAGTGAGCCACACCACCTAACTGATCCTGATACGCCAGTCTTTGAACGTGGAGGAGTGGATGTTTTCCTGCTCTGCACCCTTTTCCCTCTTGGGGAATTGCAGAGTATTCGATTGTGGCACGATAATTCAGGGGACAATCCTTCCTGGTGAGTCTATGCAGGGAAATAATAAAGACTTGAAAATATTTTTATAATGACAACAGTTTTCCTTTCCTAGTGCTTACAGGTTATCCTTTCTACAAAGGAAGTGTTAGTTTCTCTTTTTTTTTTTCAGAATGAACAGATCAATTCCGAATCTGAACTGCAGGCCCATGAGTGCTTCCCATATCTTGCATCAGTATATACCCTTGCTACAACCTGATCCTGTGCTAGGGCAAGGCACGATGATCAGATGGGAGCTGTAACATGCTCGGGATTAGGTCACCAATCTGAGCACATGATTATATATTATAATATATAATGAAGAACATTATTCTGGGGCACACAGGTGTGTGTTATGTGCCTTACAGCTTAGACACAGCCTAACAAGTCAAAGGCCAGAGGTTGTCCTCCATGGTCGTGTTAAGTCCTGCATTTCAGAGCACTCAGTTACACGTGAACGTGACCTGCCTGCTTTCCCTACAGGTACGTGAATCGAGTAGTGGTTCAGGACCTTGCATGGGACCAGAAATGGTACTTCCTCTGTAACTCCTGGCTAGCTGTTGATATTGGAGAATGCGTCCTAGATAAAGTGTTCCCGGTAGCTACGGAACAGGACATGAAGCAGTTCAGGTAACCGCTGCTCTATGGCCTTTTTGCTCTCCATCAGTCTAGAAAAGCAAGCACGCGAAGATAACTCCCTAGACAAAAATTAAAACAGGGAGGTCTTTCAAAAGGCTCTCAAAGGGCTCTGAACAAGGAGAAGAGGAAGGATGGTTAACACAGTCTGACTGTTACTCTAGCAGTTACACCACACTGGAAATGTTGGCGTTAAAGGAGAGCCTGACAGACACACGGAAACGCAAGCATCTTATCTTAAGTGTAATTTGCCTAGAAATATATTATAGAAACTGATTAGCTTCAGAACTAGCTTCACCACCACAGTGTGGCCAGAAGGAAAGGCCATAAGGTAGCTATGACCACTCCATGTAAATCACGCCATGATACTTGATAACTTCTCCTAGTATTTCTTCTGACGGTGCCTACAGGCGTGAACAGGTCAGGACCCTGAACTACAGCTTTATTTTTCCCTCTCCTTTCTAAGCACTCTCGATTTCCCCTTCCTCTTCCCAGCAATCTGTTTTTCATGAAGACCTCCAAGGGTTTCCAGGATGGGCACATCTGGTACTCAGTTTTCAGCCGCTCCCCACGAAGCTCCTTCACACGAGCCCAGCGCGTGTCATGCTGCTTCTCGCTGCTGCTCTGCACCATGCTGACCAGCATCATGTTCTGGGGGGTGCCAAAGGATCCAGCCGAGCAGAAAATGGATCTGGGTAACAACCATTATCATTGCTTGGGCAGGAAAATAAAGAGACGGTAGAATCTAGAAGGAGGGCATTTGAACAAACGGGCTTTTTCACAAGACACGGACCTGATGGTTCCTGGGGTTATTTTTACTCTTCCCCTCTGATTGATCTTGACAGGGAAGATTGAGTTCACGTGGCAGGAGGTGATGATCGGCTTTGAGAGCTCCCTCCTCATGTTCCCCATCAACCTGCTCATCGTGCAGATCTTCAGGAACGTACGATCCCGGCCAGCCGCGCAGGGCAGGGAGAAGAAGCCAGGAAAGAATGGCCGGGTGTCTCCGAGCCTTCCTCCCACCCCACAGGTCACCCAGGCCGTCTCGCTCACTCCAGAGGCTGTGATGAAGGTAAGTCCCTGTGGCTGCTCCCACTGAGTCCTGCAGTGCCCTCTGCTGCCACGCACTACTCCACATCTCCGGCTCAGCAGAAATCTTCCCTGTCAGATGACTTCCAAACTGTCTGAAGCGACAAGGCAAACAAGCTTTGGCACAAAGCACTCGACTACCCATCTACACAGCCATGGATGGAGGCATCCACCTTCAGAGTGTATTCCACATGTAGGGAATCTTCATCTTCAGCTGGATCTGCCTCTGTACATCCCAGACTCTTACACAATTAAGATGTGTGGTCAAAATCACTGTGTTCAGGGGTTAAAACATAAGCAAGGCAGTGAAGACGAAGTGTATAGTAGACCCAAGTCTTCCTCAACGTAGGTCCTGAGGCAGGTAAGCTGCATTTTTGAGTCCTGAAAACTGTCTTGCTGGGCTTGTTGATCCACCCGCCACTTCCAGCCCTGTAGGATGTTCTATTCTTAGCCATTCTGGGGATTTTAGCAATTGATGCAGCCTGTGATGCCTTCTGAAGACATCAGCTTAAGTCACTGCAGCCTGAGTCACTGCCGTGTTGCTGCTGTCTTTTCTAGGACATAAGAAGAATTGCCAACTCACTCTTTAAAGCCCTGAAGACTCCATCACTCATCTCAGTATCAGATCTTGGAAAATCAACTAACATCAACACACTTCTGGCATTGGTTGAGGACATCATCTGCCACCAGAACAGAGCTGGCCAAGAGTTCTACGATGAGAGCAAAAAGAAGGATGACCCCATAATTGTCACCCTAGGTGCTATGGATATACCAGGTAAACAACACAAGGTGACACATCTACTGAAACCTTTGTAGTGAAGTTGATGGTGACACTGGATGTGCTTTTAGATTCAGACTCAAAGGCAATTACAGAATCACAGCATAGCTGAGGCTGGAAGGGACCTCTGCAGGTTCTCTAGTCCACAGCCCTGCTCAGAGCAGGGTTGACCGGAGCAGGTTGCCCAAGACCATGTCCAGTTGGATGTTGAATATCTCCAAGGATGGAAACTCCACAATTTCTCTGAGCAACCTGTCCCAGTGTTCAATCACCTCTGCAATGAAAAAGCTTTTTTTAGGTTCAGATGGAATCTCCTGTGTTTTAATTTGTGCCCGTTGTTTCGTTCTTTCACTGTGCACCATTTACTACTCAGCTGAGTGAAGACACTGAAATCCCTTTCTTTTGCTGTAGAATGAAATGTTGGCTATCAGCCTGGCTTCGGAGTTGGATCTAGTAGCATCAAGACTCACAAATATCAGTTGTTTCACAGTCTTTTTGACCTGCCTGTTTTTTCTATTATTGGTCTTGTGCTGTTGCTCCTTTCGGTCTGACTCTTAACTTAGGCATTGATTTATTTTCGATTACACAATAATATGTGAACAATATAAGAAATAATATATCAACAGTGATATATTTTTTTTAACTCTTTATCTGTAGAAAAAGCAAGAAGCCCGACTCCAGAGAAGGGAATGTGTGAACGACTGAAATACAACGATTACAACCGTTGCTTGTACATGCAACTCCAGCATGTAGAGATGGAGTTGGAATTACTAGGGCCCCACAAATTCCAGATGCCTCAGAGCTATACACAAGCTGTTCGTCAGGTTCAGCACATGAAGAACCTCCTAGAGAAGCAGATTTGCTCATCAGTGTCCATCAGTGAGAGGTAACTTCCCATTTTCAGTGTAAGTAAATTCAGGTCATGAATTCAAAACTGTCCAGGATGACGGAGACGAAAATAAGGACTGCTTAGTATGTGCTGGATAAGTGTTATAACAGCTGTAGAAATATGTCATACTATTATATGACTGTAGGAGCAACAAAGAAATCTCAATGCATTGAGATGCACATAAAAGAAATAATGACAGATCTATACTCGCTGCCAATTCTGCCTCCAAAATGGAATGTTACAGCACAGCGCCACACGATTGTACAGCGCCGAACACAGTCACTGAGCTCCAAAGTCTCATTGGTGTCTAAAAATGCATGAAGAAAAATGAATAAGTGGACTAAAATATTGCAGGAAAATCTGATAATTAAGTTGGTGGTATTGAAAAGAATACCACTAATTATCCCTCTGGCCTTTCTGGTGATCTCACAAGAGATGGATCCAGCAGCTAAAATGCACTCAGGTGTTTATTTTTTTCATCAGCATTTCTGCTGGAGGTTCAATAATGCATAAACTGAGGAGCAAATAAGCCCGTCATATTTCTTTTGATTTCAGCTGGTGGTGGCACATTTTCTTGTATTTTTGCTTGCTGTACTTTTTGCTATCCACATACCTACGTAACTGCATTAGTTAAAAAAAAGAAATAATATTTTGGTTGGGATTTTAAATCATAAGATGTTGCCAAACCGCTTTGAACCTAAAGATTTTGGCTTCTATTCCAGTGCTGAATGATTTTTTTCTCTTCTGGTTGACTCTAAAGGTGGTCTCTTACTCCAAGCTTCTCCGGTGATGGAAAGAAAAATTCTTCTTCCAAAGGGCTGCCCTGGTGGTTTGTGTTCATTGCCTGGTTCCTTGTGGCAGCCACTAGTGGCGTGTCTGGGTTCTTTACCATGCTCTATGGGCTGCATTATGGGAAGGAGAACTCCATCAAGTGGCTGATCTCCATGGCCATCTCCTTCTTTGAAAGTCTTTTCATCACACAGCCTTTAAAGGTGAGATCCTGAGAAGTGCAACCACCAGCCAACATGAACTCATTCTGCTGGCATTCCAGGAAAAGAGGAAAATGTGTTTTAAAGAACCACAGGATTTAACATATAAAAATTAAAGTCTTTCACTTTAAAACTAGAGCTAACACTTAGACCACAGATTTCCATTGTCATTTGTGGCACTAACTCCGTTAGCTTCATGTGCTGTTTAGTCAGAATTTAATAGGTGATAAGGCTTCTGAGCAAAGAAGATGTGCCATATGGCAAAAACGGGTTAGTTAGGCAGTCTCTAGGGCTTGTGCACTATTGTCATGTTTATGAGCATCAGCTGTAAGACTTCCACAAAGCCAAAGCACAGCCACTCTCCTGCAGTACCTAGATCCAAAGGAGTCCAGGTCAACGTCTGAGGATTTTTTCTATGAAATTGCCATGTAGTGAGTCTGTAGCTAATTCTTGCAGGTGCTGGGATTTGCTGCCTTTTTTGCTCTGGTTCTGAAGAAGGTAGAACACGAGGATGAAGAAAACATGGCCATTGATGGGCCTTTGTCTGCACCAGGTAACTGTCTGTAAAGTAAGGAATTATTTCAGAAAGTGAAGTGCTCTCCAGGACTTTTGAATGCTTTCTGCACCAGTATGTGACTCACAGTGAGGACTTGGCTGGTTATTTTTAAACACCTGAATCTCAGCTGACAAGGTTAGCAGAAAGCACTGGAATGCAAAGGTGCTGTGCCCACGTGCCCAGCCATTAGCGTTCCCAAGATGAAGCCAGAAGTGGGGACAAAGCTCAGTAACTGATTCTGTGTCAGTCACAGAAAATACAAAGACTGCTATATGACAGACAGATACATTTTGCAGAACACCTGATGAAAGAGTCCACAAGGTCAAAAACATAGAAGTCCTATGATATGAAAGCCCTCAGTTTACATTGTTTTCCATGTGTACCATGTGTCCCTATTACTGAAGAGTGGCTTCTGCAATCACAATTCTCTCTAAAAAAAGCTGACAGCAGCAGCCAGGAGTCCTAGGGCACAGCAAGGAATACCGTTCAACAGCTTCCTCCCTCACTTAGCCACTCTCAAGCTCTGAACCCTTTAAACAGAAATATTTCCTTATAATGTCCACGGAAGCAAAAAGCAGGATTCAGATAATCTGTTGACTGATTCCAGGTTTTACTGCTCTCACCCACAGGTGATTCAAAACCTCTCTTTGGAGCCCGACGGGACAGCAGAAGCAAAATTTATCGGCCACCTCCTGCAGCTGATGTTGAGAAAATGAAAATCAGCTGCATGAAGGAGCAGAAAGCATTTGCCCTAATCAGAGAAATCCTGGGTATTTCCCATTCGAAGATTACCTCGTTTTATCCAGTAGTACTTTTACATCAGTGAAAATATAGTTCTCTTGGGTGAAAACATTTTGGTGTGTCTTTAGCTTTCTGGCAGCCACTACAGCGTACAGACCTCAGGGGCAGCTGGAGATGAACGTGTGGCTAAGGCTGGATTTTATGCTAAAGAATCACATTACAGACACAAGAGGCTAAACAAAAGTTAGGAAGGGTGGAAGCAGGTCAACAGTTAAATGCAGCTGGAATCAAAAGAGCAAATGGGGGCCATTTTTGCTGGCCACTTTTCTAACAGGTTTATCTAGAGATAGCATTGTGTTTTATTGCCTCTGAAAACAATGGCAAATATTACCTCAATATCACTTGGAGTGAAGTTAAAACTACTTATTCCCTTCAGAGCTGTCATCGCTATGTGTTCAGCCAGCCTTCCCACTTATTTTCTTGACCACTACTCAGATTGCTACTCGCATTCCAAATGTGATATGCTTAAACCGCAGCGCTTTGACGTAGCTCGTGTAAATTCATTAGCACCGGTCAGTCACGTTCTCGCAAAGCATCTCCTTAAGCTAATAAGGGGTGGCAGCACCAATCAGTCATGCTAGCTATTCTGAACAGCAGCGTTCATTCTGAGCTCATGTGCTGTTTCTTGCTTTTTTTCCCAGCCTATGTGGGGTTTTTATGGATGCTCTTACTGGTTGCCTATGGGCAGAGAGACCCCAACTCCTACTACCTAAACAAGCACATCGAGAGCAGCTTTACAGATGGATTCCACGACGTCTACAGTTACCAGGATTTTTTCACATGGGCAAAAACCACCTTACTCAAAAATCTTTATGGATCATATACAGGTGCAGAAACTGCTTTGGTAACACCTTGTTTCACTTTGGCCTGACAGATGCTGAAACGTTATCTTTATACATCTCCCCAGCTTGTACATGCATGTTTGACTGGAGGAGACTATAAGTGCATAAAATTGGGATTCATCATACTAGTAGATAACAAAAGTCCCACAGCTTGACCCCAAGCTCCGTGTGGCCTGACATTTTCATTAGCTTTAATATAATCCACAAGTTTTGCACTGCAATTTTCCACTTTGCATGTTTTACATTGCTCATTTCAGACATACGCCTCCCAGTTTTGCACAAGCCTCTTCCCATAATTAAAAAACCACAGCGGAACGACAGATAGATGGCACTATAAAGCTTTTCCTCGGGAGAGCTGTGTCTGCATCACGGCTCAGCTCAATGGGAAGGATAATTACGCGCTATCACCGTGTTTCTATCTAGTCCTATCCAGCAACAGATGAGAGCCGTGTTCCAGCTCCCATCTCACAGTAACTGTGAGAATACACTGGCAGAGCCGCTGCCTGGACAGGACGGGCAGTAGCCAACTGTGGCCAAGGAACAGTGCACACAGCTACTTTGCTGTGTGCCTCCAGGCAGGCTGCTCTTCTGCAGGCCTCTCTTTCCTTCTCTATAAAATATAGACAGATAATGATACTAAACACTGCTATCCATGGCCGTTATCTAAGAATTGAGTTAAAATCAACACAAGGACTTAATTTTCAGGACTGTTTCACTTACGGCGTTTTTTAAAAAAAAGAATCTGTAGCAAAATATTAATGTATCAGTGACTCATAAATGAAATGAAGCTGTATTATCAGTGGTTCTGTCATGCTGCCAGTGCTGCTCTTTTCCCTCTCCCATTCAGGATTCATCACAGACGGCAACTCCAAGCTGGTGGGTAGCGCTCGAATTCGCCAAGTAAGAGTGAAAGGAGACACCTGCCCTGTTTCTCCCAGACTCCAGCGTGTGATTCGGGAATGCCACGCTCCGTACTCCCTACAAACAGAAGACACATCGGACTACGGGGAGCACTGGAACGCTTCGGTCTTTGCTAACGCCTCTGAGTTGAGCTCAGCATGGCAGTACCAGAGTCAGTCCGAGCTGCGAGGGCAGCCCGTCTGGGGCAAACTGGCCGTCTACAGGGGAGGGGGATATGTGATTCACCTGGGAACCGATCCTAACAACGCCTCCAGGTACCACCGGGTAAATTATTAGTGAGTCCTCTGCTTAGGATTCATCTCAGATTCCATCCTGAAGTTTGCTGGTGTGGATTATGCTGCCTATTGTAGGTTTGACTGTGCTGCCTTCAGTGTAATTGATGTTCTTGTCATATTTCTCCATGTTAGGTAACAGCCAGGATCACAAATTAGAAGCTGCTTTTCCTAATTTACACACATAGATTTCAGATTTACATAGCTGTGGAAATACATAATGTTGAAAAACTAGAAAAACAATCCCATCAGTGCAGTGCTAACCCACCACTGCATCTAGGCTGGCCTTTAACGTCTTAAATACTGCATTTTCTGAAGATGGTGAGAAAATAATTTAGCCTAAATCTTTTTATGATAATGTTATCTCGCTATAAGCCTCTGCTTGTTTTCCTGTCACGGTAAGATCTGTGAAGCTCCTTCATCTCTCTGGTGTTTACGCTCCCCAGATCCTTACAGACAATTGAATTTTTACCTAGAGGGAGAATTAGTGCAATGTGTGTGAATATGAATAGTAACAGTAAATAGCTTTTAAAAGTGAAATAATAGGAAATGAGGCCTTGAAATCCGGGCCTTGGCAGAATTTGGCAGACAAGAGACATGAGATAAATAAGCAGGAAGTTGTATCCCGCAGGGGTGGAGTTCCAACCTCTTATCTCTTACAAGTTATCAGAGATACCTGTGTTTGTACAGGAACTCCCGTGAGGTAAGGGACCCGAGGCATCTCAGGTTTAGCACTGGCCAGCTTCTGGTACCTGATTCTCCAGAGGAGCCAAAAAGAAATTTACCACCGAGAGTCAACATTCCCTATCTCCAGACTCAACGTGACAGATTTCCTCCCAAATATCTTACCTCTGGTTTGCTCTTTCTCTAGGAAAATGTCACACCTCTGTTCTCCATGTGATACTGCTCTCTCCTGGGTGAGTTAGATCACTGTCTATCATTTTTTTGGCAGAATTCTCCAGTACCTTTTCAACAACGTCTGGCTGGACACCTTCACAAGAGCCGTGTTTGTTGAATTCACAGTCTACAACGCCAACGTGAACCTGTTCTGCATTATCAGCCTGATGTTTGAAACCAATGCTTTAGGTGAGAACCTTTTAAGTTACCTAGCTCTGAAGACAGCAAGCAATACATCTACAGAGTGCATATTTACGTACTGAGTGTTTAGCCACTTCTTGATTCAGTAAACAGAAGATTTTAATAAATCTCCTCATAGCAAAGAATTACTATTTAGGAATAAATGTAGATGTAGTACTTGCTGAGCACAGACTGCCATGGCATGTATCATCTTTGCTCATCCAAACTCAGCTTTGCTGTGATTAATGAACTGCCATACAGGAGAGCACTAGCCCTCCAAAAACCACTGACTGTCCAAAATTCCTATCTGAAGAAAATTTCAAAGAGCACTTACAAGGCGTTACATGACGTCTAGCTAAATCTAAAGTCATAAAGACTAACTCTCAGTTGGATTCAGTCTCACGTTGATGTGAATGTGCGTATGGAGGTCTTATTAGTGAACTGAAGTGTTTGAATGAGATCAGAAAGCTGTAATTACTATAGCACTGAGGTGAGCATTGTTATTTTTTAGGGGCCTTCTTCACAAGTGCAGAGCTGCAAAGTGTCCGTCTCTACCCATACACCAACAGCCTCCACATCTTTGTTGTTGCAGCAGAAGTAATTTACTTCCTCTTTATTGTGTACTACATGATAGTACAGGTGAGATGCAATGGGAAATTCTCTTGACAGCATCACCTGGTGTTGATTTCATTTGCAAAGACTTTAGGACTGTACTTGACATCAGTAGTGCTGCTGCTGGCTTGCACCAATGGAAGACTGAATCAAATACTCAATAAAATAATAGGAAGGTGACATTTTATTTGGCTGGAATGCTTCTTTTGAGAAGACAGTGTGAAATTAGCGCGAGATGTAGTTTCACTGATGTGCACTAATTGCTTTGTTGTGGAGGACAAAGCCCTAACCTTTAGAGGTGTATTGCATGATACGGAGTCAGACTGCAACGGTCAAACTCCTGTTTCCACAGGGAAAACTGATGAAGACTTTGAAATGGAGGTATTTCCACAGCAAGTGGAATCTCCTGGAGATGGCCATTATATTGATTAGCTGGAGTGCCCTGTCAGTGTTTGTGAAGCGAACAATCCTCGGGACCCGAGACATCAGCTACTACCAGGAACACAAAGGGGAGTAAGTACTAATGCTAGCAACTACTACGCTAGCTCTCCACTGAAAATTAGTTCAGAGTGAGTGGCTTTTCTAGATTTTATGTATTCAAAGGCTCCTGTGTGCGTGGTCCAATACTTCTTTTCTTTATTTCTAACAGCTGCGTAAGCTTTAATGAAACAGCGAGAGCTGACGCGGTTCTTGGCTACCTGATTGCTTTCCTCGTGCTCCTCTCCACAGTGAAACTGTGGCATCTGCTGCGGCTCAACCCTAAACTAAACATGATCACTTCGACTCTAAGGAGGGCCTGGGGGGACATCTCTGGATTCATCACCGTCATCACAATCATGTTCCTCGCCTATTCCATCGCTGTGAGTGTGACTGTGGGTTCTGTTTGTCTGCAGTCTGTGTCTAGGTATTGCCAGGTTAAATCACTTCTGAATGGTGACAGGGACGTGGCTTTGAAATGTAAAACTGAATAAAGCTGCCTATCTAAATCTTAGGTTAGAAGCCTGGAGCCTAATTCTTTGTATAAGTGGAAGAAGTGACAATATCCACTTGCCTGTTTCTTTGCAAACTCAATTTTAGTACAAAAATGGAACACTGGGACAAAAAAAAAGGATTCTCTGTGTGCAACAGGAGTAACAGGGCAAAGAACAGGAAAAATCATTTTCTGGATAAAGCTCAAACTGGAGAGAGTACACGAGAGTACACAAAGTGCCATTTGCTGTTTGTCTGCTTTTAGGCGGGAAATAATTATTTTTCTATTTTCCTCTATTCGAGGATTAATCATTACTATGCAAACAAAATGTTCTTTTAATTCGAATGAGATCAGAGAATTATTGGACTGCAGCTATGTATGCACATTTACTGTTTTATTTGAAACGTTTTGTGTAAAATTTCTGGCAGAGGGCTATGGGAAATTTGGCACACCTCAGTTGCTAAACCACTGAAAAGCTTAAGTGAAAACCATCTGGACCAAAGGAAAAATGTAATGTAAAAGACAGTCCTGTGACAAACAGGACCTGAGACAGCTTCATCCTGCCTGATTTCTCATCATCATAGCATTCATTAGCTGATCTTGCAGCATGATTATGATGTAAGATGTGCCTTGTTTCCTCTGCAGACAAACCTGATATTTGGCTGGAAGCTCTACTCTTACAAAACTCTCTTTGATTCAGCAGAGACCATGGTCAGTCTTCAGCTGGGAATCTTCAACTATGAGGAGGTACCCCCTCTGATTTTGAGAAGTTTATCACTGCAGTTAGCCTCTCAGCTATCAAATGCGCTTTGAACCAGCAAATAGAAGGACTTTCAGTTAGTGCTAGACATGAATCTAATTTTGCAAGCACCACAGCCTCCTAAGGCAGCCACATTTCCTCATTAAATTAAGAAAAAGACAGAGTGAAATATATCTTACGTCCCATTCTGAATGTCAGTAAATTCATAATGAACATTTCATTGAGCAAGCTGTTTACATTTTAACTAGATACGTTACTCATTGACTACAGGAAAACTTTTGAGATAGTTTTCTTAGAAAGCGACAGAAAGAAATGTCAGCAATGCCCTTGCATTTGTTCTGAACACGTACCCATCAGCTTCTCATAGCATTGAGAATGCCTACCACAAACGAACTTTGTTACATTTATTTTTATTATTTTTGACTTTCTCATTAAGTTCTTTCAAATATTACAGTATCCTCTGAAGGATTCTGTGGGTTAGGCTCAGACATCTGACTGTGAAGTCCATGGTGGATGTTTTTAGACCATGAATCCAACAGGGTATGGGTAGCTTTAAAGATCAGTAACTGGGCGTAACGCTTTCAGCTCTACATCCCACTCAGGCTGTTAATTACAAAAAATGTATTCCTATGTTATAGCTTACACCAAAATGAGGGTTTTGAATTTCTATAGAGCCCTTATTTGATATGTGTCCATGACAGTCTGACTGGGCTTCTGTGTAAAGACACTGCTAAATAAAAACACACATATTATACCTACGCTTTGCTAGCTAGGTCATGATGGAGCTTCAGCTGTTAGTTATTTGGATAAACAAATCTCCACGCTTATCAAGTTTCAAATCACATGGAACTTTCATACCATTACATTCAAATGCAAACTTAAAAAATGTATATATATTTCCCATATTCACAAGTCATGTATATAAAATATTCCATTATCTTTGTACTATATTGTATCAAAGTACAAAAGTGACTAAAGGAGAAAATGTATTTTTATATATATAATGTATATATAGCATAATTTATTAGCCACAAGGATTCTCAGAGACAAACTGCTGGGTTAACTGTTTTTATGTATTCTGCTTTTAAAAACCAAAATGTGATGTCTTACCTTATTAATACTACAGATCTTGGACTACAATCCAATTTTAGGCTCCTTCTTAATTGGATCCTGCATCATTTTCATGACGTTTGTGGTGCTGAATCTCTTCATTTCAGTGATTCTGGTTGCTTTCAGTGAGGAGCAGAAGCACTACCAGGTGTGTTCATCTAAGCTCTTCTGCTGTTCTTTAACATTTATCGTGTAGCGCTTACTCACAATTTAGGTATTCCACCACCTGATGATACCCATGTAAACTCAGTCCTACTTTTAAGAAGTCAACATTTACTCATAAAGCACACTTCAGATTTTCCAGAATTACACCATCCATTCCTGTTCAGGCGAGTCTCTGTTCAGATTTAGTATAAGATCTGTAGCCTTCTGTTCACATACTAAACCCAGTAATGAAATTTTATACTTCTGCCCCTGCTCCACTGAAATCAGTACCAAAACAGCTACCGATGAGGACTTGACAGAGCCTATTGACAATGCACTGAGTGCCTGATCTTTTCAAAGTTTTTGGTAGTATGGTGTGAAATCCAGGCAAGTACTACATTACTGTCCAAAATTCCTCTATTTTGGATATAAATTCAATGGAGAAGAAAACAATACGGTTAACAGAAACAAGATATATTTAGTTTTTCTCATTTACTTCATCTAGAAATAGTGGGTGGCCAAACATGCACACCAGTAGCTGCATGGTAGCCAGTGACCTCCAGGCTCCAGTAAGCAAGAGCTCCATCAGCTTTGACAGAGCCAAATTTCTTTTGTAATGCAGACACCAACACCCTCAAGCTACCTGGGACTTCTGTCTTTGATAAATATGTTTGCATGATGTTTTGCTTCAGCAGTTATTTGCGCTATTTAAAGTGAAAATTGAGTTATTTGGCATCAAGTAGTTTTTCTCTTGCAGTTTTCTCTAGTTTCAGCAGAGGCTGTATTTGATTCTAGTCTGTCTGTCCAGCCTAGTAACTTATTTCTTGTCATTATTTCAGGCTTCAGAAGAGGAGGAGATTGTGGATCTAATGGTAATGAAACTTTTCAGTTTCTTCGGGATTAAATGCAAGAAGGAAGAAAAGCCTGCCAGTAACGATCAGCTGAAGTAATCTGTCAACAATTCACCGATAACCGTAATGAAGAGCTTCTTTGTGTGTGGGCAAGCGGTTTTACTTTTTAACTATCAGCTGCAGCAGATAGACTTAGGTCATCGTGCTTCTGACTGAAACGCGGTAGCCTCCAACACAAACTGTTGTCGATTGATGTAACAAACTGTCGATAAGTGTTAGATGAAGAAGTTGTATGAAACGCAAGATGAAGTATCCTATGCGTACTTACAGTAGGCCTGACACCTGTATTTAATAAACACCGAGTGTTTGTTGCACCGCTGGCTCAAACCACTCACTTTTTGTCAAGCGCGCAGCCCTGGCAGATGGCGGCCAGGTCACCCCCAGCCTCCCCAGGGAAGGAGCGGCCACCGGGGCTTTCCTGCACGTCCCTGGGGCTTCCCTGCCTTCAACCCTCCAGCCACACACGGCTGAGAGCCCGAGACAGCCCCGATCTCCACATCGACCCTCCTCCGCGCGTCAACCGCGGCCGTGAGGAAATGGCGGCCCCGCCCGCCGCCGTGAGGCGGGAGCTCGGCGCGGCGCCGCCCCGGCCCAGGGCGCCCGGCAAAGATGGCGTGGCTGGCGGTGCGGCGGCTCGGGCCGGCCCTGGCGCCCCGCTGCCCTCGCCTCACGCTGCGGCCGCCCACGGCGCGGAGCCTGGCCACCAGCTCGCTGGCGCTGTCCGGTGAGTCGCGGGAGGGAGCCGGTGGTAGAGGTCGCCGGGCTGGGTGAGCGGCTCCGGGGGTTTTAGGGCGCCGCTGGTGTAAGGCTGCCCTGGGGTCGCGGTGCGGGAGGGATGTGCTGGGGGCTGTGCCGCTCGCTGCACCTGCTTGCAGCGGGGGATGAGAGCTGGGGTGATATGTCTGCCCCGGGCACGGCGTGGGGTTTAAATGGCAGCTTCTGGGGCTGCTGGTGTGCCAGGGGGCTGGTGCGGCCCCTCAAGATGGCTGGAGCCCACAGGGGGCAGCCGCTGCTGTGCCATGGTTCTGGCAGCGCAGGTTGCTGGTGCTGCTCCAGTTCCTCGCTCCACAAGGATGTTGGGGGGCAGCTGCTGCTCTGCCTTGGTTCTTGCAGCACAGGTTTCTGGTGCTGCTCCAATTCCTCGCCCCACAAGGAGCCGGTTCGCTGCCCTTAGCTGGCAGGGAGCTGGGCGAGCTCCTCGCCGTGCTGCAGTCCTTCAGTGGCTTCGTCCCCTCCTGGCCCCAGCTGGAGGCTTTGCAGAGCGGGCAGCAGGCCTGGCGAAGGCACGGGTCGCTCCTTGATGTGTCACATTGGAGCATCCAAACAGTGCCAGCAGCAAAAGGAAAAAGGGGCAAAGAAAGCATGGGTACGGAGGGCAGGCCTGCAGCAGCCCTGCGGTTAGATCAGTACAGGCTGTCGGGAAATCTGAGCCAAATTTCAGGGCCTGGGGCCTGTGCATGCTGAAGAAGCTCGGATTGGCCTCACTGGTGCCTGGGCAGTGCGGCTACGGGAGCGTTACGGTGCGCTGCTGCCCTGGTGCCCTTTTGCACGTGGATTTACGTCGTTGCTCCTGACGGTACCTGCTGCTGTCAAAACTGCCTTTGAATGGAAGTTAGCCACGGAAGTCTGAACACAGACCATGGTACTCTAGGCAATGGAAACGCAGAACAAGTAGAACAGGAGAATATGCTGTGGAAGCAATGACTGCCACTAAGAATGGGCCATAATTTCTCTTTTATATAGCCTTATAACCTAGCTGTTTAACTACTGTCTGCTGTAAGTGAAATAAATAGCATTTATTAGTCATTATTTGAAAATCAGATGAGACAAGAGCTAAGCTTTTTTCACTATTCCAGCTGTTTAATATACCCATTGCTTTCTATAGATGTAACCTGAAGAAATAACATAAATTATGCTTTTGTTTTAGGCAGAGAGGAAAAATTTTGTATGCCTGTTTGTGGAGGTGTGAGTTTTCCTTCACTCGTCAGGTATATATTTATGAAATATTTAATAGAGGCAGGATAAACTAAATGAAGGTCTGAACTAAGAATGTGCTAGTTAAGCTGAAACTAAAGTCATGTTGAAATGAATGAAGCTAGAGTAAATTTAGCTCCTCTTCTGAAAAAGAATACTCACAGAAGAGATTTGGTGTGCTTTTGACATTTCATGTCCGTTATTTTGATTTATTTGATGTGCTGATGGCATAAGCACAAAGTTCAGTTTTTGAGATTACTTATTAACTCTTTCTAATTTGACCTGGACTTTACTTACAGTGGGTTTTGCTACGTGATTAGAATTTCTAATTTTTTGCCTTTTTTTAATGTCCTATGAGAAGTGTATTTGCTCTTCTAGCTGTTGAGAACATTTTACTGCTTTGTTTCAAAGTGATCATGGGTGTCTGCTGTTTTGTTTTTGTTTTAATCTTGCCATGTACACAAATCTTATACAATATTATTGTCCTACATAAAAAGATCCTGGCTGGTTTCTTCATGATGTGTATAACATTCCTGTTCAGCTCAGGCTTGAGGTTCTGTGTCATTCTCTGTTCTCATGGTTCATTGCTCATTTCCAATGAAATTCCTATTACCCATGGGTTTAATGTATTTACTTAAATTGATTTGAAAGACATTTAGTTTCTTTCATTCATTAGAACATGTCCTGAGAGATTTATGCAGATACAAATAATGCTAGCTGAAATTGTAGCTTTTTTTTTTTTTTTGAGTGGTATTGCATGGAAAAATCCCGATCTTTGCTTATTTTTTTACTCAAAGAATTTTGTACGCTGTGCTTACAAAAAAGCACATTGTGCTACCACCATAAATATAAACACATATCAAACTTGAGCCATTTAAAAAGACAAACCATTTTCTCACTACAATTGAAACAGCTTGAAGCATTACTGACTTAGCTTAAGGATTTTATCAGATCTAAAGAAAACTGCTTTCCTTCATGTGCAGGCTTAGAAAAGAAACGAGGCTTTGTGGAAGCTGAATTTCTTTAGGGGTTACCAGGAGGTCAACCTAGAAGAAAGGCCCAAGAAGAGAGATTTGGACTCAGAGGGAAGGTCCAGCTGCACCACTTGGGCACTAATCTCACAGGAGCTCTGTTTAAGAAGTTATCTTCCTCAACTTCTGGGACATCCCCTGTGCGATTGGACAGGTGCTATAAGTGAACATCAAAGAGAAAGGAGAAAAAAATATCTGAGGAAGATCTGGACATGAGGAAAGGGATGAAGCAGGCTGAAAGCACTCTCAGATTAAGAAGAAATATTAGGAAGAAAAGTATCTGTTTCAATTACTACTTCTGAAGATTTTTCCATATGTCTTTACATAAAGAACTGGCTCGAGCAAAAGTTGATATGAGCAGCCCTGATTCTAACAGATCTAAAATACATCCAGAATTGTAAGAGTGCTGTGAAGAGATTTAACAGGGTCTTCAATGTGCATATTTATAACTATTCAGAATAACTACTGTGTTGTTCTTATAGTATTAACAGCAAATTCTTTTAAGTAAGTTATCTGTTTGAATGGTCTTATTAATTTGATCTATATTCATTGCGCTTAATGTAATGTTGCCACAAATCTATGTAAAATAGGAGAAACAGACTGTATAGGAAATGTAGGGGGATGGAAAGGGAATCGGCCACTTAAACTTTGCAAGGTTAAAATGTAAAGGTTAAACTTAAAGGTTGCATTTCAGCTGGTGGCTCTATTTAAGTACATTGAATGAAGTGAGGTAATGCTGACACTGTTTCTAACATGTCTTTTACATTGGCCTTCTCAGGAATAATAAAGTTGTTGGCAGAAATAAGCACTAAATATGCTTGAAAAGACCCTAGGCTGTCATAGAAAAACATAAGTGTGAGCAAAGTACCCGCATATGCTTTGGATTTATATTTTACATTCGAACTAAACTATTCCTTTTATTCCTGTAGTTCATCATTCTCTAGCTGATTGCAAAGGAACTAGCAATACTTGCAGGCATAATCCTCCCCAGTGAGCTTTCCTGCGTCACTAAGCATGTCATGAGCAGAGTAAAATGCTGCTATAAATCTTAGTTGCTGCTTTGAATATTATCTGGGAGGGGGTGGGGGAAACACAACGCTGAGGGGGGAATAAAAGGGTTAATACCTTCAACATATTGTATTTAAGCAAGCAGTATGCCACTTATTTCTGAAATACGAAGTTTGTTTCATTTTAGCCCGCAAATTCACAGACAAGCATGAATGGATATCAGTTGAAAATGGCATTGGAACAGTAGGAATCAGCAATTTTGCACAGGTATCGATCCCCCCCCTTTCTTTTCCTACCCAAGTGTGTAATATTTACTTACACATACCTGCTCTTGCCCTTGCTCTTTGGATAGTTACTGTTTTTTTTATTGTAATTGCATATGCTATATCCACAGAACGAGATTTTTGGACTTGGAGCTAGCACATTATTTGAAAAGTGAATGCTGTTTCAGCATTCTGATAAATTCTTAATCACTTCAGATCAAGCCTATAGAGAGCTGAATGTGATGAGAAACTTACTGGTTCAGCTGAATTTCAAAGCTCTTTTATTACTTCAGGTCTTACAGGCCTTAGGAGTAAGCAACCCTGTTGACAGGCTACCACCCACTTTTTAGGTCAAATTCCACTTGAACGTGAATGTGGTGCAATTCTTTTGGCTAAAGAACAATTGTGAATGGAAGTATAACATGGCATATATTTCTCATTTTAAAATAGTGGGGATGGGGGGGGATATCCCTTCGGATTTTTGTTTTGTTTTGCTTTGATGCAAGTACTTGATTTGGAGCAGTCATAGGCAAATTCAGGACAGAGATTTAGTGTATGTGAAACTTCACAAAATCTAGCACGAGAAGCTATCAATGAAGTGGAATTAGTGATTTTTAGGATAAACAGCGTTTCCTGTCATATTTTCTGTAAATAACACCACTGCTCTACAAGGTCCCTAGGCTTTTGTGAGACAGGGTACATTGCTCACTGCAGAGGTACAAGCCTGTTCCGGTTGAGCTGATTCTTATGGTGATAAGGCTCCTTATTCACTTGGTAAGGACAAACTGTGTGCTTACAGCTGTCTAGTTGTCCTGGTTCCTGGGGAGAAATCACTGCTTTTGCTTTCAAATTACACTAAAAGAAAATTCTTTGTGCCTTCTGCCAAAAGCCTAATTCCCTAAAATCACTGGCAACTTTGTCCTTTAAAACTGTTGTTGCGCTAGCTGGCGCTGAGAAGATAAGCAGATGTTCTCTCGTTCCGCATGATGAAATCTGTATATAAGCCTTGTAACTCAGCCCGAGGATTATTAACAATGTAATAGATAATTAATAAGGCATTTGGGTCACCTAACATTTTTTCAAGTGAAATGTTTAAAAAGACAAAGTGACAAAGACACAATACCTAAATGATATCTGTGTTTAGAGAGGGAGACGACCTGTTTGCGATGGTTCTAGAGTTACTGTATCAGAACTGTCCTACCTATAGTTTCCTTAGTGTGTACCTTGATGCATTTCTTTTTCTTTTAAGGAAGCACTAGGAGATGTTGTTTACTGTAGTCTTCCAGAAATTGGGACAAAATTGAGTAAACACGGTAAGTTTCAGCTCTAGTTTCTAATGATATAATTGTTCTACTCATCCTACTCTCCCTTTCCAAAGTCAAATTTTATCAAGTAATCTTTACATTCATTAATACCATCACACACCTTCTGGATGCAAAATAAATTCAGGTATTTCTATAACTAGAGACAGTGGTTTTCAAATGCTAATTGGCATGCCATGTGTGATACCAGAAAGTATTAATTTTTAAAACCGTGAAGACCTTTAATTAAAAATCAACTATTTTAGATATATTTTTGTGATAATTCTGTCTATACTCTGCTTTTAAAACACAGGCTTTGATTTGGACTTGCTTGTGTTTAGGCTGGTTTATTTGTGATTTTGCAGTTACGCATTTCATGAGTTACTTGTTGTGAAACAGTCAGATTTAATTGATAGCAAGCTCTAATTTTTCTGTGAATATACACAATAATTTATGCGTATCGGTTGTGTCATTAGCAACTTACAAATTGTTAAGTTCTTAATCATTCAGTTTTTGCAGTTTTCAGTGTTAAAGAGTGTTTCAGTGTTAAGAGTGAACATTAACAGGTAGAAAGGAAAAGCCTAAGAGCACTGCCTCGCTAGCATATGAAAAGATTGTTGTTAACTACAGACACTGTTGAAGAAAAGTGTAAATTCACCGAGGTAAAATAGCAGGCCTTTCTTCTGCCATCCTTGTGTAACAGGTCAGTATCAAGCTGCTCAGGCCAAATCTGTTACATCACATTGAATGGTGAATGTTTGACAGAAGTTCTTTCTGTTTAGGGTTTTAATTAACGAACTTGTAGTTTTGATTTATCTGAGGAATTTCATTTCCATTTATTTCCCTTTTCTGCCTGTTCTGGCGTTACTCTAACTCCAAGTTTTCCCAGAACATGCTGTTCTCTGAGTCCCTGTGCTGAAGCCTATCTGCTTTTCGGACAGCTCCATGTTCCTCTGGCCTCAGCCTTGTTTGTTTATGGTTTAGAGCTACTCTGGCTAACGTTGCTCCAGGCACAGTTTCCATATGAAACAGGAAAAAAGGGAAGAGCAGCTGGGTGGTTCCCGTGTGGCGCTTCTGAATACTAATGAGTGTTTTCCAGTGAGTGCGAGTGTACCATTTGATGGGGTTTCTGTAGAACAAGGGAGGCTCCTGAAATTGTGGCTGTTTTGTAACCAAACTATGCTTAAAAAGGTCTAAATTGTAGATAGGCGGTTTATTTAGACATCTTGCAGCAATAGTTGGATGTAGTCACATCATGCTGTAGGGCTTTAGCCAAAGGATTAGCCAAACGTAAGAAATTTCCATTCCTTTTGTAACAGCCAGCTGGCCAGTATTACACAAGTTCTCCACAGTAACCGAGGAGCATAAACGTCAAATTTAGTACTGCTGATCATTGTCATGATGTTGGTGACTTCAGCCTCTTTGATAGCTTGCCTTGCTCAACATAAAGGCCCTTTACTGCTAGGCCATCACTAGAATGTCTGACTGAAACTAGATTGCTTTGTGTATTCCCCTTAAAAGCATCAAATCCTGTTATGTGTTTCAGATGAGTTTGGAGCTCTGGAAAGTGTGAAAGCTGCTAGTGAACTCTACTCTCCTCTCACAGGAGAAGTGACTGACATTAATGCTGCCCTTGCCGATAATCCAGGGCTCGTCAATAAATCTTGTTATCAAGATGGTAAGAGGTCATTGTTTTTATCTTTCAGTAAAGAATACCACCTGGATCCCTGGATCCTGGCAGTGTTGCTTGCTATCACAAATAGGTCTGTGATTCCTAGTTCTTCCAGTTTAATGGTATGGAGGCTTAAAATGGAATATATTGAATATAGTTCAAGCACAATAAAATTTATAGCATAAAAATTACTATTGTGGTCTTGTCTTGTTGGTAATTTGTTTGCAAGGTGTTCTTTTCAGACTGGTTTCATTGAAATCTCTGTCCCTTGATTGCATTTCTCTTTTTTTTGATCCTGTAACAACTCGTGATCCTGGGTGGTCAGGCTCTTTTGCTCTTCCTAGACAGCCTCTCTTTAACACCAATGTCAGAGACAGTACCAAATTAGATAACTGATTTAAAGATAGTTTAAAGTTATAAAGTTATAAGTTTAAAGATATAAACTGATTTAAAGGCCACTTCATGCTGTTTGTTTTTAAAGGTATTGAAACACTGTTTTGCTGCACAGGAAGTCCTGTTGATTTTAACTGTTACAGAGCGTGTATGCCTTGTAGGAGTATCTTTCTAAGGAAGTAACATGAATGGATCTTTGGTTATAGGATATTAGCAACTGTTTATTCTTTTAAATTTCCTAACTACAGGTTGGCTTATCAAGATGACTGTGGAAAACCCTGCTGAACTTGATGAACTGATGAATGAAGATGCCTATGAGAAATACATAAAATCCATCGAGGACTGAGCTGGAATAATCAAATAAACCCATATAAAATATTTCAACGTAGTTTGTCATCAATTAATGAAATAGAGAATATCCAGTTTTGGCAGCCTGAAAAATATCACTTATGTTCACGTATGCAGACCATAAATAATTGCAGGGATAAAATGTTTAACATATGCATACCTGCAAGGGATTTTTGTTCTAGATTGTCTGATTTATGTAACTTCAGGATGTTAAAAAAACAACAGTGCCTCTCTAACCTCCTAGAATTTTGTACTAATTATAGCTGCAGAGATGATACCAAAAGAGAAGCTATATCAACTACCTCTTTGCATGATTTTTGTTTACTTCTTTGAGTAGTGAAATAAAGAAGGAAAATAAAGGATTAATAAATTCTGTAATCAACTAATTCTGCCTTTCCAAAGGTATAGTCCTTGTTTTCTGATTTTCTGTGCTTTCTTACAATGCAGAACTCGTGCACTGACCATTTAGCAAGGTTCTTGAGTGGATTGTTTAGGTCTTTTTTTATTTTTTGGTCTGGACTAAGTAAACGCTATGTATGTCACAAGCAATTAAGGAATTCTACATCTTGTGCTTAGCAAGTGTGGTGATTTTACAAGAATAAATACTTTTTGAAAATGGTGTGATAGCAATAGTTTCACATACAATGTAGTAATGTGTGTTGTGAGGATCAAGTAGGCATGCTGCTGTAATGAGGATGTGAAAGGAATGATACTAAAACTTTCCTTTTGCAAACCAGTAAACTAAAGCAGCTGATTCCATTAGACTTAAGTGAATCCACAAATGTGCACTCAAAGTTGATGTGGCATCTAAAGGTAAGTTTGAATTGGTACAGACCTGTACTTTAGGTAAATATAATAGTACAGCAGAGGTTTGGACTACAACTTTTTTCCTACAGTTTTAAAATGGTGATTAGAAGCTAAGCACAGACCAGGAAAGAAAACCAAGTTCCTTTAAGTCAATCTAACAGGAAGTAGGTAGATGTTTAATCCATGTAAGGTAACAAAGGTAGAAATCCTATTCCTTTGGAAGTTACTTTCAAAAACACAGCCCTTCTAAACAACTGAAACACATAGCAAGTTACACAAAAACCTCTTTGTCAAAATTCCTAGTGCTTAAAGTCATAGGGCTTTCCTTTAAGATCTAAAAAGATTTAAAAACTTACCATTATGCACAGTATCATGCAGTATTCATGGCAGTCACACAGGCAGGGCCATAGGGCTAAGCTTGACCCTTGCCTGTGCTAGACTCCCTCCCTGTATGCTTTCTGAAGGGAAATCTTATTTCAAATTAGAGCACAGGCAAACAAAGGTAGGAATGCATGAAACTTCCAATTTGGTAATGTTTCTTCTCCGAGGTCTTCTAAAAAGATGAGCAATGATACCTAGGCACTTTTCTTGTGTGGTTTAATACTCAGTGTTTAGGTATTCTGCAGCTGTTTAGGCTAAGGGATATCCACTGAAGCAAATAACTTTGTGTTTTTCTATAATCCACTCAACTACCTGAATTATAGTGCCAAAATGATGTGTTGTCTCTTGTTTGATGCATACTACCCAAGCAGTACTTCCAGTTTTCAAATAATCCTACAACCTTGCTACGTTCAACATCAGGAGGAACTTTCAGCCAGACCAGTGTGCCTGGGTTGGAGCAAGACTGCAACACCATAAATGCAAGTTTGCCTACATCAACCTGTAATGAATGCTTTTCATCAAAATAAAATGGAGTGAATGTGTTTTAGTTTTGAACTGACACAATTCTAAATGCTGTATAAACGGGAAAAAATAAACATGCTTACCAGCGCGTTCCTATAGCAAATGAATAAAGGAGATGGTTTTTTATAAAGTAACCACTTTATCTGTGGCCTCTTAAATCTTGATCCTGAGCTTGAGGACTTAACAGCAATTATTACTGGATGCTAAACATTATAGACTCAGTAGATTACTTTTAGGGTAATCATAATTTCCGTACTTCTCCCACAATCAATAATCTTGTCTCTGTATAACAGGTTAATAATCATCAACACTTTTCCTCTTACCAATGCTTCATTTGTTTCACAGACATCAACCCCTTTATCTCTCAGATTATCTAACTGAATAATACAAACTTTGATTCAATCCATGTTTAGTTTTGAAGATTTTTATCAATAGCAGTCCTAAAAGATTGTTTTCCTAAAATTTTGCCTTTTTGAAACTGAATTGCTGCCTCTCCCAGTGAATCATGACCTATTATGAATGCAAATGCAAATCATGTAATTGTTATTCTGATCAGAGGGGAAAAGCGAATCAATGGTATCAAGCTAAAAGAACAAAACCACATTAATCATAACACTTGGTGTTTTGAAGCGGTGCCATCCCACTACTGCTATGGCTGTGTAGGTTGTACATCATGATTTTAGGCATTACATAGATGTATCAAACTACCATTGTACGCAGCTAGTGAGCCATCAGCTAATTTTAGTAATAAAGATGTTCCATCAAATAGGTTAGTATCATATCTAGCATAGTAAGTATTGGAAATATGTTTGTATTAAAACGTTACTCTAATTTTTCAGGAGACTGTCGTGAACATAAAATAAGGACAATGTCAACTTCACTGTCATTAAATTGTAAGACAATTACCTAAGCAGCTCTGATGATTAGATTAGGAGTGTGGCAGATCTGTTTCTAATACTCCCCTTAACTCCTGTCTCCAGAGAGCTGATGTCCTGTGGATCAGGCACCTCTTTGCTTTTTCTTTGTACTGACAGACTGGGAATTTGTGTTCTGTAGTAATGGCTCCCATCACAGAATTTTAACATGCCAAGTTGACATTTCAAGGACATAACACCTATCTTCTTGTCACAATGGTCATGTGAACAAACAGAGCTGCACCAATAAATCAATCCAGAATGACACTCGGCTCTTCAACTGAGAGGTTTTTCTGTTGTGGTGCTGGGAGACATCACACAGCAAGAGACAATGGAAGTTTCACCACATGCACGACTTATTTTGGAGAAGGAAAAACTAAGAATAGTGCCTAATTCACTAATAACACAAGTTCACTAGTGGACAGAATGTTCCAGGCTGTCAAATGATGAGGTGCGGATTTAAATCATTTCAAGTTAAAAAAGAAATAATTGTACAATTTCACCACACGGTGGCACTCAAAATGTTAGAGATGGTGGAAAGGTAAGGACATGAAAGTGAGGTCAGCCTGTTTTTCTAGCTCAGCTGCTTGTCTGAGAGACACAGCAGTGACTCAGTTTTAGTGCCATTTAATTCCCTAGGTCAATTTCATGATCAGAAAAAATACTAAGCATATCGAAAATCTTCATAAACCACTCCTCATAGAACTGTATGTAACAAGAATTCACTCGGACCCCATTACATTGTATCCCTCATCTTACCACCTTTCTTCACCCATAGTCCCTCTTCCTCATTCCTGCAGCATCTCTTAGGCTGTCCAGATGAGGCATTTGGCCAGGGAGAAGGCTATACACAGTCTAAAATTTTACTGAGTTCTAAGTATGATGCCATCCACCAAGACATTGGGACTTAGTCACTAAGCTTTTCAAATAACCTAGCAGAGTCTGATCGGTAGCTTTGGCAAAGAGAAATGTTCTTCCATCAATGCCACAGGCAAAACTGCTTTTAACATTAATGAAGCTGTATCAATCTAAGAGAGAATGCAAAATTCACCTTCATAATACATAATACATGCCCCTTCTACAGAGAAGAGACGTGGTTTAATGCGGTGAAAAGAAAATGGGCTGATGGAAAACTGGACACCTTTCGGAAAGCCATTCCTGGGGAATTTGACCTTATGGATATAAGGCAACATGGAAAGAATATTGAGCAGGCAGTGCCAATCAGTGTAAATTACTAGCAAGATATGCTCTAGTTGGCATGAGCCTGAGACAAACAGAGCAGCCTGGGACTGTCCTCAGGGTAATTCTTCTCTGCTTTCCCCTGACTATTTGATACGCAGTCCTAGAGGGACAGCCCTTGGCAGAGGAATTTAGTCTGTGCTCTCTGTATTGGATAGTTACCCTTACAATATTGATGCCCTCTCCTCCTGACAAAGCATAATTCAGACACATCAGACCCGATCTATTTTAATGCAGTACAAGTGTCGTACATCCTCTGCTATTAGGCTGTTTTATTTGTCATTTGTTTATACTGTTTAATTATTTATGCTATTGAATGTGTTTTGCTCAGAGATGTGTTTTAATGGAGGTGCAGTACTTCTACCTTTCTCTAACCATGAAAGTCAATCCACGAGATAGGAGGATGAGTCTGCACGAGTACTTCTGTTCTTCAGCCATCACCCCCTCCCTTCTTCATTGCAGGGGTCTGGATCAAGAGAAAATGACAGAGAATTAAGTGTTGTCGGCAGCTCCTGCCTGTTCTGACCTCCCCCAGTTGTGCCCCAGCTGGTAAGTAAAGTCGGCTCAGCTACAACTGAAACATTTTTGTCAGCTTTGTGTTAGTCTGAGAGGCATTTCTTCAATCAGTTTGCCTGGTAAATATGTTAGCCAACAAAGAAGAGAATTCAAATGTTCAAAACCTTGGAAGGAATTTGTCTACTTCCCATGTTTTCCCTATGACTAAAGAGGTAACTGAAGGATAACACGCATCCCTGTGCCTATGTGACCGAAGGCAGTATTTCTGATAGAGAATCTAACAGTCTTGAAAAGGGGCAGCTTTTAGAGCTAGCACAGCCAGCCCCTTTCTCCTTTCTACCTATTCCTGTACACATGGAGAGCTGCAAGGAAGAAGAGGCCAGAAAAAGCAAATTTGGATGAGTCCTTAAGATTCACTTAGCTAATACCTGGAAAGTCTCCATTCTGCATCACCACTGGAGGAAAAGGTATGTGCCCATTAAAGAAACAGCTCTGTTACAGCTAGTGCTCAGCATACACGGGGCTTAGAAACCTTCCTCCTAGACCACGTGGTCCTTCAGCACTGGAAAATCTAAACCATTATTTAAAAAAAAATATATATAAAATCACAATTCTATTAATGTATCTCATACCTACCCTCTATGAGAGCCACTCTCATCACCTGAAATACTGCTGTTTCTGCACCACCTATTACCTAGCGCAGGCTTTTGGCAGCTGAATGCTGAATTGCACAGACCGGTCCAATCGTTGCTGGTGAGCGTAGCAATGCAAAATTGGGAAGGATTAAAGCCACAAGCAACTGAAGTACAGGCATCCCTGCCTGAACTACAGACTGCTACATGGCTATCTTTGAAACTGCACCGAGACACAAGACTGTAAAGATAGCTACCTACGTTTATGCCAACTGATAATCCCATCTTATCTTCCCGAGAGCTGATTGCACTTCAGGAGACCAGACTTCCGACCCAACTTACAACAGCTTCCATACAGAATATTCTCAACAGAGACCGCTCGAAGATGTGCAGGCTTGAAAACCTGGCCTGAAGGTTGAATATTTGTCTTTGGATGTGGCAGCACATCACCCAGAGCATTCCTACGTGCACTACGGATGAATCAGCTAACTGTTTGTCGGTTAAAAGAAGAGGTTTATGTATGCTCACAATTTGTATCATTAATCTTTAATGACAGCAAGAAGCTACAGGTTTATAAATATATATTTTTTCATAATTGTGACAACCAGTGACTAGATGCAGTTTTGGTGGAAAATAATCTGAAATACTGTAAGGCCAGGTAAGTTACAAGGCATTATTAGAAAAAGTTGATTTTGAACTTTTGGTGGTATCACAGTATTGTTACAAATATTAGAAACAAACATTACTCAGTGAAATACAAACATTGCAGAAGAAACTGCAACCAAAAGTAACTTACTCGTAAAGTTTACAGTTAAGAAACAAATTCTTATTTTTTTTTTCCAACAAAGTCAAGGTAAATCGAAGAAACAACAATAAAAGCTTGCACGTAAGGAGCCCACTCTTGAACAGACAGCATCTCCATTACCAAGAGAAATAATTTACCACTGTGTGGGAGGAGTTAGGTTTGTTTAAACCCCTTCAAGAACCTTATTGTTTTGTCACAGCAGTTAGCTTTCCTGCACTGCAACGCGGATTCCAGTCCTGATCAACTTTAAAAACATATATATATATATTAGCTTTTTGACTTTAAAAGTATAATACAATTTGGTTTATTTCTAAGATACAGGAATACAAAATTGTAAAACTCACAACACTAACACAGTGTTTTCTCCTGGAAGGTGACTAGAGAAAAGTATAACGCACGAGACTTGCATAATTGTATGAAATATTGTCTTGCTACTGTTACTCGGAGAATGCTTACGATTTAGTGAAGTCAGATTGCACAGAACAGAGCCTAAAAACGTAACACCATTTAAGACACAGTTTCCTTAATGACACTTTAACAGAATATTCTACACACAACACGATACAGCAACCATAGCAATCCAGTCAATCCCTAAAAAAACAGGTGCACCATAAGATTGCATAGAAAGAAATCCCTGGTATAAATACTTGCACTGGAGACTAGGACTTTTTTCCTGCCTTACTAAATCAACGGACATAAGTTTTTAAAAAGCACATCTCACATTTGACATTTTTTCTTGGCTATATTCTTTGGAATTACTAGTGCATATGTTACTTCAAGCACAGTTTTATTCTGCATGCTGTTGTTTAATATTAAAAAAAAATAAAACTGAAAGGAAAGCTGTTTGCCTACCTCCCCCTAAAAATGAAATGTAAAATGTAAAATAATTGTCTAATGTTGCGCAACAACACGATCAGACCTTTCCCAAAAACAGAAAGCTAAAACTAAACTCAGAATAACTGAATGAACAGAATATCCATACAATAAAGATAGGTAACTCCTGGGTTAAAAAACCTCTCTGTAAAATAATTTAAAAGCAATATTCAAAAGCTGGATAAAGAAAGTCGAACCTCAGGAACAACCAATGGTTTAATTCACTTTGATTGTGGAAGACCTACATTCAAGTCCGTACACTGATTAAAGAAGTACTCTTACCACCTAATCATTTGAGGACAATTCTCTCCTATAAGCTAAACCTGAGAAATCCTTCCTACTGAAACACACACATTTCCCTGAACATGCTCCATTTTGAAAAACGTCACCACCTTTCATTAAAAAATCCGGATCCGCTCTACATAAGGCTATTTTTTTTTCTACTTTACAGCAAAATTGACTACGTTTACTCCCTACATTAAACTATCTATGCTCGTAAAATGTTAATTTTGGTGCTCAAGAAGTTTTTAATTTCAGTAAGTAATCCTTCCGTATATTCAGAACACACAAATTAAGTGCATCCAGGAAACAGAATTACAGATGACTTGCCAAAAGGCCATGCAGTATATAATTGGAAGGTAGATGGCATTTTCTTTAGATATTCTCTATAGTGAACACTTCAATCCCATGATACGAACTGTGCAGAGAGATCGAGTCCACCTATAAGTTGGAGCTATACGCATTATGCAGCATCAGGTAAATAACAGTAAAAGCTGTAAAGAGCATCATGTCTACACAAATAAATTTAATAAAAAACTAGAACTTCTGGTTTCAGATAGAATATATATTTAGAATATCTGTGTAAGTGGTGAATATATACAATAAATATATTCTGTTATATTAACTATAGTCACAGTTTTTTACCTAGCTAAATAATTTCAGAGGTGTACCAGGAAGACGCGGTTCTGACAGTAATTCCTTTCACTGTAGTATGGGAAAATGTGATCAAATTCTTCTGGCTGCTACAGGTGCAGGATTTCTGGCACAGCTGAAAGAGTGTCAGGAATTAGGACTGATTTTTAGATTTTTAGGATAAATCTCATTTTAATGAGAAAGCCATCGCTGGACTTTTGGTGGGAGCGTGAAGGAACAAATGAGATTTCTTCCTAGGAAACGTTGAAAGGCACAGAAAGATTTCAATATATATATATAATAATATGTTAAAAAGCAGATTCTGAGTATTTCTGTCGGTTATGTTATGTTTAAAATATAGAATGAGCAGATGTTTGCCTGTTGGCACTACTGGAAAGCATTTCACGTATCTGTAGAGATCACACGCATGCATGGGCAGACAGCTGTTCGTTCAGGTGATGCATCTTCCCCTCACACTGCAATAACAACAAGTGTGCACTGCTCTGCTATTTAATACGATGCTGAGGCACACACATGCACAACAAAGTTATTTGCAAATGGCAAAAGGAGAAAATAATTAACCTGAAGTAACGTACGCTTATTGAAAATGAGTATAACGTTACAATTATTTTTCACGCTACCGAATAGTCACGTGGTTAGCTAGCTGAAATTCAGCTTACAGTCACTTAATTGATTTGATCCCTGCTAGGACTTCCATTGATTAGGGGAGATTTCACAAATATTGCCCTAAGAGGCATGGAATCACCTGCAAAAACTCTATCAGCTTAAATGTGCACCAGCCCACATGGACGTGTATCAGACACAGCACGACTTACTGCAGGAAGTATCACTATTGCACATAAAATCAGATGGCACGTTTCATAAAGCTATGACTCTGCACAATAAGTGACAGACAGGTTTTTACACCTCCGAAGACAATGAATGTGATTATGAATAATTCACTTAAAAGTGGAGCACGCTACCTAAGGGTTATTGCCTTGCCTACACCTTCTAGCATCACTTGGAAAGGAAGGTGGCACGGCCTTTATCCATGCAAATAAAAACAACCGAGCTGTCATTTTTTTCTAGGAAAAAAAGATTGGCTTGAAAAATTTGTATCCTAAAGCATAATTCAAATATTTTACTTTGCCTTCTAAAGTTAGCTTTGTGGAACTATGTTCTTTAGAAATGTGATTTAAAATGTCCTGCCAACTTGAGAAGGACCCTGTTCAGCACAGGCTTTTCTCCTCAAAGTTATGCAGATTGTAAGTTCTATTTGGGATGTTTATTTTATTTCACTTCCATTTATCAGAATGCTTCTAGCAAACCCCACCTAAAGAGCATCAGACTGAAAACTGAAGGACTGGAAACCGTATGTGGATGCTGCCAGTGCCAAAAGTACTTGCAGTCAGTGCGCCTAGACATGTTTTTGGAAATCTTCTTGAGAATAAATTAACGTGATAGAAGTGAAACTGTGTAATCAAAGCACTACAGCTTCAGCATGTATCACTGATAGGTTTCTGTTAAAACACCTCACACTTCTTCCACAGATGTTGTCAGTAGCATCCTCCAGTAAAAGCTGGCTGGGCCAACCTCACCTTTCAGAGCTTTAAATGGAGCTGTTTAGAAGTGCTTCCAGAAGACTAGGTCTTCTACTGGAGTTGAACATCTATCACTGATCATCTGTGATCAAGCTCAAGCCCATAAAGTTACCCACGAAACTGGGCGTAGAACTAAACATCGGCTTCATTGCTCGAGAATTCGGGAGTCTGCTTTCCAAAACATACTTCTGGTGTGCTACATCCTCAAAAGGTTTAATATTCATATGTATATTGGACAAAGGGTTTAAACATTCATAAACGAAGTTACAGCATTGGTTAACCTGAAGTGCACAGAAACTACTTTTTTTTCCCCTCAAATGACATCATTAAGATGCTTCAGAAAAACTGTTGCTGCTTTAGTATACGGGTAAGAAAGGCCAAGCAAAAATATTTTGGAAAGCTGTAACATAAATGTTTGGCTGCATTTCCACCGTATTTCAAAGTGCTTTCAAATGGAGACAAGCTCTCTTCCTTCTCTCCAGTCTTAAGGCTCTCATAACAAACTAGGTTTAACCAGAAGACACTTGGGCTTTCTTTATCAAACATAATACTTAATATGTATTAATCACAAACAGTTTAAGACCCAAGTTCTGCAATTCTATCTTTATAGACATATGCTAGAGATACATACTTCATTACAAGATCGGGGCCTTAATATTCTAAAATGTGAAATACTCAGCAGGTGCTGACAGTATATTTATTTTATATTCTATTTCTATGACAATCACAGGGATGAGAAACCTTGTTGGGGAATTAAAACCAAGCTACCAATACTACAGGAAGGCTACTGTTCGTATGATTCCTATTAAACCAGAAAAAGCAGTAGAAATTAAATGAAATGCTCTTTTCCCATCGACTTGCCAGACCGTTTTTTCCTGAATTCACAGGTTTAATTGTGACTCAACCAGACCCTCAGGAGACAAAAGTGCCCTCAATTCCCACTGAAGTTGAAAGGTTCCATGAGAAGCCGGCATTAATCAAGCTGTTTGGGATACTTAACCCTCACGAGGAGCACAAAGAATACAGTTAGGATTACATTTAATTCCTGAACAATCTACAAAAGGTCCAAAATGTTGAAGGCCTGATCCTACAACCCTTCATAATAGGAAGATGTTACCAGCTTTCACTCTGCCACTCTCAGAAGTCATCTCTGTAGAAGTCCCTCACCTGCAAGCACAAACGTGCCTAAATCCTGGAAAGCCAGCACCCAGATTTGGCACCAGCACCACCTGTATTCAGCCAAACTCCTGAAAAAGCAAGTTAGAAAAGGAAAACGCTGTTCTCTCTGCTAATAACATCCAAAATGGATCTCTGAAGGCAGAAGTGAACACACTCTGCAATTTCAATGGTTTTTATTGATACATCTCTACTTCTGTGCAAAGATATTACTTTTCCTCAATCTGACTGACTAAATATGGCTAGCTTTGTGAAATCTGCCACTTTTTGTATTTTTTCTGAAAAATCTGGAACGTTTTGTTTTGCAAAAGGCAAGCTCCCGCCCTGATACCTTAGCATAATGACTTCAATTAGACTCTTAACAGGCATAAAACCAGAAATGTTGCTTGGGATGCAAACCAAAATTATGGACTCAATTCCTGCCACCTCTAATTCTTTGGTGCAACTTCAGGACTATCCTGCCAACCTGACCACGAGCAGCTTTATGGGCACAATCCTACTGGAACAAGCATGACAGACCTTCATAACATATCACTCGGATTTTAACACAAAATGCTTGCTTTATAAAACCTGCTAGTAGGCTGTATTTCCATTAATACGTGACACTATTTTTCTTAGCATTCTTCTCAATATGTTTGAATATATGAAGCAGGGTTTGAAATTTTAAAACTTGAATCTTTGCTACAAACCCATCAGCCATTTTTACATCAGGAGAAACACAGCCATACCTGGGGGTATCTGTTTGGGGGTTCAACACCACCAACTGTCCCCTGCAATTAACACGAGTGACCGCCTCTGTGTGGACGCTGGGTCTGTGGGGCTCTGGGAAGGGATCCAGCACCTCAACGGCTGAGGAAAGAGGATGGGTGCCCAGAGCAGTGCTGCCTGTGTTTCCAGAACCCAGTGCTGTGGGCACAGCACCCAGGAAGATTAGTTTGCACCAGCAGATCCTGATTTTCACTGATAAGTCCTGCAAATATTGGCAGCCTCCCTCCCCTCATTCCTGACCCTCACCGTGCAGCAGCTTTGGTCACGAGCTTGAGGCGGAAAACACCGCGGTGTGCCGGCCACACTGCTGCCGTGGGACTTAACACCTCACACCCAGCCTTCGTCCTGACCGGCGCCTGAACGCTTATCCCTACGTGGCATTAGTAAGATTGAAAAGATAAATAATTTATCTGTAAACGGAATTCAAAAAAATATCTTCTGGCGGCTTACGAAGAAGCTTCTGGAAAGGTCGGCTGGGTGGGATTGTGGTCGGGATGGTGGGAAGGGCGAGGCGAGGCCGGAGGGTGCCATGGCTGTCCTGTGAGGCGAGGCACAGCCGGAGGGTGCCGGGGCCGCCCCGTGAGGTGAAGTCAGGGTGCCGGGGCCGCCCCGTGAGGCGAGGCCGGAGGGAGCGGGGTCCCCCTCAGATGAAGTGGATCCAGGCGGTGCTGTCGGGGTCCTGCGGCAGGCAGAGAGCGGCCGGGGACGGCGGCCGGCCCCGCAGGCGGTAGTTGGCGCCGCCGTTGTTGTCCCAGTACTCGGCGCCGGCCACGCGGTAGCGGACGGCGAACTCCAGCGTGGCGTCGGCGGCGACGGCGGCGCCGAGGGGCAGGTGGAAGGCGAAGCGGTCGGTGCCGCCGTCGGGGGGGCCGGAGGGCTGGTAGGCGGCGGGCACCTCGGCGCAGCTGGCCCAGCGGTTGAGCGTGTAGCGCACCGACACGGCCTTCTCGTAGGCCAGGTTGAGGACGCGCACGGCGCCGCGCAGCCCCGCCGGCTCCGCCCGCACCCACTCCAGCCTCACCTTGTGCTGCCGGACCCGCTCCGCGAAGCCGGGGCTGGAGCCGGGCTGCGGCGGGAAGAGCGGCTCCAGGAGCGGCGGCGGCGGCCCGAAGAGCACCGGCTCCAGCTCGCCCAGCGCCGGAGGCTTCCTGGTCTTGAGGAGGTCGGCGGGGCGAGGAGGCGGCGGTACCCGCGGCAGGTCGGCCTGGCAGAAGTGGCGCACGGAGGTGAGCTCCAGGCCAAGCGAGTCGGCGAAGCGAACCGTCTTGCGGCGCGCCGGGCTCTGCTGCAGCGCCGGCCGCAGGCTGCGGTCGCCGGGCGTGGGCAGCGACTTGGCCCGGCGGCGCTGCGTGGGGCTGGGGGGCACGGCGGGCACCGACGGCTCCCGGCCCCGGGGCGCCGGCGGCGGCTTCTCGCCCGCCGCTTCCCGCACCACGGGCGGCGGAGGAGGAGGAGGATCGCCGTCGGGGCTGCAGCCGCCCTTGCACTGCTCGGCCAGGCTGCCATAGAGGCAGGCGCTGCAGCTGAAGTTGCGCGGCAGGTAGAGCCGGGGCGGCGGGGCGGGCACGGCGCTGTGCAGGGAGCCGGCTTTATCCATGGGGGCGGATGGCCGGGGGGTTAGCGCCCTGCTCGCCGCCTCAGCCCGGCGGCCTCCCCGCTGCGGCCGGCCCCGGGGCCCGCCGGTGGGTGCGGGATGCGCCGCCGCTCGTCATCCTCCTGCCCCCATCGCCTCGGCTTCTGCCAGCAGCCCCGGCTGCTGCCACCGCTCTGCGGCTGCCCTCGCTCTCCTCCTCCTCCTCTTCTTCTTCTTCCTCCTCTTCTTCCTCCTCCTCCTCCTCCTCCGCCTCCGCGCTGCGTTCTGGGTCTTTCCCGGAGGCTCTCAGGCGGCAGGAGGAGGCGGGCAGGATTCCCCGCTTACGGTTCATTGCGGCGCTCTTCCCCGGCCGACCCGTTACAGAAATAGCTGCTGAAAGGAAGAGGCAAAAGGCTCTGGCAGATTAGAAGGGGGGCGATAAGAAACGGCTGGCTCGCGAGCTGGAGCCCGCAGTGTACATTTAAAGGAAGAAATCCGGCTAATCCGCTATAATGCGATCAGGGTGCATCTGCCGAACAAAATACACCTGCCAGAGCCCGGCTGCAGATTGCCATCTGGAGGAAGAACGGCCCCGGTCTAGACGCGGAGGGCTGATGATGGAAACACAAGCAGCGTTTGTTCTTTTCAGAAGGTTATTTAATAATTGCCAGGCAATATTCAAATCAATTAGGCGCAATGAAAACCAGACCTGCTGCGGGCAGTTCAAGGAGCTAAAAGGCTGGTTTAGCAAGCCGCTTCATTCCAGTCTTTCTGTAATCTGGTGCTCATTTTTAATTAGTAAATTGCATTAAAAGCAATGATCCTGCCAAAGGCTGAGCCTGAACTGTGTTGACATCTGATTCTCATTTAACTTCTGAGCAGGAGCGCTTACACCTTCGTCATTTTATCTGCAGCACTTGCTGTTCCTTTGCAAGTCTAGACAGTGGCAATACGGCTGATGGGATTACCAATGGGACAAGTGAGCCTGATAAGGACCAAGAGTTTAAAAAAAGCCACCAGGACACAGGGAAAAGCTTCCTGTTGTCTCATATTAAAGCTATCGGCTTTAATTCCTTTCTTAGTAAGTAAGAAAATAATTCCTATGTTATTTCCACTGAGTCCCAAATCTTTTTAATGGCACGGGGTTCATGTGTAGGGAATGAAAAAAATATGCCCAGCAGTGTTGAATTTGACACCGTTATACTTCCCAGTGATTTGTGGTGGCATTCTCATAAATTTACAGGATGATCACAATTTTTGAAAGGTCAAATAGTAGTAACATAAAGAATTACCTCTGAATTCACTAGCTCAGGAACTTGAAACTGCCTTACGTATCCTTTAATTCGTACTGTAGGAAGGATTCATTAGGCCACTTTTCCATGCTTCCCTCACAAAAATGAGCATTTCAAGAAAATGGGAACTCATGCTTGGTTTTCATCTGCTCCTATTAATTTAGGGGAGAAAAAGAACTGACCCAAACAGTTGTTGAAACAGGCTTTAAGGCTGCATCCTTTAAAATGTTTTTTAGTAATTTATCTGTCACAATGAAAACGCTTGATTCTTTTTTTTTGCTAACTTCACTTTAAAACCACTGGACAGTGAGGAATTTGTTACATTCACGTGTAAAGTCTTTGTGTTTTTAAGCTATTGTGAAACTATCGGAGCTAAAGTGGCTTAAACCTGTATATACCAGCAACAAGACCGGGGTAAGTTAGTTTCTGCTGTATTTTACACAATAGGGAGGCCATAGCAGCTTCCCCTCTTCTGGTAACCTCAGTTGCCTAACTTCTTCTTATCATAAACTTGTGTAATACTCCTGTTTTTTGGCTTTTTCAAGCTTCTTGTTGCCTCCCACAATCTTCGTAATATTTCGTGGAAAAAACAAAACAAAACAAAACAAAAAACTCCTTTCTTCACTGGTGATTGTAAGCTGTGTAGCTCATGTAACTGAGTTAAAAATGTAGATTCCCCAAAGACTGGCATAAAAAGTGAGAAAATCCTGTGATAAGAAAGCAAAAATATAACATGGTGAGCTTTGGACTAGCCAGGTCAAAGCACCATGAGATGCAGATGGACAGCCCCATAAACTGATTCGTGCAATGAGAATACTTCCGAAATTTCAGTTCATCAGATGAAACCTGTTTTTTTGTTTGGTTGGTTTTTTTGCTGTCTCTTTTTTTTTTTTTTTCAAAAGAAAGAGTAGAAAGAGACTTCATATAAATGAATGCCCACTGCAAATAATTTCAGAGAATATCCTTATGGAGTAGAGTTAAAGCCTTTTACAGGGAATGGGAATTAAATGGTAGCTAAATCATCAATTTACCAGTTAATCCTGGAGGCACTCAGATTTTCACCTGTGTTTTCCCCAGTGACCCCAAGCTCTGGCACACACAGGGACCTCAGCCTTGTCTCTCCTGAGCACTGTAACCGTGTAAACACACCAGGAATACCAGGATCCACAGCAGAAGTATTTCTCACTGTAATTTTCTTGATCTAAACATTCTGCTCATGTCATGCTGAATGTACCATAGGGGTTGTGCTGCTGCTTTATCTACACTTTTGCTCATTTCCAAACAGTGAAGCTGTGGGAACACACACTACATCTTTCACTTCTGCAGGTGTCTTTATTACTAGGCTGGTCTTGCTCTTCCTGTGAATTTAAGAAAGATGTGGTAAATTAAACAGTTTCAGGCACTGAAATTTAACAAACATCCACAGAAATTCCCTCAAACAGCCCGTAGCCTTGTGCTGCGATGTGGAAAGTGTGGCAAGAGTTTGTAATGGGAAGCGTCAGACACCTTCACTTCTGACAGGAAATTCTTTCAGCTTTGCCTACTGTAAATAATTGTACACAACAAATGCTAACATTCTTAGAAGTGAGCAAGCACTACCACATATGCAAAAACTATGGCTTAATATATGCAGTGGTAGGCACCCGTACACCACCCCCTCTCTATCTCAGTTTAATTCACAGAATTACGAACATGTAAGTTTAAAAATCTGTTGTTTTACGTTGCTAGCTACGCTAAGGGCATTATCCAAGGCTCTTTTCTAAATATTAATGTCAGCAGCAATTTGATAATGAAATAATTAGTTCTGACATAGCTAGCCCCTCTAAAGCAATACTCGCTGTATTTTCACCATTTTCACTGAAAATAGTGTTTTTATGACATGACAGTTTTGAATGTTCCAGCAGGAACAGATCAGTTGTCATGTAAATCATGGAGCTGTGCAGTGTTGCTCAATGATAGTGTAAGAAAAGCAAAAGGTCTTGTATTAAAATTAGTCTCCATTGACTTAGAAAATGGCAATCAGGTGTTTTTATTCCTACAGCCTCCTCTCCTTTTGCAACCATAGAATAAAATTTTGTCATAATAACATTGTCCTACTAACTACCAATCACTGCATCTTCCAGCTGGCATCAGAAATTTTAAAGACAGCCTCTTGCTCTGCATGTGGAGCACTGAGTGACCCTGACATTTCCGCAGTGCCAAACTGCATTTAAAATCAGTCTGATGCCTGCGAATTTCCAGCTAACCAAACAGAACCTGGTCCTCTCTATTACAATTTAAACGATGTGGACAGCAAAACTGATTCAAATCACTGATGGCAATGAACTGGGAGCTTTCTTCTGTTGCATTTATCTCTTGTCTTGACTCCAGGTAATCTAGGAGAAAGCAGATGCTGGTGCTGGGGAGCATTAAGCAGAACTTCGATGGAACCATTAACAGGGGAGGAGTGTCTGAGTGCTGGGGCTTATCCAAAGTGGCCACTGTCACATGTCTGCTCCAACTTTCCAGAACGGGTTTATTTTTAGTCGTTAGAATTGTAGGGAGATAAAATGGATGTAAAGGCGAAGTGCATTGCGATTACATCAGCTTTTGAGATGAAGATGTGACTCAGAACGTGAATTCAGAAGGTCAGCTCATTTACATCTGTGCAGCTCTTCTGATGCTGATGAACTATGTAGGTGTTACACTCTATTATCACCCAAGAGTTTAATAATTTTATGTGACTACATGAATCTGGCATTGATATGTACACTGACAGTTTGTAAGCCTTGAATGATCCATTTGTTCTGCATGCCTATATTTAAAAAAAAAAAAAAAGACCCCCCCTACACCATTTCATGTTAATGAATTACTCAGACCTCTAATTTTCCCTGAGAAAATATCTTAGTGAAATCTCAGAGAAATGCCAGATCAGAACTGGGAAATATATCTGGGTGAGGCACAAAAATTTAAGTATCCTGTTAAAGAACAATGATATTGATCTTTAATAGCAAATATTACCTTCTCCTAACCAGGATGTGCAGTCTTTAATTACGAGGATGCGAGCTGTGTGATTCACAGAGTTGTATCCAGGATGTTTGGGCTCAGAGATCAGTGAATGTTTTCCGAAGGACTGCATGTTCTGACCAACAGAGCTGTGACACTTTGAAGGGTAACTTTGTGGCTGGTTTGCGGGTTGCTTTTTTTGCTTTCTACTTTAAATATCAAGATCCAAAGAAACCTATAGTAATAACAAGAAAATAGAATACTAAGAGTTTACCTCAGTTCATGACCTTGTGAATCTGCCTTCTGTATGTCTTGAAGCTCACACACAATTTTATTAGTTAAGCATTAACTACCTCTGTTGACTTAAGTGATTGGCTTAAGACTTCAGGAAAGTGTGTAAGCTATAAAAAGCCCCAAATTAAGACTGCAATGGAAAAGCAAAGGAAAAAAAAAAAAGGATCTGTCATTTTTCGGAGAAGATGATAAAGAGCATTCCACTTATTTTTTCTCATATGAGTAGTTCTGCTCTTTTTAAACAGATTGCTTGTTTTCAACAAGGATAAGTAACAGCAGTGCTGGGACTCTTTTGCTCCTAAAACTTTTAACGTAGATATTCATGAAAATATCTGAATAAATGCACTTCAGCATGTCCCCAGATCCCATTTTCTGCTAAGAGTGTTATAAACACTCCGTGTTATAAATATGTGATATTTATCCGTGATATAAAATAAACACCGTGATATAAAATAAACACAGGACTGTTTCTAGCAACTGCAAATGGTCTCAGTAGTGCTTGCTAGTGATTTTAGGAATTAAAACATGCACCTCACATCCTTGATTTAAATTTTTACATTTTTCAAATTTAAAGGTCTGTTGGTCAGGCAGCGATTCATTGCGAGTGATTAATTGTACTAGATTATTTAGATTCATTGTATTGTAGGATCAGTTTGTCTCCTCATTTTGTATTTGTTTCTTCATCACTTTTTCTTTCATTTCCTTTATTTGGCCATTTCACATCCATTTTCCTCCTACACACAACTTTTCCCTATTAATGTTTTTCAGACTTTATATAGACTCCCTCCTTCCTCAGCATGCGTTCAGCACTTTGCTTTGGTTTTTCCACCTTTCAAGCTGCCCGGTTCTGTCATTTCTCCAATCTGCAGTTCTTGGCTACCCGTCCAAGCCCTCCGAAGGGCTTCAGAGCCCATTCCCACTTGGCATCTCCAGCCACCTCAGCTTCAGGTACGAACATCCACATCCACCCACGGGTGCGTACGTCCCATCCACACACCCCCCAGCACCCACGGGAGAAGCCCAGCTCGCAAGGGCAGGCCAAGAGCCGAGGGGCAGCCGCCGTCCCCGCCTCGTTTCCTCACAGACGGATCTCCCGGGGGACCTCCCCTCAGGAACCCGGCGCCATTTTCCCGCCCGGGCCGTTGCCGTGGCGACGTCCCCTCAGGCGGCCGTGGCCGGGCGGGATGCGGGGCGCTGCGGGCGGCTGTGGCGGCGGGGGCCGGCGGGCGGTGCGGGCCCTGCTGCGCCTCAGCGACCGCGGCGCCGCCCCGGAGAGCCGGGCCCCGGGCTGCGGCTGGGAGGAGGCCGTGAGTTTTACAGCAGAGTGACTCTTTGACATTGTTTTATAGGGGGTTGGGGCTTTTTGTACCCGTTTTTACACGCAGAGTGAAGGAAAAAAGGCATATGCTTCTCCGAGATGCTGAGGGAGTGACCAGTGCTGACCTGTGACACATAAATGCGTCAGAGGTTACTCTAGTCTCTTCTCTCCGATGGTAAAACTGAAAGGCTGTGCGGAAGGATTATGATAACTCTTCAGTTCCTTCTTTTAGTTCAGGAGTATGCAACACAACAGACTAGGCCTGCTTAGGAATTAAACTCCTTGCTTTGTACTCAGAAATAACATTGCTGTGTTCATTTACATCAGCCAAGACTATTCCTCCTACATTCTCCTTACAATGCTCCAGCTTGTCTTAGATTTAACATGTTTCTCCATTACCAGGTGCAAGGCTGGGGTACCGCCGATCCACTTGCTTGCTTTCAGCTGCAAAAACAGATCAGGAAATCGAAGGCAAGTGAAACTTCCAACAATTGCCTGCTTTGCTTAGACATGTTGCAAGCTACTGACAAATGTTCAGGCCAAGAAGTCAAGACTACAAGAAATCAATCAAAATCAGAAAGCAAGTTAAACATCGAGGCTGATACTGCTTCAGAAGAGATTTCAACCCCTTCTAGTAAGTCTAACTGTTCTACAACATACGGCACTAAAGCAGAAATACGTAACAAAAAGGTACACTCTTTCAGAACATGCCACGGTGACAAGAAGAACCTGCCAATAAAAGAATACTGTATGTGGAACCTAGAAGATGTGAAAAATCCAGATGCTGTAAAGCATAAAGCGATAAAACCCCAGGCACTTGATGTGCTTGATCCAAATGGCTGTGAATCTTTGACTTCAAAATCTTCACAAGTACTTCCACCTGTGAAACACACCACTCCCAAGGATACTTCAGACCCTTCCTGGAAGAACAAGCAAGCCATTATCCTTCAGAACACACTCAATGGTACTTCAGCTGAGATTGCTTCCTGCAGTCATGATGCTAAAGGAACAGAGCAAAAGGGTAAAAAGGGAGCTGACACTATGAGTGATAAAATGAAGGAAAAAGGAGAAGTTCATGAACCATCAGCATTTTTCTCAAGTCTTTCGGAGGTCTCCCTCCTGCAGGAAGAACCCAAACAATTGTCCTGGGACTGTGCTCTTACATCTAGAAGTATTGCAACCATTCCTAATGCTATTGCTTCCAAAAAGAACATTCATCACGCCCGTATGCAGGTTCCACACACAAAAGGAATACAATACACAAAACATGACATCCGAGGCTCTTTAACCTACAATGCCAGGAACAGGTATGCTGAGGTCAAGGAAGGAAACAAATCAAAAATGCAGGCGGTTCCCCTGCTTTCTGGACCATTACCTCCCCTAAAGGCCAATCACACTGCAAGAGCTGAACTGCCACCTAGACTGAACTGACACTTCTATATTGTAATCTCATGCCTTTTTTTTCCTTGTTAATTTATGGGGGAAAAAAAAATTCCTTGTGAGCCACTGGGATATTTGTAGTTTTTTAAAATGCTATTAATAGCATAAGCTGATGAATGCCAATTACTTTCACATAGGTTTAGTTTCTTCCTGACCACAAGATAGATCCATTAGATCTATCTTAACAGATTATTCTGGGGATGAAGTGCAGCCTCTTCATTTAGATTCACTCTGAATGACTACTGTAGCCTACTGTGATAATTAGGTATTTGATACTGCTGATCCCTGAAACAATGTCTAACTTTAAGAACATTTTGCTCTGCAAGGCCTTTAATAATACCCTTAAAACAGTGCTAAATCCTACTGAGCTTCACAGACAAACATTTGTATACATTCCTTGCTAATTTGGCACCAAGAAGAAACAAATGATCTGAAAAGCAGACAGTGGTGAGACTGACAGTCATTTACAATTGTTTGTTCTTGCTTAAAGTAGATTTGTTTTTTAATCCTGTTAATGTTTTCTTTGCTTGTTTCTGTTTAATAGATGTGTATTCTTTTTTCATCTCATCATACTAGACAGGGCTTCCAGATCAAGTTCTGTTTTTTGTGTTAAACAAAAAGCAAATTAAAAACCATCCATCTTTCCATAGAGACATCAATAACTGCTATTCAATTGTAGCAGCTTCTTCCCCACAAAGAGCATGTTCCTTCGCATTCAGGACAGATTCACTGCAACTTACACTTCCCCTCTTCTGATGCTTTGATGAAGATTCGGAGTAGGGAAAGATAATATCAGTGCAAGACCCCCAGTAGGATATAGTTTAAAACAGAGCTTTAGATTGAGGAATTCCGTACCTTTTTAGATTTATATCTTTACTAATTAAGCATGTGCATAAAAGTAAAGTTTTTAGCAGTTTTCTGTCCTCAACTTGTTAATTGTGTTCGGGTATCTGAATATCACAGCTAGAGAATAATCACCTTCCAGACATGTAGTTTCAGATGAGGAAAAGAAAAACAAGATTACAGATATTCTGTGTACCTAAATAAACTATTCTGTGTTTATTCCTTTATAAAAGGGAAGGATGATGTGGTTTTCTGTCTTCCCACAGTACTGAAGTGACACGACCTCCAGAGAAGAACACAGGAGTTGAGCGCTAACGTTAAGTAACAGTTCCAAGCTGTTCGCTTTGTCTCCTAATATTTTTCTTCTGGGAATTGCTTAGGGAAATCTAGAAACCTTTTAGAACAGTAATTTGTATAACAGGTGTGTAAATCTTTAAGCATGTACAGCAGCATATCAGCTCGAGGTGCAGAGCCCTTGCGCTGAAGGTGAGAACAGGGCCACCATTTGGGAGGCAGTGAACCTGATTTTTCAAGCTACAGCACCTCTGTATTGGAGAGGGGAGTGCCACCTACTGAATGGCTAACAAAGTACTTCTGCCAGAAACAGCACACAGCTGCTTTCAAGCTTAGTCTTCTGCATTTCTTTGCTCTCGAAGAAGAAAAGCTACGCATTCTAAAAATTCTAAAGGTGTTGCTTTGGACTAACATATAATGTGATAATTGTTCAAAAAGGGAACAAGACATCACTCTGTTCAAATCTTGACAATGCAGTGGTACACAGTTTCTTAGTGTTCTTGTCAATGACGCATTCCAACTGTATTTTGCCCAACAAATAGCTACAAAAATGTACTATCTCCCCAGTATGGTATTTCCCTCAAAAGCTTTAGCATAGTTCCATTTATAGCAGTCATGTAGTAGATCTTTGATAAGCATGCGCAACGATACATCAACTTAAGATATGGAAAATGAGACATCAGGTAGAAATTCACTTGCATTCATTCATACAGGTCAGTAAGTATCAATGCGTTCTATTGCCTCTACTTAATAAATTACTTAGATTTCATAAAGTGCCTATATCATACACTATTTTATGTTGCTTTTGTTGCAAAGCCAATTTATACATACCTTAGGGAAGAATGTATCAGTAAGGTTTTGTTTCTATGTGATGCTTTTGTGATACTAAATAGAGCAGTGAGTGATTTTAAAATAGGGAAATAGGGGAAGTGGGAATATTAATTTCCGTTCATATTTTGATGCAGAAGGAATAGATCATTATAGCTGCTACTAACATCTACATGCATCTTTCATCTCTTTCAAAACTCTGGGTATCTGAAATCTCCGCCAATGTTTTTTTGCAGTTAAGCTCTTAGTTGTTAATTTCCAGGAAACATTCTTTTGTTGTTGTTGTTGTTGTAGTAACTTTTGTCTTACCTGCTATTCAATCATAGTACTACAATTACTCGTTCTGACAGAACAGAGACATCCTCTAACAAACCATATTCTTCACTTCTTTGTCCCTTTCCCTCTCACTTCTCTTTCGGCAGTGTCTTTTCCAGTCCTGTGCTTCATATTTAAATATAAAATACAAGCTCTCCAGTGGAAGGATCCTTCACAAATAGTCCCAAGATAAGTAACCGCATCCATTTATATTTGTTTCAAGTCCTCTGTTTTTCACTACATAGAAAATTCAAATGTATATGCATCTGTGAAACTAATAACATTAATAACAGTGAGGAAGAAAAGATTGTCTCTCCTACTCAGAGAACAGAAAATATTGCTGCTTCAGCACGCAAACTGAAAAACGAACCGCATTATCAGTTAACAGGAAGGAAAGCCAAGCATTCATTACAGTGCTTACAAGTTGCAGGCACTGCAGACAGCTAACCCATTCTTTATAGGAAAGAAAGTTAGCTAAAAGTTGAAGCTAAAAATTATATTTCCACTAGTGACTAATACACAACTTCTGTACTTTGTTTCACAGGTAAAAGGCTCGGGCAGAGATGCTCCTTTCATTGCCATCAGGTACAAAACAAGTCCGCACTCCCCCAAATACCAGTAAGCAAAATCGTTACTTACGTGCCCTTTATGAGCATGGTTGCAGTAGCTCCTGGAGACTTGGCCCAGTCAACCAAGTTTACAGGAGATTCAATTAAAAACTAATTGCAATTTAATCTCCAGCAAATCTCCTGCAAGAAATGGTATTTCCAGGAGGGGAACATTTCTAGCCTACTATAGCAAACCTTTCCATTGTGCTCCTTAACAAATGGCTTTAAAGGAGAAAGGGATACTGGCCAATTTTATTCTGCTCACACTTCTCAGGACAAACAGAAGGATTTGCCAAGAAAGGGTGTAACAAGTCACCCAGCAAAGCTGCTAAGTAAAGGATTAGAACAGAAAGATACAAATTCACAACACTTAAGTCGTGATAAACGTGATGAAGTTATGTGACCTTGAAGACACTGGCTTCTTCTACCCCAGGAAACAGCAGCTTCTTGTTTACATGCAGACTCTCTCAAGAATAAAACCATTCCCGCTCAGGGAAAGGAAATAAACTTAAGTCCTAGATCAACTGGGAGTGTTTCCTGCATTCAAGGTGCCAAAACAAAACAAGTGAAAGGGAATTGGTAACAACAGTGTAAAAATACAATGAGAGAACACCTGAAAGCTAAATCAATGCTCCTGTTTTTTTGTTTTAGTTCCAGATTTCCAAGGAACTGATTCCAGAGAACACTTTGTCAAATCTTGGAGCCAGAAACAAAGTCTGCCTCTCTTAAATTCAATTGTTTTGACAGAATGCAATCAGTCAGCTTGCCAACAAGCAATTTCTTTAAGTGAAGGAAATTCAGAATCTAAACACAAGCTGATCAGGGATGCTTTCACTGCCAGCAGCAATACCAGTAAATTCTCAGCAACACCAAACAAGACAGTAGTTCAAAAACACGTGGGGCCGATCTCTGAACAGCTATCGGCTTCTTCTCGATCTGTTCTTAATCAAGAGTCAGAGTTTGTCCTGCCTTTTAGACTGCCTAGCCATCTTTGCAAGTTGCACGAGGACAGTGCTCAAAGTAGCTAACATTTGTCCACAGGCGAAAACTGCTCTATCTGAATAACAAGCCTGGAATAACTCAACCCAAACTAAGCAGAATATCATTCCTACAACAGGAATAGCCTGTTATTCCTGCAAGGGTAGTCAGTTCCTAATACATTGACTCTTTCAAAGATAACTTTAAATGCTCTGAATGTGGATTTACTTTCTAGATACTTACAGTATGCTGCCCCCTGGAAATACCTTCTTTATTTTGCTACCACTGGGGCTGAATGCTGCCTCACACACTTACCTCAGCGTCTGATGGCACCGAAAACAGCAGCCTGGTACACCACAGAGAGTGTTTGTCGTGACTGTAGCCGCTGGAATAGACACAGAGCATCTGCTTGTTCATCTACTCTGAATTAATTTGGAAGTTGACAAGATACAAAAGTAATAATAAAAGCATTTTATATTCTCCAACAGAATAGTGGGATCATTATTATTAAGCATGGGGACTATACAGAAGGGGACAAGTACCATCCATAATCCAGCTCAATCTAGTATAATAGCATTACAATAGGATTAAAAATAGTATTAAAATTATTTTCTCAATTACATACAATATATTGCAAAATAATATGAGCTATTAGAGAAGATTGTGATTTTCTAGCAGGGTACTTTGAAAGCTATTAATCACAAAGCAGTTAATTTCTGCTTAGTACTCCAGAGATTTTGAAAATTACAGGAGTAGATGAGAGCGCAGAGGAAGAACTCGAAGTAATCCTTCTGTCCTGACGGTCCGTTGTAGAAGAAAGGCATCTCAGTGAGCTGAAACTGTAAAGGTATTCTATTGTGCATGCAAGATAATTTAAATTTTGCATTTGTTGCTGAGAAGTCTGAGGTGGAGCACCACTACTGCTCCCAGCCTGGATGCTGCTGGTCAAAAGAACCCAGCCTCAGCTACAGACATCCAAGTCAGTGCAAAACGCACAGGCTCAGTTAAAGGAGAGAACCTCTCTAACGGGTGTTCCAGGTTCATAAAATGTAGCACCTCGTTATTCTGATTACACTTGTGTTTTAAGTTCAAACTTCCGAGGATTCATTGGGAAGTAGGAGTACATGGCAAAACTCAAGTTTTTTGCAGCCTCTGGAGATCAAGGACCGATGCTGTAAGATCGCTGTAAATTACAGAACTTCTACCAAACCAAAAGACACCCAGCTTTCAAGAGGTAAGATGTTACGGAGGAATGGGTGGTACTTCCTAACAGGCACTGTATGCCCTGCCCAGGCCTCTAGAGGAGATCACAGCCATTAAAACAGAAGGCAAAAATTGGTTGAAGTTAACTTTATTCCAAAATATGTATAATTTACAGAACTAAATAAGTGCTTCATTTGTGAACAAAATGTTTCAATACTTGTGAATAACTTACTAGTAGCTTTGCGTAACACTTCAGTTTCCAACATCGGGAAATATGAAACAGTATTTTGGCACAGGATTTTCTCTGCATGCATTAATACACTCAAATGTTTCACAATTGTTAGGACAACATTCCTTCTTTGGGATTGTCACTTGTAAAACAGGTATAAGAAATGAAAACTTGCTTTTCTCTGCTCGTTGCAAGTTTATTGGCTTACATAGCAAGAATCATCCATGAACATCCTTTGAAAACTAAATTTGTCCACTAGATCAAAATCCCACCAGTGATGAGAAAAAAAACAAACAAACACATTTTAAGGTCATTTTTCAGACTAACTCACACATGCTTTGGGAAAGGCTCACCCGTGAGATTTATTACTCATCCATTCCAAATAGTTACAAGATTAAATGAGATCATAATCAGATCTCGAGTTCTGTAAGCTGGAAATAAAGGCTATCTTTCATATCTAGCTTTATTTTATCATAGATGCACTTGCAAATACCTGTAAAATAGAATATTATCAGTCTAGCTCTGCATGCGAGTGCTTGAAGCATGCATGTAAAGCGTTACTTGTTGTAAAATGGATGCTGCACGGTTTACGTCATCACAAGCCATCTATTATATTCCATCGCTAGTTATGTTGAAGATACTCCTGAAAAGCCAGTATATGAAAAAGAATCTGAAGTAAAGGACTTCTGTTGTTCAACTGGAGATCAGCAGCTCCTTTGGGAATTTCCACTGTTTCAGGCTGTCCGATTACATTTTCGGTGAAGCGGAAGAGTCGCACACGAGACAAACATAACATCAACCTGACTGCAAGGCAATGCAGAGTTGAACGACGTAGTTCCTTGATGCTGTTCATTGCATAGCAATGGCAATTTAAACAAGAAAATGCAATCACGCTCTAAGCAGCAAATCCTTCTAGCACTCATTCTGATTCACATCAACCGTGAAAACAAACAAAAAAGACAGTAACAAAAGGAACAGAGGATGCAGGTTTGCACCATGCATCGAAGCAGCTTGCTACCACTGAGCAACCCCATCGTCATAGTGTTTATAGGAAATCATCAACGGAGGTCTGTTTACAGTAGATCTATTCTATCAGGAACTCAAATATAGCAGCACCTTAAAACAAACATGAACGAAAATGTTTACAAGGCCCACAGCATTAAAAACATTTTGGTGTGAATGTATTTGGAAGAGTAAGTTGTACATTAAGGTCATGTTAAAAAAAAAAAAACAAAAACACACAAACCATTTCAAAAATAGCTTAAAGGAAGCTATACAACCTTCATGATAAAGGCAAGTAAGTTTGGTTCATCTATGAATTGTCATTTCAGTAACAGATACTATTTTGCAAGTTGAGCACCTTCTGTTGATTCACTGTGTATTTTATTAGTCTTACTTATCCCATATTTGAAAAGTTATTTAAAAACAAACAAAAAACCCTCGAGATCTCTAAGATCACAATCCTGTCAATGCTTACATCTCTTTTCCAAGCCTCACAAAGATCAATTTACATCTGAGCAACCATGTGAGCATGTTACCAGGATAAAGATTTAAAACAGTGGAAGGCTGTCACCTTTCTTTGTTCTGTTGCCTCCACACTCTCAAGGTACATATGGCTAACAGGGAAATTTATCCTTTTGTTTTCAACAGAAAACATGACTGAGAGCGTGCCTTGGAATAAAATTTTGAAGGGAGTGTTAATTACGTAAGTTACAGGTGCCGAAATCGAAATGGTTCGAGACAAGGTCTCCGAAGGCTGTCTTTACAGCTTTTTAAGTTAAACAGATGAATGTATTATTATTTTTATTTTTATTTTTTTTTAAGATTTCATGTCATTTGGAAGTGAGAAGTTTCTAGACAAACAGCTTTGCATAGCTAAGAACATGTGTCAGTAATAAACTCTGACTTTAAACTAGCAATGCCTCTGAAGCTGACACGAAGAGCTAGGGGGACGATTCGCTCCCTACTCAAAGCAGAAGCAAGTATTTACAAGAGGAAATAGCCGTAACCCCAACTCCTACAGTAGAAGAAATTTACCTACTCTCATAGAAGCTTTTAGCATCAAGTGACAAACAAATATGGAAGGCAACAAGACAGGATTTATTTTTTTGGTTGCTTTGTGCTTTTCATAGAATGCATGGCCCAAATTAGCTTCTGTTTCATTTCTGTCTGATTTTTCATAGACCTTGAAAGTGGAATGTATTTAACTTTTGTAAGTCAGCGCTCTCTCAGGAGCCAAAAATTTCAAGCAGAACCATTCAATTTTGCCTACACGTGTACACAACTGCATTATTCTTAAACAGCACAAAACTAAATTCTGCTAAAACATACCTGTGACTTACGACTATCTTCAGCTATCTGAAGAAACATAAGACACCGATACGTTTATTTTGAAAGTGCTTGGAACAAGTTGGATCAATTGGACAGCACAGTTAGAAAATAGACCTCTTTCCTGACCGATTCCTAACAGAACGCTGTAATCTCAGTGAGGCTGAAATTACAGTAAACTGAATGCAAGATGAAAGTTCTTTCTGGCAACCTGATGATCCAGAAGTCCCATGAAGTCTTTGGAAATAGTCTTACCAATAGTAATTTGTCATGCTCTGTGGGCATTTTCACTTGTTTCCTGGAGCACCAACCACCCTTCCCAGAGACAAAAGACTGAGCTTGCAGAAGCAGCAGTTGATACACAACGGTAAATCTCAGGTTTTCTCCTTAACCACTAAAAAGCTCAAGCCAAACTACCAAACTACTGACTAATTCAGCTTTAGAGCAGTATCACACAGACATCCAGGTCGAGATCCAGCCATTGCAGCATAACGTAATTAAGCAGGGAATGCAAAGAGTAAGCACGAGTAATGTTAGTAGCACTTCCAGATAAAAATTTGTGCTAGGAGGCTGTGGAGAATCTGCTGGTACTTTTTGTGTAGCGGTTCAAGTGGCAGTAGAGGATACAAAAGAGAATTAGCAAAATAGTAAGTCGCTACTGATCAATACTTACAATAGAGACAGTGCCTCGAAAATCAAATCAGAGACAAACTGCAGAAAAAGGGAGATAAGTATCATTTCAGTACTACCAAGAAATAGTTCTGATTGAAATTTATTTTGAAAACAGTGGCCAAAATAGAAAATTAACCATTTAAAAGAAACCGCTTAAATTTTAAAAGTAGTATTGATCAACAAGTTTTCAGATCGGTTTCAATAGCTTTACTGTGGGATTCAGGAGCTATGAGCAGCCTGTTGTAGCCTTTGCATTTGCACAAAAATACTTAACGTATCCAAAATAAGGGACATATGCCACCAACGTAGGATCCAAGCTTGTTTCTTTTATGGGGAACCAAACTTCTGAAAAAAATACATTAATTTAGGGAAGCAGCGCACTGACAAAAGACAATGTGGGTACATTTAATTTTTTTTTTAATACTTTCAATAAGTAACTGCATGTTGTAGTATTGTGCTCATCTAATTAAAGTTCAAACTTTTAAACTGATGAGGAAAGGAAATGGTATTTGCATGTTCTAACAGAACACAAACGTATAAATACTTTTAAGTACAAAACAATAAATGAGTAACAGTCATATTGTAAGACTGTCCACACAAACTGCCCCCCCCCCCCCCGCGGGGTTGCGGGGGGATGAGGGGTGGAGGGGGGGGGGGGTACACCTTAACAACATGGTGATTCTCATTTGGATTCGTAAATTAGCTTCAAAGTCCTTGAAATGCCAGCTGGTCTCTCAGAAGGCTGAAACTCAAAGCCTTCCCTAATTCTGTTCCTCATCACTTAAAAGTCCTTCTCTTGCAGAAAAAGACCAGCTTTCTATATTCAGAGGTAACAGGTTCTCACTTCTGCCTTCTAAAGCTGGGGAGAATAGTTTTCTCCAACTCTCAGTTCCCTTTCTCTCAGTAATCTAGGAATCGGATTTATAGCAGCTCGTGTCAGCCTGGACAACTCGCACACGGACAATGGAGAAGCCTCTGCATGCAGAAGCAGTCTCTGCTATTCCAGCCAGGGGGAAGAAAGGAGAAGGAAAAACACTTCCAAAGCCCAAAGATGTAACACAACTAGAAAAACACTGCAATACGATAAATTAGCTCAGTTTTGTCATTTACCTTACTTCTCAACTTCAAAGTAGGTAGGTAAACACAAATCAGTCATGCCTTACTAAATACAGAATGACAAGCTATGTCTTCCTTTTGCAGTGTATCCCACCCTCAAGATTAAAACTCAAGACCTCGTGAAAACTGGTGGGACTTTCCCCAAAGCAAAATTCTTGTACTCTCCCTTGGGAGTACAGTATTTATTTATGCAGTTTCTTCAGCCAGCGCCTGGAAGTGTCTGAACACCCACCTAGAAATGCTGAAATACTAAAAAGGCAAAGCATCCGTGGTTCCAGGCCTTTTTTTTTTTCCTCCCCTCTCCCCAGGAGGAAAATGAAAGTTTTAGGGTTGAAGAGATGATCTCCAGCATCAGCTGAGATACTTATTAGTGTGTTGACTTAACTATGGCAATTTAAGGAGTAGTGGGAAGAGATAATGAAATGGAAAGGTATTGCTCATTTTCAACAAAACAAGCTAGCTGCACTGGATGAGTAACCGAACTCCCACATCCTTGAGTTGAGGATATGGAGCTGCACACAAAGTGTAGTGAGCCTTCAAAAACTAAGGCTTGGACGAGCATCTACTGGTGGGCTGCCTAGTAAATACACAGCCAATAACTCTCATAACAGAGGAGTAAAATCTATTACAGGCCCAGGAATTTGACACAAAGATGTTTTGCTTTGCATTTAAGGTAACAAACTAAAAGCTGCCCAGGACAAAAGCAGAGGCCTACATTTTGCAGGTATTGTAAGGAGACAACAATCAGTTAAGGCCGAATTCCAGCATACATTCACAACTGGCTTACATTTTTCATGTAAATGCATCTACTGCAAGTATGGTACCAGGGGTAAAATAAACATAGAATCCAGGGGTAACATGTTTCTCTTTGACAAATCAGTCTGAGTTCTTGGTTACACTCAAAAAACCCTCCAAAAGCAGCAGGCACCACCAGCTGCAGATCCATGTGCAAAAGCAAAACACCTCTTCCAAAAGGGTTTTGGTGAGCTGATCTCGCAGCTCAGTTGTTCAGAGCTCAGTCTGATCCGCTTCTGGAAGAAGTCCAAAGTCCAAAACCAGGAGAGGAGGTGCAGGACTAACTTAGAGAATTTAATTTCTCAACTTTAATGTTTTTTGTTAAGGTAATGGAAATATAAACCATTATAACATTTCCCAGCTCGTATCTTGGTAGAGGGTAGGGGAACTTCAGCAAAAACAAATTATTCCAGTTTTTGAGGCACAAGCATTATAACATTTGCATCTAACACTCAGAAATAATTTAAGCAGATCTCTCCTGAAGACTCTAAAAATATTTTAAGTCCCATTTATTACACTAGCTTAAAGGGACAACACATTTTTCTCTGTAATTATGTATTCTAAGGTATTTTCCTACCACTTAAAGGGCTTCAGTGCCACCCGGGGAAAAAAAACTACTATTTTCTACGTTTCTCTTTAAAAAAAAAACAAACCCTCCATGTTCAATAATTCAAGAGTCTACGTGTATCTAAGCCTGTTGGACAGGTGTTTGGAAAATACCGACTTACACAGGAGAAAGAACTGTGAAGGCATAAAGTAAAAGACGACAATACAGCTTATTATGTCCATGCCAGATTTAAAATACAAGCTACTAAAAAAACGTAAACAGAAGTAGCTTACACTAAGAGAATCCTCCCCCGTAAGTTCAGGGAAGCATCTGAATTGGACAGGTCAGGTTTTGGTCCAGCACAACGGAACCCTATGTATAAGCCAGAAACAGATATATATGGGACACCTTGGAAAGTCCTTCCATTTAAGTGAAGCAGTATCAGCTTTGTAAAGAAGTCTGAGCAGAAAACATAGGCACCACAAACTTTTGTTTAAGGTTCAAACATACATTAATGTTATGCCCTCCCCCACCCCTCTTTATGCACACAGTGTATGTTGAAGCCACATACTCAATAAAGTACCTTCAGCGTGAAGTCTCTTAGGCCAACCGCACGCAGGAACTACATTCAACAATGCAAAATGGGTGACTTGGTCAATCTCTCTCTCTCTCACCCCAATAATTTAATTTCAAACCACACAAAACAGTTTTGTGACACAGTACTCACTGGCTGGGCTTGTCAGAGCTCTGAAATAAGGAGCACAGCTCTTCACAGGTCTGTGTTTCTACCGAACTGAACTGGGACTCCATTGTATTCCAGGCTAAGTCAGCCAGAAGAAAGTCATCCATTGCTGTCTGTGTCTCGTTGCTGGTAAGGAATAAATTCCCCAGATTCTCAAAGCAGCTGTCCATAGTCTGTGTTTCAGCACTACTGAGCTGGACTTTGCTTTCTATGGTCTGGTTAGGTATGTTTTTAGTGGCAGGATATACTTCTGTCTGGGTTTCTGTATCTGATGAGTCAGTACTCATGGAGAAACTAGACTGCTTCAGAATGCTTCCTAAAGGCAGGTGGGTATTGCTGTCCAAGAAGAAATTCAAGTCTGTCTGTGTCTGCGTATCAAACATCTCCAAACCTAAGAAGTTAGAATTTCCTCTGCAGCTATATGATTGAGTGGCACTATCTGAAAACAAGAAATCAGTCTGAGTTTCAATGTCCAGCGACTCCAAAACTGGCTCAGAGTTTAGGGTACCAAGCTCACTCTCTTCAGTCTGAGTTTGGATATTGGATGCTGAAAAGAATTCTTCAATGTCAAAGTCTATTCCTGTGCTCTGTGATGGACCAGTTGGCAGATGTGTGTCAGCATTAGAGCCAGTCTCGGACAAAAGGCCACGATTATCCAGGGTCTGGCCAGACATGTTTCCTGAAAAGATATTTTCCAGATCACTTAACAAGTCCATTGTCTGCGTTTGATTATCCATCGTATTTTGAGGTGGAAGTATATTAGTCTGGGTATTAAAGCCGATAAGGGATTCAGACTTCACTGTATCTTGATTGAGGCTCTTGCAATTACTCCTCTGCAGCAAGGCTTGATCTATATTTGCAGTCATTAAGTTGTTTTCTGGAAGCTCAATCTGAGTAGAAACACTATATGATGAATTTACATTGTCAAAGATGTCGCTGCACATCACAGCCTGGTCCATCTGCACTCTTCCATCAATGGAGTCCTGTGTTCTATTGGTCTGAGTCTCTCTAGAAATGCCACATGTAGGGAAACAAGCCTGACTGAAATCGTCAGTCTGAGCAGCTATGGAGGAAGTCAGTTTAGAAGCAGGCAGCAGCGTCTGCGTTTGTACACTGATGGGGAGTGAAACCTGTGAACTAAATGACAGATCTGTCTGAGAGCAAGAAGACACAGAAGAATCGGGAGTCCAGGCTGCAGCCGGCACAAAGTTCTGTGAAATATAAGATAAGTCAGTCTGTACATTTGTTGAAGAAATGTTACTCTTATGACAAACATTCCCTGGTTCTTGACCTGGGTTATTTGGTGCAACCTTGTCCAAGTCAACTTGTACACCAGTACTTACTGGCTCGTTATCACCAGAATTTGTTACTTTTGAGACAGGCATAGTGTCTTTAAATACAAGCGTTTCTGCCTCCAGTGCTGGAATCAGAATTCCTACAGACTGAGGCAATAAATGAACGGTACTTAAAACCGAACCTTGATTATCAACAGCCACTACAACAGGTTTGACAGAAGAATCTGTTGCAGACACATACACAGGCAAGTGAGCGAGCTGCATCACTGGAAGTTTAACCAAAGCCACCTTGGGCTTTGGCAAAAGCATCTTCGGTGTACATTTTGGCTGTACTTGCTTCGTGAAGTTAGAATTGCAGGAACCTTCAAAAGAGGCCACTAGTTTCACTTCAGATGACTCCAATTCCTGAGTGCCAGGCTTACTATTATGTGTATCGATGAATGCTTTATTTGCTTTCTCTGCCAACTGCTGATTATGTACGGAGGTTTCCATTTTCCTTTTCTTACTAGGAGGATCCCTGTGAATACGAGATCAATAATTTATATTCTCTTCAAGCATAAAACATCTGCCTTCCACGTTTTGAGTCACTGCATTGAAAACAAACTCAAGTCCCAGAGGAGGCTGGAGATGACAGGACGACCAATCCTGATTAACATACCAAAAAATCTCCATGCACTTTAGTTTTGTAAAATTTCATTCCTTACTCTCCCATTTATAAAAAAAATAAATTACATTTTTTTATGAAGACTTATGTTCTAAAAGGAGGTTGAGGTTTAGAAGCTTTTTTCCCCTTTGTATGTTAAGGGCTCTGATTTGAAGATGTTTACTCTGTTGTTTTGATGTGAACTCAGACTGAGTATTGATGAAACAGAGTTTATAAAATTAGCACACAGGTAAAGGTCTCTCATGGAAACATGATACAATTAGCACTCCTTCACACAAAATTTTGCAGCAGTTCAATCTCCAAGGAAGACAGGCTAGGCCTCAGGAAACAGATTATCCTTTATGAAATACATATACACACCTTATGACAACTATAAATCAAAACATGCATATACACGCTTTTTTTTTTTTTTTTAAAGAGAAGAATCCACTAAAACTTGCAAGGGTGACTAGACTATACAGGAAAAACTCAACTGCATTGCACACCAGTTACCAGCTGTAAACATTTCCAAATCATCTCTACTTTCACAGAACCGTAAAAGCACTTCCAACAGGTGTTAGCAGTAACTCACTGTTTTATATACAAGGAGAACTGAAAATTGATCTTATTGATTAGACAATCATCACTGCCTGAAACGAAATAGAAACTGCTAAAAGCAACAAAACACAGAAACTGCTGGAGAGCTAAAACAATGTGAGCCAATCTCAAAAGTAATCAACAGAAAGGAGACAAAAAGCCAGTACGAGGCACACCGAGGACTCAGGGATGAATACAAATAGCATTAGTTTAACTGATTCACTTTTACCTGTGCTCTGCAGGAATTTCGTGGCCAGTTCTGTAAATGTGAGACAGTAATGCTGGTCTGCTGGCATACGGACACCCACAAGTGCACCGGAAAGTCTTGCCACAGTCCTCTATGTGCCGTTTCAAATACCATTCTGTACCATAGGAGTTACTACATTTGTCACATTTGTGCTTCTTTTCTGCATGCATCTTCATAAAGTGCTGCAATACATAATGAAAAGTAAACATTAGCCTTCAGCTAGAAACAACTTAGAGGAAACATTAATATTTATATTTTTTCTTTATTTGTTAAGTAGTACTGAAGAGGAGAACTAGAATCTTTTGAAGTCTCATTAGGAAGAGTTACAAACTTAAAGTACTCAATAGAAACCATTAAAGTTTGCAAATCTGCTTGTACTATGTGCATCTTACAAGATATACTACCTTCAAGTTAAGAAAACTTGGGATTGAATAGAAAAGTTTCATTGCCCAAGCTGGAGTACAGGCGAGCAGTGGAATGTAACAAGTTTTTATGTGCACGGATTTTGTGTATACACAACATTCATACTATTTTCAGCTCTCCAAGCTGGGAGAATGATTTCGTGGGAGGTGCCTGATCATATTAGCTCTTTATCAGTAGCTTCCACCACTTCAAAATGCAGATAAAAACGTATATGCCCTAATGCCATAGGAATTTCTTATTGACATTAAGGAACTAAAGATGAATCTTGCCAAAGAGTGTAGCAAGTACATGTTGCAACACGGACATGCTCCTGAGGATCTACAACTGAGCAAATAGTTTCCAGTCAAACAAGTCAACTTCAGAGCAAACATCTGAACTTTTTATTTATGGCACCAAGTGCTAGATATCCCTTCCCTATGATCCAGGCAACCACAGGCGACCAGAAAAGAGGGTTTTTTTAATCACAATGAAACAAGTCACGTAGAACTCTACCCAAGTGGAGTTTCTGCAAATACTTAAATATGCTGGGTGGCTTTGCTCATATCCAAATGCAGAAGTGTACACTCTCTGGAAACAAGATGGTCAGTACTGAATCAATATAAGGATAATACTTCAGGAAAAAGGATTACCTGTTTCACAAGAGAAAATTGGGAAAACGGTCTGTTTGGTCCTCTGGGGCAGCCTTCGATAGGACAGCAGTAGAATTTCTGTGGAGTTTTCAACCCCTTCCTTATTGGTGCATTAAATTTTCCATCCTGAAAAGGAATTAATTGAGAATTTGACAACAACTCTACAGGTTTGCACATTAAAGGCACCGTTCAGAATATACATCAACTTCAGCTCAATTAGTTTATGCAGAGGAAAGATATAATAGAATTTTCCACCTACGTGGATGCTACCTTGCAAATTTATCAGAAATGTATCAGAATTACCAAGTGAAATCACAAGTTCTACAGAGCACTGGTACTGTACTATTCTACTTCTACCAAGATATTTGCTTGAGGTTGCAAATTATACCCATCTTTTGTGTTATTTGAGCCAAAAATCTTTCCCTACACGCACTACACTACACTGCCAATTCAATGTGGTTTTATTTGTTAGTAGCACGGTCTACTTGAAGCTCTGTTAAAACAAGTCATATATTGTGTAACACGATCTTCTGACACTAGAATTTTGCTGGCACTGTTTAGAGTTAACCTGCAATAAAACGAAGAACGCAAGTACACACTGCCACTTAATTCAGATCATAAACCAAAATTCACTTATTTTATGAAACTAGTAACTGGTATGCTAACTCTGAACCTCCAAATATGAAGTGACTGATATATATACATATATATATATACATATTATTGGAACGCACAGGTATAATTTACCTCTCTGACTTTATTGTAAGCATACAACAGAAGAATATAACTGACTCAAAAAGGACCTCAAGAATACATATAAAAAGGACACTGATGGGATCATCTGGATTGCTCGACAACAAGGAACTATTCCTATTGAGGACACAGCCACAGAAACCAGACAAGACACATCCCTCTAGACATAACCTAACTGAAAGAGTCTCAGTGGAAAGATCAAACAAGTGTCCTAGCAAAAAAAATGAAAGCAAACTATTATCAAAAAACTGATGCTGAGAGTAGCTGAGTCTCCTTCCATCATGAGACTGAGTAGAGGCCGACCAAGTCCCCAGAGCCACATAAAGCAGGCCAGCAGGCCACGATGCATCCCCAAGATCATTATTCAGGTGTGAGTTATTGGAGCATGCCCTACTTGGGCTCTGCGTCTGCTTTTCCTCAGTGCGCTAATAATCGGACTACGCACAGGAAGTGTTGAAAGGCTGGTTTCGTACCACCGACTCCCTAACTACCTTCTTTGGGCAGATCTCCAGCCGCTCCTGTTTGCACAGGTTAGGCCATCCGCAAGGAATCCACACCGTGCAGGAGCAGGTGAAGTAAACACCGAGCACTCACAACAGCTGCCAGAGCACAGAGGGCTCAGTGCGTAACCTGCTCTTACCCAGCTGCCGCCATAACCCAACAGCTCTGGGCGCTGAGCTACTGGGAGCTCGTTTTTGAAGCATTCACTTCACCTGCGCTTCAGGAATACCACAAATTAGAGGGACACTTCTAAGGTTCTACTTTAACTCAATCCAAGATACTTGAAGTATCACTTACATTTCCACACGCTCAACGTTGCTACAAGTCCATTTGGATTAATGACGTCTTGTACTCAAAAAAGGAAAGTTTAGAGCCTCTTGATCAAAAATGATCAGCTGCCAGTTCACACACACACAAAAACCGACCACCAGATGAGCTGTCTAAAAACAGTTTCCATGCGATGTTTTAACATTTTAAGAACCTTTCTGTGCGTGCAGCAGCTTTCCCACGGACAAGCCATTCATAAACAGGCAGGTTCTTATCTCTGCAAAATAACTCGTGAAATTTAGTTGTTCCAGCCCCACTGCCTGCAATTACACTTGCTGACCCCAAATTTACCCAGAAACAATTTTACCAGATACGAGCCAAAGTATACAGGAGGAATTTTTATTTAAAGGTTATATTTCAAGGTTTACCTTTAATTCAAAACTACATTCGGTCTCTCCCACTGCAGGTGAAATCACCAGCGTCAATTTTTTTACAACTACCCAAGTACTAACATAGAGAATAGAGCCAAGTGTTTAAAAGCCACGCATACACAAGTGATACATTTATTCAGTAAAGGGCACTTAGGCTTACTATAAAAACCTAGCATGGTAGTGTAATATTTGCATTTGGGTAACCAACCCGAAGTGCAAGCTGCCCTTTCCTGTCCACCACTGGCTAGAGTCTCCAATCCACAGAACCCTCTCCTTTGCATCAATTCCTCTAGCTGCATTTTTAAAACACAAAGAAGTCTTCCCGTTTTCTCCCTACGATAACATAGACAAAAGACAGAAGTATTCAAAAACTTTTCAAGCCTAATATATTAAAGGCCAGCTTGTAGCCATTGTCCTCATTTGTTCATTGGCTTAGCTAAGCTAAGGAGCCAGAAAACAAGCAGTTAGAAATCAACACTTCATCATATCTTCTTTGTTAGGCCAAACAAACCAAATTCTTCTAATTTCCCTTTGTCAGACACCCTTGCCATTCATCATCCTTAGCTGCCCTTTTCTACACCTCCTTGGGGTTTGTTTTAGCTGATTTGAGTCAGATTCCTGCCCGGCAGCAGAGAGAGGATATCCTTCTGAAACATTTCAGGCTCGTCCTCACAGCAGCATTACCCTAAAGGCTCCTGTGCCTGTGACCAGGGGATTTGTGCGAGCGTTTCCCCTCTCAGTTACTTCTGTTACAAACCAGGACTGTTAGCAATTCTGTTAATCAATTCTGTTAGCAGCTCACAGGACTAGAACCGTGTGCCACCACACAAGACCCTGTTTTTACAGGATCATCTCACTTTCTTGTGTAAATGCTGTCTTCTGCCGTGACAATACCTCATCACTTCTGTTATTATAAGATCTTATTGGTACTAATTCTATTAACGTCAATTAACCACGCCAACCTCCCTTCTCTTCAGCACTACAACATCCTCTTCTTTCCCAGTACTAGCTCATTTGCTAAGCCCTATTTTCATTAATACCTTGTGTATCACTGACAAACTAAGTTCTTTTAGTCTTGGCAGTCAGGTCTTCCCTAAACTGTACTTGGTGTCCCCTGCATGTGCTCAGACTACGAGTCCAAAACTTAAAGGATGTCTGCTGAACCTGAAAAACTGCTTTAAGCTTCCTTTGTGCCTCTGCTCATACATACATGCAAGATACAGTGAATAAGTAAGACAAAAGTTGTTAGTGCACATCACATTTCTACTCAGTTTGGTTTTCCCCCACTACTTTCAAGAGGAAACACTTGAGAGCAAATTGACAGCAAACGTTAACGAGGAAATCTAATGCGAATATGGAAATAGAGCAACTGGAGAGAGGAGACTGCAAAAATCCTTCAGACTATTTCCTTTTGTTCGTCATGAGCTGAAACATGTTGTTGACTCTAATTCACCATTTTACTAAACAAACGTTTGCTGTTTACAGGCTGTGGCTGCATTTTCAGAAAGCAGCTGGGAATGCCACTCTTGAAGTTGTCCGGGAACAGCATTCACCCCCACGCATCCCGCATTGTCGTCTGGAGAAAAATAAGGGCATCGGTATGAAATGCCCACACTCAGAAACACACGGGCTCAGCTGGGGTCCCCCTGCCCTCCTCCCCCCAAACACTCCATGTTCTCAGCAGGACGACAGCAAGGAGGGCGTTCCTCCCTACTGGCATCCACGGGGCTTTGTTGCTGCTGTTCAGGCATTAAAAAATAAATTCAGATCAGTCCAAGTACAACACAGTGTTTGGATTACGGTGTTGCTGTTATTTGGGCATTACAAAATAAGTCATAGAATCATTAAGGTTGGAAAAGACCTCCAATATCATCTGGTCCAGCCATCACCCTACCACCAACGTCACCCACTAAATCATGATCCTAAGCACCACGTCCAGCCTGTCCTTGAACACCCCCAGGGATGGTGGCACCGATACTTTCAGCCCAACTCTAACACTCAGCATTTGGATTGTGTCGTCAGGCATTAAAAAATAAATACAAATGAAGTCAGCGCAACTCTAACTCTCATTATTTGGACTGTGATGTTGCCGTTATCAAGGCATTAAAAACAAATACAAATAAAATGAACTTAACTGTAACACTCAGCATTTGGATGGTGACGCTGACCGCTAAGGGTGGGCGATGTGGTATGTGGCAGTTCCCGGGTGGGACCCTGCCTCACTGCAGAAAGGCGATAAAAGTGCAGTAGAGGCACTGAGCGCCGAGAACTTCACGTTACCTCAGCCGTGCCCACGGCCGGCCCAGCAGCGCTTATTTAGCGGCATTCTCCACACGAGCGCTCACACACCCCCAGAGCCCGGCACACGCTTCCTCCACGAGGGGAGGATTTAAAGGAGGAGGAGGAGGCGGCAGGACCCGGGGCCTCCTTCCTCTTCCCTCCCTCCCCTCAGCGCAGGGCCCCGTGCCGGGCCGAGCCCCCGCCGTGAGGAGCCCGCGGCCCCGCTCCCCCCGTCCCGCGGTACCTGCAGGCGGTGCGCCTTGCTGAGGTGCATGCTGAGCGCCGGGCTGTTGGGCAGCACCTTGCCGCAGCCGGGCACGGTGCACAGGATGTTGGTGCGCACCTGGCACAGCTCCGTCACCGACGGCCGCACCAGCTCCAGGGCGGGAGCCGCCTCCCCGCCGCCTCCGGCCGCCGGCGGCTGCCCCGGCCCCGCGCCCCGCCGCGCCGCCGCCATCTTGGTGTCAGGTGCTCGGCCGGCGCTTCCGCCGCGCGGCGCCGCCCCGCCGCGACGTCACTGCCCCCCCCCCGGGTGACGTCACACCCGTCGTCGTTACGTCACGACCCTTGGGGAGCCGCAAAGGCCCCGTCGTTGACGGCGGTGTGTGGCTGAAAGGGAAAACGTTACTCGTGTATTTGTGTATTGCGGTCCCCAGGGAACAGTGTTTTTCTGCTCTCCCTGCCTCGTCACTGCAGAGATAATTAATAAGTAATAATCTACTTGCCTGGAAGTTTGGTGTGACAGCCCGGGTTACAGGAAGGTTGGGGCAGAGTGTGTCTGAAAATGAGAGAGCAACTCTCACATTGTCCAAAAAGGCAGCGCAGGGTGGCTTTTCCAGAAGCAGACTGCAGGCGAGGTACTTGAAGTGCTTTAGAGAACTGTGAAACCTCGTGGTAAATCGTTATCTCAGGCTTTAACTGAGAGCACGTGGCAGGAGGAGCACTGTGCAGCCTGAAATGCACAGCAGAAGCTTAATGGGTCCAACTCCTGGAATGGAGTGTGAGGAGGTAAGCGTGAGACACTAAGCCAACGCGTAACGGATGCAGGCTGCTGCCTCACACAAAACCTGGACTTGTGTCAGACTCCTAATGCTGTGCTAAGCATTTGGTCAAGCTGACACTGAAATCACAGGTGGAAGTACTAAAAATCTGCCACTAGCAGCTAGTCCTAACTTCTTATACACTATATAGAGATGGCAAAATCAGAAACCTGGTAGGTGCTAAGTCATGCTTCAGTAAGCCACACCAAACAAACTTCTAGGAGAGGACTTAGTTTACACATTTATTTACAGTTTGAAATGAAACAAACAAACAAACAACAACAACACATTTCCATGCAGCCTCTGAAAACAGTTACACTCTGCCATGAAGGTTTTTCAAGAGACTGTCTCTTCATATCAACATATCTGAAGTGCATTGGAAATCCATGTCACAAAGGGCCCAAGCAATAAGATTCCAGGTAACAGAATTAAGAAACAAACATTCGTACACTGTAAGTGAATCTTCAGACCAAAGCTATATCTTATATGAGAAATAATACAGCAAGTTACATAAAAAGATCTATATAATGACAAATCACTGTTTACCAGAGCTGAAGAACTCCACAGTTAAGCAATCCTTACATCCTCACACTCTAAGTGGCAGCATGCAAAGATTGCAGAAGGATCAAGTCTTGAATGAAAAACTCTAAAACATGGAATACCTCAAAAGAAAATTATTGCCAATTTCACTGTATTCCTCTAAGATAGTATTCCATAAGATTAATACCAATAGCTATACTTTTAAAATTAAATATTTATTGTTGGCTATTGCCCTTGGTGAACACTGAATTTGAATTAAAATGCAGTAAAGCTGGATGGAAACTTCTGATTTCTACATTCCCAGAGCCTCTTCTAGCTCATGCCCTGCAATCGTCTTTAAGCATAATTTTCATTTATTAAGACAAAAACATGCCCGGCCTGAAGACATGTTTTAAGTGAACCTATAAGTTCACTTATAAGTTCCACTTATTCGAATGGGATTGTAGACACATTTAAAATGGGGCACGTGTTCAGTTTCATTGCTGTACTGCAGCAGAAATAAGCTCACCTACACTACACGTAGCCATCTATACCCGTGACAGTAAACTGAACAGCTACACACGTCTTACTGTGTCTGTATCGGGCTTTAGCTTCTGATAGCAAATACAGCTAAGAGCATTCATCACATTTAAATTTAAAATAATCATGATTTAAATTTCACAAATACCAGCTTTTTATTTTTTAAGGGCTAGCCTGAATGCAGAACAAAGAACTTTTATGGGAATATCAAAGAATAAGTTAAGATTTAAAAATCTTAAAGTTTATTATTAAGATTAATATCAGTAGCAAATTGTGTATTTCAATATGAAAAAAAATCTGTTTAAATTAAGGGCTTACAAAGCTTCCTGGAAGAACACCCTTCCTCTCTCTAATTTTAAAATAATTCCTAGCTTTTTGCGGTATGCACGTGAGCAGTGGCGAAAGAGGGGCATCAGCCATCCCTGTGTAGAGAGAAACAGATAATTATAGCTTAACTCAGCCAATATTCACCTTTCATAATTGTCACGTAATTGAAAACACAGCTTGAGTATCTTCATGCAAACTGTTACGAATAAACAGGTGTGTGTTTAGATGTGACGTTTTATAGTGGTAACATTTTTATTGTACTAAATTTCTATGCATTTCTAAACCATGCACTCTCTTATACAAGGTACAAGAAGAAAGTAAAATGATTAAAATATTTCCGTGGATTTTTTCTGCATTTTACAGAGTTGGAACACTTACCTGCCGGCGCCAAGGATTTCAGTGATTCTAAAAGATCTGGGCTGGAAAACTTGACCAGACATCTGAATGGCTCTCTTCTCTCCAAAACATCCATTTTAGGATCACTTTTAAACATTGTCTCAAGCTGTTAACACAAAATTTCCAGGCAGTATAAGAAATGCATGCATTTTATGCGTCTGTTATCCAGTGTAATATTTGAGGAATTATAGAATCATTTTTGTTGGAAAAGAAATTGCATTGTCTCTATGAGCTGATACACTCAGAGTCAAAATCAAACGGCTGTACGCCAAATAGCTTGTACATCAGTGTGAGCAGTTACAGCTGTAACATTTCAACTCAGTTTCAATCGACATATTTAATTTTTATCTTCAAACTTTTTGAGTCAAGTACCAAAGTGATTAGTAGCCATCAAGGTCACAAAGACATGTTCTGCAAGTTTCAGCATACTAAGTGTTTATGAAACTACTGTTATCTCTGAAATTGTCAAATATGTCTGAACAGGTTAACAGTGAGGTAGGAGACAAATCACCTTTTTAAAAAAATAATTTCTTAATGGTAACATGATTCTAGTTGGAGAAATATTTTGTTAATAAAATCAGAGGGTGCCACCCTGTGGTAAGCAGTTCTCTGGTGGAAGTGACAGCCAGTTCAATAACAGTAAATCATTAGGCATCTCTCAGAATTTCCAATGTATCTGTTTATCAGATAAAATCAGCATTACCCGTGAAGTTAAACGATGGTGTTATATATCATGAAAGCTTTAAATGTACTTCAAGTAACCATCATTTCTCATGCCTCAAAACACAGCAGGTTTAAGTCTAGCTTTATTAGAAAACCAAGTCAAAATGCATAATTAACAAGGTTGAGAGACTGAAACATGATCTAGTGTTCTGACCAAGTCTCAATGCAAATCTGTTTCCAACGCTAATTTTAACTGATTTATTTTAAAATGTCTTCCTTGAAGTTTGAATAAATACCGTATTTATAGCTATGTTAAATTGCAAATAATAACAATATTAAAACTACAGAAAAATAAAGCAAATATTATTGACTTCACTACCTTATATTGTGCAAATTCGAGTTTGGGTTGGGGACCATCACCAAAAACTTCCTGATTCACTCTCTGTATTCTTTCTTTCTCACTTTTGTCTTCTTGAATTATCCTTATATCCACTGCAGGGGAAAAAGCAGGGAAGCAATGAGGAAAAAAATATAATCAGAAACACAAACCAAAAAAAAAAGACAACCATTCCAGCTGATATAAATATTATTTTTCAGATCAGGTGAATGCTCAAACAAAAAATTGGAAATAATAATTTTAAAGAATTAATCACTTTCTAAGTTGGTTGTTTGCATCATATGTATTCTCATTTCTTACCAAAAAAGAAAACAAGCTAATAGGAAAGGAGATATTGGTCATTGCATATTCTTGCTTTCATAAACATGTGTCCAATGGCAGTCACAGGGAAAATATTTACCTCTCCTAGTGATACCCATATTACCCAGGGATGGATAATATGTCAGTGTTACACAAGCACATTCCCTATTATGAATCTCATTTCATAAGCCAGATATTTTAAAGCGCAACCCTTACAAGTAATGACATTCAAACTTCTATTTAATGTCAAATACACATACCATTTTCCGTGGCTACATTCTTTTCTTGCTTTGGATAGTGGGTCTGGAAGTTCTGGGGAAAAATGAAAAGGAAAAAAGAATTTAGTTCACTTCTGCTTTTAGAGGCTTTAGCTGAAAAGAAAAGATCTTTGCAGATTTCTTTTCAATTCTTGTTCTGAAAGTGAGTACTCCATTTTTTGACTACAAGAGTACAAAGCCCAGCTTTATTTGGAGTAAACAATCCCCATCCCATGATAGTTGTCAACATTTCCCTAATTACAAACATTACATGGGTGAGCAGAGTTAAGCGTCCATTCTAACAGCTTCCAAATCATTACTCTAAGAGGCCTAATGGAACAATGCTAAAAAGTCCTGGGACTGAATTGGTCAGGTACACAGACTAAGTTTAACCATCAGGGATAATAAAGAGTAAGTGGGACACCAAGTAATTACATCACCACTGTAATGTTACCTTAATGAAAAGCTGTCCACCTCAGTAGCTCAATATTACTGTAACTTGATGATCTCTTGGAAGAGGTGAATTTTTCCCCTGCTAGGGGGTGAGAACTAGGCCTGAAACAAAAAGCAAGACTCATCTTAGGATGTACCTGTGAAGCGGCTCACCTGGCTATATCTCTTAAACACAATATCTTTAAGGGAGTTTAAACAATGACTTCGAAGCTCCATTTCACGGATGTCATGGTAACTGGAAGCAACAACCAGTGCCTTTAAATAAAAATTGAAATTGTTTTAACGTCAGCTTTAATCATCACTGCGCTTATAGTATAGAAAAAGATAGCATTTCTAGACATTGAGATGTTTTTGTTTCAAGGGGAGCAAATGCTCTTTAACTAGCAGGACTCATGTCTTAAAGGTGCTGCATAGATGCTTACAAAGTTTAGGTTAATCTACAAAGCATTCAGGAGAATAACCAAATAATCAGATAGCCGTATCAGCTAAAAATACATAAATAAAGCAGACTAATAAAATAATGAAATCACTAGTATGGACATCTGCTAAACAGATAAAGACCACAAACACTGATCATCACTATTTTAAGGAAAGAGTTAATAACATTGCCTGACGAGCTCATGCATTTAATATTTGACGTTGTTAACTTCAAGAGCTGTTAACTATGTCGATTTAATTTCAACGTGTGTAAGATAATTTAATTGAATATTGCCTAACATTTGGTTAAAATAGAATAATTTAAGGTCAGCAAAAATCACAATAAATTGAGTTTATTCATGATGCACATTCTAAAGGTTACAAGGATAGAGTTGTGTCCCCCCACCTTTTTTTTTTTTAAATCAAGACCTAAGTGGAAAAAAATCTCATGCAAATTAAAAGATTTAATTAAGTGACCAATCTTTACCCTTCCTCTTAGAAGCTAACAGAATTATAGATCCACAAGACAGTGATGGAGTCAGGGTCTACACAGTTTTGTTCTCTACCTGACATAGCAGAGGTAAGTTGCTCTTAAGCATAGAGAGAGAAATGAAGACGTAGGGAGTCTGTGAATGGTATACAACGTAGCTGGTTTTGTACTGGTTTGGTTTCTTATATGGTGTTCCCCAGGCAATTCTAATCCAAATTGCATTGTCCTCATATTCTCGAAAGCTGATGGTGACCTGAAAAGAAAAATCAAAGTTTTGCTTGAAATGCAAAATGCACATTCAGGTGTCCAGAAAAAATAAACCATTAAGCCCGCAATCACAAGACCCAACCCAATATACTATACCACTGCTTGAATAAGAAACAAATCCCACCAGTTTGGTAAGGATTGTGTTTAAATCAAATTTCCACAGGAAAATGATAATCTCACAAAGAGAAAAAAGTCACCTTTCAAACTGTAGTATAACCTTTATCTTCCCCCTTCAGAATAACACGTACATTAATGGGAACAGAAATAACTTATTACAAAAATCCCGATTCTCTCTTTTGGGAAAAGAGCAGCACAACAAAAATGTGTCTATTTAAATGGAGGACAAGTAGCAATATTTCAAATGGCTGATTTGTGAGAAACTAGACTTCTGATCAACTTAGCTATTTTAGACCTGCACATATTATTTACCACTGTTCAAGAATGCACAGTCTGAATTTTGCAGAATATTCCCTTTCCTGTTCTTGTAGAACTGCACCTCAGTTAGTTACGTTCAGCTGCTTTCTACGTTGACTCAGTCTGGGAGCCAACAGTGAGAAAACTTCCTTTACAACAAACTTGCTTTGACGGAGGCACACAGTCAAGCTCTTTGTACAAGCAGGTTGGAAACTGTTCAAACATGTGGACCAATATCACCTCTCAAAGTTTTTTGCAAAGTAAGCTTTTTTTTTCCCCCTTTCTTTAAATGAAGATACTGCAAATGTTATTTGAGCTTTATGGACTAAATATGATTACTTGTTAGTCTGATTTGTATTTGTTGCCCTCTACTGTTTGTCAGTGGGAATACTCTGTCAAGAAGTGATAACTAATAATTCAGAGACATTCTTCTGCTCCTGGCTTTAACAAAGCAATTAAGCTAAAGGAAAGACTTCTACAAATTGCTCAGTAAAAATAGTATGATAGCACCTCCTTTCAAGATTTTCCTTATCATGCTCATTTTTGTAGTCTAGAAACTGCTTCTTGCTATTGACAGAGATCTTTCACTCATTGTAATACAAAATGTCACAGCTAAGTTCTCACAGCCATCACAAAATGTCACTTTAAAACCAGAAACTATTTTTAATGCCATATTTTAAGGCAAGCTCATATTTCATTTCACTCCAGCATAACTGTAAAGTTAATAGAACAAACATGCAATAATTTTTTCCTATTTCTCATACACTTCTTATCATTCTTACCATTCCTAAATGAATAATTCCATTTCATTTTGATGCAGATTGTAAGGAAAAAAAAGTATCTTGCTAATCGTATGGAAACAATCCACTGACACCCAACCTGTGCAACAAATTTAGAATGGATTTTTTCCTTACATTTTTCAAAGCTGACTGAAGTCGTCTTTTAAACTTCTTTTTGAAATTTGTAAAGTCAAACAAGTCTGTTTCTTCCCCTGGTAAAGAAGAAAATAAATTAAGTTTATAAAAAAAAGAAAATCACAGAATTCTGTTTATAAGAACTAGCTAAGAGATTTTCACAGTTTTGCTGAAACAATATTAACGAGAAAAATGCTGACTTTGCATAGCCTTTTAAGAAGAGCTGTATATTAAATGAGCCTCAGTATTGATATATATATAGTTATATATATATATATATGTTACTATTTGATTAGTAATTACTTTCCATAATTGCTAGAAAGACTAAAATTAAAAGTACTTAACAACATTAAAGATAAATCCATAACAGACTATATGTGCACTTAAAAGGAATGGTATGAGGCAGTACTGCAGTACGCTGCTAAGGACTGACACAGCAAGGAAAGGTACTTTACCTGTTTTTTTCATCTGGTAAACACTCCACATTCTTTTGTTTGGATAGATGTTGTTGTCTAGGAAAAACAGGAATTGCTCAATAACATCATCTATCATCAAAAAGTAATTAAAAGAACAAATCATTTTATACTTTTATGACCAGGTCATTACTTCTGATAAGTCAATATAATTTATTCAGCATTCTTAACTACCATCAATAGCAAACCTAAAAGCCAAATACTTTTTTAATTAAAAGAGATAGGAAGATCTCTTGTAATTTAGTTAAGCAACTAATAAAGGATATATAATGTTTTAAAGAAGCATTTGACCTAAAACAACCAAGTGTCAGTCTAAACTACAGCTGAGAAGTGCAGAGTGTTATGTAACGCAATGATTCTTGTAATTGACATAGCAATTAGTATTGGAGTGAAGTTTCCACATGGAGTATTTGCTGACAGTTTCTGCCCAAGGAAGTTATTTTTATTCATTTTTACTTACAAATTATGTCCAGAATGGCTGCTTGCTTTATGTCTGCAGAATTCTCCTGCAATGAAAAATGACAGAGCATGGTGACTGACCTGCGTTTCCAGAATGCTTTATTGCACTATTTGATGTGAAAAATCTCAGGACTGGTAGTTTAAATCACATTGCGCTCAGGTCCACAGCATCCACACTCTCCTCTAAGACACCAAAGATGGTCCCAATACATACAGTACAGTTTTGAGATATCAGTAATGAAAGCAATTTTGGCAGGGTTAAGTGTTTCTTCTGCAGCAATAGCAAGAACATCATCCTTCTAGTCTGATGTACAACCAATTAGCAAGTAAAATTAAGGGGTATTAATGACGGTATGCAATGTTGACTAGTATTTCACGATTGGGAATTTTAACATGCTTGGTTCTTTATTTAATGTTTACAGCATAAAAAGATATAAGAAACTATGGCACTACTTGTTATAGACAAGTATTTCAAAAACATACAATTTTAAAATTCTGATCCTAAGAATAACTTAGTAATTAATTTTATCCTTTTGTAGCAAATGAATCTCTGAGTATGAAATTCACAGAGAAGTATACAAAAGCTACAGAATTTAAGATGTATCATTGCTAACTGTATCTGTCACATCTGGGTTATGATACTATACATAGTCCTAATACACCAGGGTCAGAGTACAACAGAAGTAGCAGATTAGAAAACTTTTCTGCTTGCAGGGCGCAGAATGGAAGTAGTTCAAGACAAGGAAATTTTTCAAAAAGCTGAACTTGTGAAAATCCTTCCAAGTGATATTTAAATGGGAGGGAAAACAAAACAATAACAAACAACAAAACCAAAAGCACAAGAAACCCCACAAATCTGTCTATGTTTAATTCACAAGGAGCAGCATGGAAATTTAGAACACTCAAGTGTCAGCCCATATATAGCCCCTGAGAGCTCCAGACAGAGCCATTGAATATACAAAACTGCGGAAATCCTCAAAATTTTATATTTATATGAGCCAACAGTGAGTATATGCTTACACAGCAAAATAAGAATGTGATTACAGCATGCCTGATCATTCCTGCAGCGCTACATGTTATACAGGCGGTTCAGGCAGAGAAACTAGTGTTGTCATTACCTGTGTGAATAAGACATTCACTAGCATTATATGAAGAGTAGACATCTCAATTAATGCCTTCGTTTCACAGGTTAGAAACACCCTCATTTTTTAATGAGCTGACACCCTGAGCTTTAACTACCTCATACAACTCAGGGCTCCAAACGCCTACTTCCATGTTCAGTAAGGGCCAACCCTGCACTTTTACCAACTGTGCAAAACTAAAACAGTTACTAGCTTGGCTTTACATTTCCCAGCCTACAACCTATTACTTAATGCTAGATTATGGGCAAATAAAATCCATTTTAATCACTGGCGTTCCAACACGTGTCCTACGGGTCGCCGTCGGGCATCCCCGAGGGGTAGAATTACCTCACAGAGCTGCACAACCTCCTGAGAAATGCTCTCCTTGGTCTGACGGAAGTTGATAGCGCCCAGCTGGGTCTCGGACAGAAAGCCCCATTTCCGCAGCACTCCCAGGATTTCATCGCGGGGGATTTTCAGCACGGTCCTGCGGATGTACTCGGCGACGACCTCATCCATGACGAAAAACACCTGAAAAATTGAAAGATTAAAGGAAACGTTAAATATTTTGCCCGTGTGGGAGATGCAGGGGGGATGAGGGGGGGTTGCAGCGCCGGCCGGCCCCGCTCCTGTCAGGGCAGGGGGCAGGAGTCCGGCGCCACGGCTCACCCGCTGCGCCTCAGGCGGCGGGCGCAAGGAGGGCGCGCAGTGCCGCCCGCCGCAGCACCACGAGCAGGAGCAGGAGCAGGAGCAGCAGCAGCAGCAGCAGCAGCAGCAGCAGCAGCGCGCCCGCCTCGCGCCCCGCCAACCGCCGCCCGCCTTTCGAAGCGCCCAATCAGCCGCCGCGCCGTGCTCGGGAGGGCCAATTGCAGGCAGCCCCGCTCCGCGCGGCCTCTTCCCGCCGGGCGCTCTGAGGCGGCTTCCGGCCGGCACTGAGGCGGGGGCGGCGCTGTGGGGCGGTGCTGGGGGGCTCGGCCCTGGGGAGCGGAGTAAGTGCGGGGGTGGCTCTGAGGGGAGAGGCTCCGAGGGGAGGCTCCTTTATAGGAAAGACGGGCAGGTGGGAGCCTTCTTTGCACAGCCTGGCCGGAGGAGCCCCTGTCCTTATCCTGGTCTTGGCCTGTGCTGGGGCTGGCCCCTGGGTGCCCCCGCTCGCCTCACGCCCGCAGTCCCGGCCCCGTAGCCCCGTTGTTCTGTCAGGGAGCAAGGGGCTGCCCGTTTCAGCTCCCTGAGCTGTGCTTCCCGTGTCCCCGCAGTACTTTAAGGACTCTTGGGAGGGTTGAGAGCTACGGGCAGAAAGCAGTGTGGGGTGTCTCAGGGCCTCTTCTGCGTAAGCCGTGATAATTAGGGGCAGCAGCGCCTTTCTCCTTATAGCGGAGGTGTGTAACGCGAGCAGTGTTTGCCAAGTGCTGTGCAGCTTCCTTGAGCAGCTCCTGGTGCTCAAGGGATGAGGTATTGTGCTCTGATGGGCCCGCGGTCCTCTCCCACTGTTTCTCTTAAAAGTGGGAAAATGCTTGTACAGTGGGCAAGGAAATTCTGCTGGTTATTAAATTTTGGTTTTCTTACCTGCTTGATCGGGAAGAGAATGAAATAGCAATGAAGTGAAGCCTGGCCAAGTGGCTGCAACTGAAGTACAAGAGCAGCTTGCACTAAACAGGAATTTGTCAACAGCGCCTCATCTTTGGCACACTTAATTTTATACTCACTGGGGCTTGTTATTCCTGACTGAGTAGTCTTATTTTCCTCCTGAGATCTAATATAATAGGTCTGTTAATAGTACAGTTTTGCAATCCAGTTTACCTAAACGCCTGAAAGCTGTGGATGAATGCGCCTCTTGCAAGAAAATAGGCACTTGCACGGTTGGAGCTGTGGTACCGAGATAGCGCTGCAATTAGTCTGCCAGGGAACGTGATCTGCAGCTCTCCGCTTGGTCTCTTTTTGTAAGGACCCTTGGGTTTGGATAGGGAGAACATGAGGGTTGTGTATACAGGACAGCCAAGCTGATTGCGATCGGTAGCTTTTGTGTATCTAAGAATGAAATGTGATTCTTCAGAGCAGGAAGGCAGCGGGAACAGAAGATTACATCAATAACCTCTTGTGATGTGGTGATGTATCGTACAGTGTAGCTTACTGCATATTGTAATAAAAATATACCATTAGTTAGTTGTCCCCGTACTACACTCACTGATGCTTGTGTGAATAAATCCTTAGGTAATCGATAAGAGATGAAAATGCCCTGTTGTGCTTTAGCTGATCTGTTATTTTAGTCAGAAATGAAACTGTGGAAATTACTTGGTATTCAAATTGGCGTTCAGCTTGCTTCATTCATTAGGACTAACGTGTTCTTTACTTGCTTTGCTAAGTGTGAAATTGGGTGCGATCTCACTTTAACGGGTATTTACTGCTAAGCGTAACGGGTAAGCATTTATCCTAATGGGCAGGATGTTTAATTGTGGGCAGAAGGCGGTCATGAAAAAGTTAAAATGAATTTCAGTCTTATTTGTCGGACTATTTTCTTATTCTTTAGGCTCAGAGAAAGTAAATAGAATCTATAAAGAAATTTTTCAAGTGGTATCATTGCCCCCCACCCCTTTTTGTGTTTCTTTGCTGCTTACAAGTCTTTAAAAATATGTCTAAATTGTTAACCCCCCTCTGTTCTAGTATGTGATAATGGAAAACCAGGACTGAAGTTTAAGAGGTTGTGACTACTTTTTATAAGATTTAGCCTAAAGTTATTTATTCAAGTGAAGGTGTTTATTCATCATGTAACTTATTGGAAGAGTTGGCAAGCTAAGGGTCATTCTCACTTGCCTAATAGCAATGTGAGAACAGCATCATAGAATGACACGAGAATACCCTGATCTGGAAGATGTTAACGTACTGAAAGCTGAAAACAGGGTCCTTATCTCAGAGTTCCCCAGGTTTTTGAATTCCTGTTAATCAGCTGTGATTTCTCACTTCATTGAATCTTCTGAGCTATCATCAGAAACATTCAGAAGTTAACGTCTGTGACTGGTAATACGAGGAATGCAGAAATTGTGATCAAATGATGCGGTAAAACCGGACAGTGTTGTGTAACTGAGAACTTGGGCCAAAATGTGAGGGCTTCCTCGACTCGGGCAGTGAAATAAAGCGCAAAATGCATGTTACCTGTGGGATACAGCGGTTTTCTAGGGGTTGGTAGGCCTGCTTGCCTTTCCCTCTGTTGGTATATTCTTGGTTCACTGCTGCCCTGTGGGTGTTACTTGCGTGTGCAGCAAACGTAAGCGTGTTGTGGTGCTGTGGAAAGCTCAGTGCTTCGGGTTAAGGATCTCACTGAGTAACAACGAGGATGCAGTTAGCTGCAATTTTTCATCCTCAGTGTTGACAAACAAGGATTTGCGTGTTACTCTCAATAGACCACTATATGAATTCCTGCTTTTTTTTTTTTTACTATTGTCTTTGGAAACTTGGAAAAAATAATTGACTTGCGTGCATCTTTTTAAATGGAAAAAAAAATTGCAGATTTTGGTTTGAAAAAAATAGCCTTTTAACACATTCTAATGAAATATGGAAAAAAATCTGAGGAAAACATTTACCTGAATTGAAACTTTAATAGTTTTCTCCCTAACATGGAAATACTGAGCATTAAGCTAATCAGTGAGCCTAAAAAGGCAACCTCATCTACTTTTCCTTCTGCTTCAGGGAACTGGTTGGTTCTTCTCTATGGGAGATCCTGGGAGAAGGAGAAAGGAGCTGTATTCCTTCGTTCCCTGGAATCCTGATGTGCTGGTCTTGGCTTCGTTTGGGAAAGAGGAGGGAATGAACAAAGCCCCTTTCTCCTCCCCACGTATTTCCCGTAAGGAGGTCAGGAGAAGCTAGTGCCTGGAGAGAAACAAGCGCTTCATCCTAGGTTTTGTTGTCTTAACAGGAGTGAGAGTGAAGCGTGTACCATGTTCTTGGCCTCTTCTTTTGGGACTGCCTTTTGGTTCCCGACTGCTGGCCGGGTATCTGCAGTTCCGTAATGCTTGCACATTCCTTCTGTGCATTAAAAATAGATATTTGATGTATTGAACAATTGTGTAGATGGGTTTTAAGATTAGGGATGGGCGTCAATTCTCAATTTGTATGTTGGTTCCTGTTAGGAAGCCTTTAGCAATTTGCTACACGTGGTGCTCAAGATGCCTTATGCGAGGATTATCTTGCAGGAGTTATTTTTCTAAGCAAAAAATGTTATCACTGGAAATTAAATATCAGCGTCAGAGATGTTAAGGCTTTTGACTTTTTAGAAATCTGTTTTATATTGGAAACCATAAAGCTAGAACATCCCTTATTTTCCTGGCTTTAAGATGAACTGCACTTTTAATTATTTTTTTCCCTTAAGGACAGTGTAGATTTAGAAACTGGTTAAGGAAGTTGACAAAAGCAATCATCTTTATCCATCTCTTTCACCTTCAGAGGCTAATAGTTTATAGGAATTTGCAGTTAGTCCTTACGGCACTTCCGCCAAATCATTGAGCTCGTACTGTAATTTTGAACAAGGAAGGACAAACTACGGAATTCTGTCTCGTATAAAACACATTGAAGGGCAGAACGCTTTTTCATGACCCAATGAAATATGTCCATGTGTTTATGTAGTTCATTTAAATACTTCTCTCCAAATAGTTGCTTCAGATATTAATGTTTGCTTAGCGTTCTACAGTCCATTTTCCTCCTAAATTAATTGCTGTATTTTCCTAATATTTTCCCTCTACTTTACTGCTAATGTTTCTTCTGCAGCAATTTCATGTTTATGCTGACATTCTTTACCCAGTATTTTGGTTAATAGTTTCCTCAGTGATTTACATGGCTTTTTCCCAATCTTTCTGCTTATTTTTTAGTACTTTTTCATCCTTAGTGCCCTTATGAGCTATCAGCTGTATAAAATTCTGTCCATGTGGACTTAAATGTTAGTAAGATGGCAACTTGCTATCTTCATTTTACGTTACAGCATTATTAAAAAGCAACTAAGGAAAGCAGCGGCTCATGCTCTCCTTTATCATACGTATTGTTGTTACCCTCAAAACTCTTTGTCTCTTTTAGCCATTCCCCTCTGGCAAAAATATTTTAGCCTTATGTGATCGTTTGTAGATCGCTGCCTGAACATAAATATAATATTTAGCACTGATAACGCCGTCCAGTCCTGACCTTCAAAAGTACTTGAGGGCTCCAGGGGAGCCTTCCATGACCTCTGTAAGATGTCTTGTTATGCGAATCCCTTGTAGCCTACACGACCTGCATGCTGTACCCAGTAACAACTGGAAAGGTTTTAATATTTGAGTGTTCTATGAAAATTAATGTAAGGGGCACCGACCTGTGTGCGAGCTGGTGTGGCTTTTTGGTCTTGTGACCTGCCAGAGGTGCTACTGGGGGTTCATTTGAGTCAGGTGTCATCAGAAGGCTTTTGATTGATGAAAGACAGTTGTGGCAGTTGTTACCTATTCATGGCATTGGTAGCTTTTCTGAGAACTCTGCACATGGCAGTGATTACCGATGTTAGCTTAGAATGATTCTTTACCTTAAAACACTGGCTTTGGCTTTCTGGCACGCGGCGATGTGCACGCTGCCTGTTTCTCTAGAGCATTACCCTTGCATTCTTCTTCTGAGACAGCCAGCTCAGATGACAGTTTTAGGAAGAGCGGTCAGAGGCTGAATGATAAAGAGGTTTAATAATCAGCTGGGTTCGTACGTGTTAAAGAAATGTGCAGTCATCGAGCAGGTCACCCTCTCAGGGGAGTGCTGACTTTGGTGCTCTCAGAAATTCTACTGATAAATTTAAAACATATTGACTTTGTGTGGTGTGCAATCAAAAGCTGGTGGCAATAACACAGCGGGGTTCTTAATCACTTTGCTGTTACAGTCATGCTCCTGCTGTCGCATTTCTAAAGGCTCATTTGTTAATTTATTGAACTGAATGCTTAAGCAACTCGCGTGGTTTCCAGCTTCTGCGCTGGGAGTGCGCGTGGTGTAATGTTGGACTTCCCGAGAGCACGGGGGAGAGTCGAAATAAATGGCTGGAAGTCTCCACGACACGATGCCGAATGTATTCTCGTGGGTCTCCAGAGCCTTGTAAACTTGTTTGGGTTTTTAAAATTTCGTTTGCTTGTGGGGATATAATTCTTGTTAAGCAGAACACGTGATGGGAAATACTGAGGAAATTAGTGTAGATAGCTCCTCAAGCCAAGTATATTACTTGAGTATTCGAGGAAGAGAAGAGTGGATTATAGCTGCCAGCACTGCCGCTGAGCATTGGAAGTTTGCAATTGTAAAAGCTGACCTCTGACTACTCGTGTTGAGATTGTTTAGCTGGAATGTTAGAACAGCGGCGACTGCTTTAGTGCAAGGTGTTGTGGTGCTTGCCTGATGCATTGCAGCTAGCAAGCTGCCCTCTTTGGGAGGCGAGGGGATTAAAAAAATACTAAACAAGCAAGCCAAAAGAGGTCTGTTTAACTCAGTGGGTAATACAAGGAGAATTTTGTCAAGATGTTCACCCGTCCTAGTACAAACTGGACATTTCTTCCCTCCCTGATAGTGATCTTCTGCAGCAAAGTTGTCATACTGTTTCAGTCATTGTTTTATCACATTGTCATCCCTTGCAACAAAAGATCTTGAATGTTACTTCTGGGAATATATATATTTAAATGAAATATATATAATTTTAAAATAATATTTTTATAAATAATATATATATTTATAAAAATCTCAAAGTTGCTCCTGCCTCACAGAGCCCTGCAGAAGAGGCCCTGGGGGTCCCGGCTGCCACGAGGTGAAAGCTGATTTAGCAGTGCACCCTTGCGGCAATAACAGCTAACAGCATACGGGGCTGCACTAGAAGCCTGCCGAGCAGATCTCGGGTAGTTACTGTTCTCTTCTTGGCGCTCTTGCGTTGAGCTTTCTGGATCACAAGGGATATAAACTCTCAGTTAAACTTTAATATTTGCGCTCTGCAGATAAACAAAAGGCACATGCTGGTTTTACTTACCTTACCTGTGTAACATGAACTTTGCATGTTAAGCAGCATTTTTTTTGTATAATAATATGATAACTTTTTAAGTTATCACATTATCACAATATAATAATATATATCACAACTTGATCTCTTATTTATACTTTTTTTATAATATACATATTTTAATGTTGTTTAATCTTCTCAGATTCTTGGCCTTGAACTACTAACATCATTGCTACCTAAGATGCATCCAGACCTGTCTCCTCATCTGCACACTGAAGAATGTAACCGAATTATCAGTCTGCTCAAGAAATGTCACAAGGAGGTAAGGAGTTCTGAGCAGAGAAAAGAGTGGGTGGGATGGGAAATGAGTGTCAGATAAATTAGTGAGAGTATTATATGATCATAGAGAGAAAAACCTTTTAGGCAGATCAGCCAAGAACCATAACTAGTATACTTTCACCGGAGAGGTATCTGACAACTGCATGTAAAACTTTGCCTGTGATATCGTTAGGAAATAAAATAAAACTGTAAATTTTCTGTGCTAGTGCTTGACAACTATGGACCTATCTAAAAAAAATTAAAACACTTCTGTGCCTTTTAGTACTCTGTGTTTCTCTCTCTCAAAAAAAATGGCAACTTCAAATGCTGTCTTTTTCTGTGCTTGCAGCATTTCTGTATTCCAGCTGTCCGCAGGCCAGATGCGTTAGTCTATTTATAAGCAGATGTGTCGACAGGGATCAGGGCGTGCAGCATGCCTTACGTTCAGTGCTTGGAGAGCTAAATGTGAATGGGCACTTTCCTTCTTAGTGGGCACCTACTAGGATGTAAAATACCAAATTGTCTTGAGGCAACTGCGGCTTCTTCACTGGTTCAAGATGGAAACTGCCTCATTTAGCAGCCTTTTTAAAAATGTGATCAGTAGTAAACTTCAGGTGTAGAAGAGTCAGCCCCTGCAGTGACAGCTATCTGCAGTATTGTTGCATTATTATTTATAATACCCAGTTCTCCGAGTTACTCTGAATAGATGCTCTGTGCAGATATATTGATGCATTTGTACATGAAAAGTTAGCTTCATTTTAGTTTCCATGTGTACAAATGTATATTGAAATGTTGGATAAAGACAATATACAATGGCTTATGAGATCACATGCAATCTACAGTATTTTCACCTCCATGTTCAGATATGTTTATGATTTTTTGATAATGTGGTTATCTGTTTTGATCACAATTCTAAATTTATCTTTCCAAAAGTCATTACAGAAAGAAAAACAAGGCTGACAATACATGAAATATGAGTGAAGAAGTTTGGGTGAAAGAGGGATAACAACATTTTTGAAGATCTGATTTTAAAGTAGCTAAACTGATGTAGAAACAACTTTAGTAGTACCTGATTCTTTTTATGATTTCTGCATGACGACAGTACAGAGAACAGAGTTTTAATTGCAAAATTGAGTTTTAGTGAATATACTGTACTGGGTTTGTTCAGCAATTTTATTTTGATGTTTTTGTTACTGCAATATTTGGAAATGGAAGCAACGTTGAATCTGTTAATGACGTCTCATACATGACATTTCTTACACAATTGTCTTTCTGTTCCTATGCTCTGTGTAGGTATTTTAAACCTAAATACACCAAGATACAGAGTTCTTGGGTAGAACATCTCCAGACTTTAAAATCAAAAGGCGTATTAAGTGTAAGGGTTGTTTTTCTTGAGTTCTGTGGTTTCAGTCTTCCTAAAAATGTTGGTTTAGGCAGCTTGAGAGATTGTAGTGACTTCCTTTTTATTAATCTTTTCTTAGTTTAATTTTTTTAAAAAGAACATTAATGTTGTACAGGTGCTTAGTAGCTAGAATTAAGCTAGAAGACTCTTTGTACATTAACTACTATGGTATCAAAAGGATTGCCAATTTGAACGACTGCCACCCTCAATTAAGAGGACAATAATACTGATAGGCAATATATAATTAAAATGTTGCCTTGAATTTTTGTACTTGTGAAAACACAGCCAATCAGGAGAGAAGCTACACTCAGATTTGTCCTGCTTTTTGGTACATACGTAGCTGGGCTTCCTATGCGTTGACCTGAATCTGCAAATAATCGTTTACTGTTTGAAAGTAAAGGCTGACTATTTTTTAAATGAATGTTAACATGCATGTATTTTTGATAATGTAGCTTATTAGACTACCTTGAGTTTAATAGAGAGCTGGAACTGAAAGTTGAACTTAATTCAATGGCAGCAAGTGATTCAAAGGATTCTGTGGCCAAATTTGACTTAGGAAGGTATTAGGAACAGCAATAATCCAGTCATGCACACGATTATATTCTCTTGTTTTGGTTTGAAGCTCGTCTTTTTACATGAAGAGGAATTGCTTTTGTCAGTCTCGTTCTTGCCTATGAGAACACACTTGTGCTAGTGCTCTCAGAACAGAAAGAGTGAAGATGGCTTCTTTCACATCCATTTAAAAGGAAGCAATAAGTTTTTGTGTAAAATTGAAACGAAATGCACTGAAATGGTGTTTTGAAATTGAAGTCACTGAAATCTGAAGAGTCTGTGATCTTAATTATAGTTATCAGTGACTACCTGCTGTTTTGTCAAAATGCCGAAATGGCCTTCGGCATTCATTATATATGAAGATCCTTCATATATAATTTAAATTAATGATCCTGAGGGGCGAAAAGCCTTATCTTGAATTGTATGTCCTGTATTTGCATTTTCACAAAAGTCAGTTTGATTTATTTTATTCCTAATCTAGGACCTGCCCATTATATCAAGTCTTAGATCTAGTGGGGAGAGGTTAATGGCATTCCTATTCGATGCCATTATTTTGATTATTTTTTTAACAACTCTGCTCTTATGCCAAGTGCATGCCTTAAAAAGACTTATTTTTATAGATGGCAGCTGAAAGAAATGCTTATTGTCTTGCACTCATATCACTGTAATGGGAGTAATAACTATTTTTGGAAAAACAATTTCCCCCCCTCATAATCTGAGCCAGAAAGAGCTGACAGTTCAGGAGCCTGCCTAAATAAATGGAGATTCAACTCGCTGTATGTACTACTAAGGGTGGAGTTAGCTTGAAAGGTGGAGTGCTCACCTTGAAGTTGGACATACCAGTGTGAGAATAGAATAAAATATGAAGTCTTCATTGGCTAAAATCGAAATGTTTTAAAAGCAAGATCAGCCTGAAGTAAAGTGACCATTTATCACATGCAACTGCTTCAGTGTCATCTGATGCCCTTTATAAAGCAGAGAGGTATAAACAAGCTAATTATAGCACTGCCATAGTTAAGTGTCTGTCATAAACTTTATTAACCCACTCCTAAATTCAGTCATGTTCTATGGGCTGACTTCTATCTTTGCCCACTGTTTGAACTCTTAATAGTGTTCAGCGTGTTTCTATAAATCCATCTCGCCTCTCATCAGCTACAGAAACGTGCAGCAGTTTCCCCGATGAAAACTAGGTAACGCTTAAGTATGCTCAAGGCCTACAGTTGAGCTGTGTCGTAAAGATGAAAAATGCATGCTCTTCAACTTTGATATTCGGAGAAACTTTAACCATCCTGTTTTTATACTACTTTTAATGTTTCAGTCACTTAAGTCTAGTGGCTGCATCTTTTGGACCCACAACACGTTGTTCACATAGCAGGGATAATGAAGGGCCGAGTTCTTTGCCTCCAGGATGCCTGGAGATCTTCCTACGTCTTTCTAAATCACAAATGAGTTCAGAACGTAAAGTTTTTGTACGTTAGCGAAGCCAGTGCTAATTGTAAGACTGCTTCCTAGATCAATAAAATGTTTGTTCTACATTTAGACTTAATGGCCCCAGTGCAGGTGTCATATTTCAGTCTGTTAATTGAACATGGTGAGTACCTCAAACTTTCAGCAAGACAGGGATGCTTCAGATGATCTTTAGAAGTAACCAACGCCTAGCTACTCAGTAAAAAAGTTACAAAGCATCATTTTTCAGGAAAAGAGAAGTGGAAAAGACAGCCAGGATATGTTGCAAAATCCAAGTGACTTTTAAGAAGTTTAGAGCTTCAGAGGAAGAAACCTTTGAATTGTATTTTTTTTCTTCTCCCTAACTTACTAGCACAACATTTTGAAATTTTTCGGCCATTGCAATGATATTGACCGTGAGATGCGGAAGTGCCTGAAGAAAGAGGTAAGAAATAACAAGTTAAAAGTTAAATATTTAATACAAGAGAATTTAAAGTCCGTGCAATAGAAATTACTGTGTTTTACTAAGTAGTACAAAGCAATAAATAGGCCTCGATATAGGCACATCCTGGAGCGAGCTCTTGAAACCTCCATTGTACTTTTACCTGACAAATTTATCTTAAAAAAAATAAATAAATATGCATGAGCAAGGCCCAAAATGGTGTTGAGATCAATGCGAGTTAGAAGCATGCAACTCTGCCTTTGCTTGCTACTTTTGGCAAGATTTGACACTGGAAGTAACAATGGGGGTCACAGAGGATGCTGTTACAGTCAGTATTTTCCTGTGAAGACGTAAATGTTTGTGCCGATGAGATTTTCTTGCAGGTTTTACTGCTTCGGTGTTTTTCTTGTCAGATTAAAAATCTGGAAATAATTGCAGAGTGCAGTTCAGAATGATTGCTTCTTGCACAGAACTTTGTGCAGTAATCACTTTTTGTATTTCATGAAACCGGGTGGAAGTCTCAGATCCTTCATTAACACGCTGTGCGGTTTGGGTGGGTCTCAGATGCATCATTACATGTTTTGCAGTTTGGGTGGGTATCTGGCTTTAACAAAGGGCATGGACTATTTTTGGAGATACAGAAATAACCAAATACGCAATTTTAAGCAAGCAAATACTGCAAATAGAAGCTGACACTTCACAGGTTCCTTCTAGTCAGAACAGTTTGGGTCCCTCTCTTACTGCTCCTCCCTCGGTTGGTCTGTAGGAATTAATTTCATCTATACTTGTGTCAAATACCATTTTTCACCCTGTAAAAACTGTAGCACAGATTTGGAAAACAAAGTTTCTTTCCTTGTGACCTTATGTGTTTTTCTTCCATTGAAGCCGTTACATTAAAAAGACTTCTTGAAGGCTGTGTTAAATATGCATTGGTATGGTATTACTATAAAGAACCTGAAAGGTTGTTCACAAGCATAGAACAGGTGCAAATGAAATTTCTGAAGAGTCATTGTTCTCATTCTACTTTAAAAAAAAGTTAGTTAAAAATAGACTAAAAAATAGTCTGACAACAAATTAATTTCTCAGAAGGCAGACGCTCGCATTAGTTCATATCTTTTAAAAGCAAAAGAGCCTGACCAGTGCTTCAGAATAGCACCAGTGCAACTTTTTTCCTAGTTCATATGGGAAGTGTAGCTGTCACACTTAGAATGGATATGTAATTAACTGCCTCCATAAGATTAACCGAATCTTCTTAATTAGAATGTTCTAATACTATTTAGCTTAATAAACTCTAACTTGGAAACAAGTATTTTAATCAAATAAATGTTAATTTTGAAGTAAAAATGAACGAATATACAAATATTAACATGAACTGCATTTCTAATATATCAAATATACTGTTTCCATTCCTGAGTAATAAGTCTACACTCTTAAATTTGACTTACCTGTTTAATGATAATAGCTGATCTATTATTTATCTTTCTTCCAGTATGAAGCAAACAGGATCAAGAACCAGGAGACGCGACGGAGAATAATTAATGCTCATAAAAACGCTGAGCAGTGAGCTGCGCTGTAGCTGGACAGCTGCATCTTGATAGTGACACATGAAAGTTGACAGAATTTTTCTTTCAGATCACCACTGTTGAACCTGCTGTTTGTGACGTGATGGAAACATAAATGTACTTAAAACACACTTATTCCTACAAAGTCAAACTGAATGTGGAAAAAAAATGAAAATAATAAATGATCATCCCTAAGTTAATTTTTGACCTCAGAAAGAAAAATATTGTGGCAATTCTTTGTTCTGGAGTAGTTTTGTTATGACTGTGATGATGAATCAGTGTGTGTAGACTAGTGTGCATTCAGAGCTGCGACGTTCCCAGCCGTGTGTTGAGTTGCATTTATTCCTTCATGTTCAGTAGTTTTCCATTTTTTTTTTCCCTGCAAAACACTGAATGACTTTTCATTTACTCCTTGTAATATGATAACACTGCTTAAATGAATTATTAAATTTTAAAGCTACATGGCTTGAAATTGGCAGTGGCCAGCAGTAATTGGAGTTTGGGTGTTTTTATTGGAACCCAAATCATGAAGTGACCATCTTCTGGTGCGAACACTAAAAAGTCTTTAGAAACTCAGAATGGACATTTTTCAGGGATTTACAGAGCATTGCCTTGATTTTATGCTGAGTGTAATCAGTGTATGCTGAGTAATTCTGAAGAGGAACACTGCCAAAAATACAAGCTACGTTGTTCTTCCACATACCCACATATGCTGGTACTAAAGGGGAAGTCAAGTTATGTGCAGCGTGCTCTAGGTGATCCTGCTTGGCAGGAGCATTGGACCAGATGATCTTCAGAGGTCCCTTCCGACCTCAGCCGTTGCAGTCATGGAGCTGCTTTTCTGTGTATCTGCTTATTTTTAACTGACTTCTGTTTTGCTTAGCCAAAAAAAAAAAGCTATTTAAAAATGAGTTTTATTGAGCTAAATAGAGGTGTCTTGAACCCTTTTGAAGAAAGAGTGCCTACTCTCCAATGAATTCTACGGTTTGTTATAAGAACCGTTGTTGATACACAAAGATATTCAAGCATCTGTTTTCTTTTGGAACAAAGCTCTATTTTGTGTTCTATTTTGAAAGATTAATTAGAAGAATTTTACTTATTTTTCAATACCTAGGTGGATCTGGTTTAATTGGTAAAAACTTGACCACAGGTGTATCCTTGTAGAAGGTGAGAGTTCCAAGAAAAACTGAAACAACTGCTGCTGCGTGTTTTGATGCTCTCTGTTCTTAGAACAAGTGAATGATGCTTTATGTGAATTAAACACCCGAGTGGCTGGAAGTGGTGGAGTCTTTTTGTTGGTGTTCTAAGAATGCTCTTGAAAACTTCATGGTGAAGTTCCCAAACCAGGAACGCTGAATCTTTGATTTCTTCTTTTTGCGATGACAAAAATCTGCTTCAGGCAAACTCTTAAATAGGATTTGGTGTTGCCTGTAATCTGTAATGAGAGAATTGTCCTGAAGATTAGGTGGAGAAGCTGGTATCTGAGTGCAAAAGCACTGAAGCTTTCTTCTTTCCTTCATCAGCTTCAGTGAGTCCCGATCTTTCATTAAATAGCAATAAAATAATAATCTAAACCACATAACATAGCTTGTTAGTCACACTCATATTGCCAAAGATCAGCGTGCTTAGCAAATGGAAGCCCAAGTTTCTTGCACAATTTATATCGATACTTTAAACTACACTTAACAATAAATACATCTTACAGATAAGCTTTGTCTAATGAAAGTGTGATCACGTTCATCTTTCTGGTTTTCTTTGCTCATTCTGTACAGATAGGGTGATTTGAGGCCACCCCACACTCCTGTGGTTTTCTACCTTTTTTTGGAGGGGGGTTACATTGCAACGTTGCACGTGAGGCTGAGAAGTACGAGTGTAATCATACTTACAATTTATCTGCTGGAGAAAGAGGGTAAGGTGAAATGGTAAATGTGGTTGTTTTTATTTGCTTCGTGAAGTGAACTGAGTAGTGATTAGGGGACACATCGGGTGAAATAAACCTTATTTATAAGGACTTTGAAGCCACCTTGTTGTGATGTCTGTTGTGCCACAGAGTTGTTTTCTCCACGTGGTTCTTTCTGAAGGAGTAACTTTAAGAGAGAATAAGAAAAATGTGATGGAGCTTTCTGTTGTGTCATGTGAGAACTTCTTAGGCACTTCATGTAGGAAAATGAAGGAGGGGGAAATAAAAGCAGAAAGGGCAAACAGCAGCTGCGACACAGAGCTGGCCAGAGCAGGGAGGTTTTCAGATCCAAAGCCAACAGAAGTCTGCAGAATTCAAGGATGGGTGGAGTACAGAGCAAGAGAGTGACAGCACTACCCAGTAACATCCTTTCAGCGCTACCAGAGACACCTGGTAGCTGTGCTGTCAGCGGTACAAATCTGCTGCTCCGTTTCTCACGTTTGTTTCCAACTCCTCCAGAAAAGAAGCTAGTGTGAAGCCACAAAAGAGGACACTAGCAGCAGGGTGTAAAGAAGTTCATAGAGTATGCTATTTCTTTGGGGTGTCTCTTCCTCAACCTGGGTGAATTTTGTCTTGCTGAGAAATCAAATGCTGGTATCTTTTCCTTTACTTTCAGTAGAAGGAAAGTGTGCTGACCAGCACAACGTACATACGGCAGGGCTAGCTCCTGCTCTGGTGTTAAACTCTGCCTGCAAAGAGCACTAAGGTGATCAATTCTACGGGGAATAGTTTAAAACATTAGTTGTGTACCAGGGGAAATTAATGAGCGTTATATTCCAGTGAGTGCTCAGCAGCCGGCTTGCTGTGAATTAACTTGGGGCACCACCTGCAGCGAGGGCCCTGGTGCACCATAGCTTGCTTTGCCCCACAAACAACGCCCGAGCATAAGCAGCACCTATTGCACGTGTGTTCGTGAGCCCCATGCTGGTACGGAGATAAGAATTCGGTACATCATTGTTTATCCAGTTTAACTTTGATCTGTGCTTTCCTTAAGTTAATTCAGCAATTAAGTTGGTAAGCTGTAATACTGGCTTTCATATATACGATTATGTATACTGTTTTAAACCTCATCCCATGTATGACCTCCATCCTTTTTGCCTAGTTTTTGGATTTTTGAATTGAAGGGCCAGACTGTGCCGTGTCTGCATGGTTCTTGTATGAAGGACAGGATATTCAAACATCCTGTATATACAACAGGATTTGAACCTGGCCTTACTGTGAAGCTGCAGCATTATCTGAGTGTTAATGTATTATGAATATAGAGTTTGTCGTTTTCACGCGGGTTGGTAACACCCTCAGGTAATTATGGAGATCCATTTGTAGCAGATAAGGACTAGTTTCTAGATGTTGCAGGATGTTTCTAGATGTTTCTAGATGTTGCTCAGCTCTAGGCTGAGCTGAGCTGGCCATTTCTATGGTTTGGGTGAGGACTGTAGTCCTGCGACTGTTCTGGCCCTTGTCTTTTCCTCAGCTGATACACTGGCTATTCAAGCAGTGAGGGTAATTGCTCACAAACAGTGATAACTTGATAGCGAATTTTATAGCTGCATAGCTTCCTGAAAAGGAGGGTGTACTCAGAATCCTGTAGGAAAAGTAGTCTTGATACACGCTGCACAGGAATGATTAATACGAGTAACTATAAAACTGAAGTATGCGGCTGAGAAGTTAGAATTACGCATATTCTGAATCATTGTAATGAGTATTTCCCATGTTTTTATACACTGTGCTAAAGCTTTACTCATGAATAGTGACTTAAACAGCCAGGGGTTTCTTAGTGCTGGCACTGCCCATGTTTTAAAAGAATGCATGACATCTAATGTAAAATCTATCTAATATCAATGAAAACACGGTATGGAATGCCTCAAATGATGTAAACAACGTGAAAAGTATTTCAGAATCTGACAATTTAATTGAAAATTAATTATTAACACTTGTGCTTAAGCAAAGGGATTCTCTGCTTGGACAAAGTAATGGATTTTAGGGCTGTAGATTTACGTTACACATTCAATATTATTAATGTTCACTGAAGTGAAATGTCACAGCAAATCTTAATCGTCCCATGACAACTTTAGCTTATTTTATAGAAACTTTCACTTGTAATTCACTAATGTGAATTCTACTTCGCCTAATACAAGTAGGAGGAAACACCTTCTTTGCTGGAAGTGTTTGTGTCACTCAGGATAGACAGGCGTTTGGTCTGACGCCTCTGTGGTACCCATGCTTGCTAGGCCTGCTTGTGGAAATTAAGGTACACTAACAAAAAATTGTGATTACTAAAATCACATTACTTTTAGCCTAAAAATGGTTCTGTCACTTGCTTTGTGTGCTACAATACTACAATGTTTTATGGAATAGCACCAAAGACTTTGTGTGATTCATGAAGTAATCCAATGGAGCTGTCTGTGTGAATTGGAAATTCGACCTTTTAATTCTTTAATTTTTCTTTACCAGTATTTCGACTTGACCAGCAACAACAAGTAATGCAACTTATTTTTGATGTTGCCATAAACTCTTGTAAGTAATTATAGCTCACTGTCCAAAGTTAAATCACGTTGTTATCATCTTCTTTTCAGCTTCCTATCAAAGTGGTGATGGATAAATGCTTCTACATAGCCCCTTGGGGTCTGTGGTGTATTACAGAGAGACAGCATCTAGCAGATACAGATAAAAATAGCCTGGGGAAACCTCAAGCCTATCAAGACTCCTAGATTTTAGCGAGTGATGGGTCTAAAACAAAGACATGGACTTAAACATCTGTGAACTTAAGTTCAGATTCAGATCTGTTTTTATTTTACAGCTTCCCCTTATCTCTGTAAGCAGAACCAAACCCGTGGTTTCACGTCTTTCTCCTCCTGAGGATGAGATTTATGGGCTTGAAATGGAACCCAAATTTGGTGTTTTACGCATTTGCTAGTCTTATTTTTGTAATGGAACAAAATATGAAAGCCACCTTAGCAGCTGGCTATTTAGTGTTTTACCATAGCTAAATTAGGATTCTCTATTTAAATGTAAAATTGGTCCTTAGGAAAGGGAAGAACACCAGGCGCTGCCCTGAGACAGCTGGCAGGTGGCAGGTTCACGTAGCATTTTCCTGAAAACTCACACTCCTTGATCTTGACTTGAAGCCTCGTTCTGGAAAGATAATAAATGATTCCAGTTGGGCAGAGGCTGCTTACGGCAGAGAACAACAGTTACAAAGAAAGCGTGTGAAGGAATCAGATTAGATACACTAGAGATTGTCTGTTATAAGCAAGTATGTAGATGGAATTTGAAATTGCAGCTGGTTTTCTGCAGAAATTGTTGTAGTCTATTACGTTATTTTCACAGCAACATTCGAGAGTTCTTTCCATTAGATGACATTTGAAATTGTTTTTAAAAAAGGTGTTTTGTTCTTTTTGGTTTACAAAGAGACAGTGGAGCCTGGCTAGTAGTGTTAATTTGCATGGTTGTGGGGAATTGTTTAATTCTCCATTCTGAGTCCTCTTTCCCTGGGTCAGCAGCCAGCAGGGAGGAACATTAAGTAAAAATAAAACTCCTATTTTTAGTTCAGCTACATAATGTCCTATTTATATTGCTGAAATTTCAGCTAGTACCTGGCCCCTTTCAGTTCAATGAAACATCTCTCCTCCATTAGCCCTCGTGGCTCTTTCTCTCCTACCTGCCCCACTTGATTTTTTGCAGCTATTTTTATCGGTCTGGGGATGCTTTTCCGGCAGGGCTCTGTGCTGACAGCTATCAATTGAAGTGATTCAGCTCCAAGGAAGGGCAAGTAGCAGCTAGCAGGCAATACGCAAAATTCGGCACAATTGATCCTCAAAATTTAACACGGTAAAACTTTGATTTTGAAAAAAAAAAAAAAGAAAAGCTGCCGTCATAATGATGTATCAGTCTGTGCAACATCCAGATAAATTTTTCCTTCTGGTTTCAATCCCTCATGACTACTGAAAACAAGGTCCTTTAACTTCATTTTCCTCAGGATGATACATGACAGTCATTTCCTTCTTTCCCCATTTGTTTTGTATAACTCTTAGCACAGCTCACCGTATTAACAAGGGACCAGCGAGAGGGAGAGAAAGAGGAACACACAAACATCTCATGGTTAGCCAGTAAACTGGCTACTATTTGGGAGAGAAATTGATAAAAAATGTGTTAAAAACCTCAGAGTCTAGCAGAAGGCTGGTGTTTTGGCAGGTAAAAGATGGCCTTCAGCACACAACCTGAGAAAAAATGCATTTGCAAAGGCAGTCGTGGCCCTGACCGTGAGCTTGGAGATAAGGCAGCCGCTGTAACAACAAGAACAGCTCCAAAATACGTTTGTCAGCTTGAGGAGCTACAAGGAAATGTTGATGTGCCACTGGGCACTGTTCTGCTGCCATCGGAGTGGGCTGCAAAACGGGAATATCACTCGGGTTAAGCCAAGACGAATGCAGAAAAACTCCTAGTTAGACCCTATAATTCACCAGAGACCAGGCACCAAAAATAACTTTTAAAAACCATTTTATTTATTTCCTCCGTCTGATGTATCTTGCTTGGAAGAAAGGAAATGACTTGTAAACCTCCTGCATTTCAACCGGGTTGAGTCATGCGAGCGACTGACGAGGAGTTGGATGGGGGCGGCGGAGGAGGGAATGCAATTCTGGTACTGTGAAGACCTTGTCATTGTGTGGCAAAGTTGGAGTTTTAAGAGCCATCATTATGCTTGAGAGAAATCTTTGCACAGTACGTATGAGACACGATGCCAGATGTACTGTGCTGGAGTAGATGGAGCAAGCAGTGTGCCAGGCACGGCTGGGTTACTGTAACGGGTAGCCAAGCCTGCTGGCCAAAACGGCTGTTCTTGGGGAAAACAGGGGGCTGCTTTCAAATGACAAAATCCAATGTAAACCCATAACTTAAAAAGTGAACAACAAACCCTGTAGCCCATGCTGCTTCACAAAATTCGGTGTTAGAGGTACAGAACACTTTTTATAAGTAGGTTCCATTTATAAACAGCTCCGTATTGCCATGAAATTCCAGGTATCTTCAGAACAACACCAGAAAAGCTGTTGTTTCTGTGCTCCCCATTTCATCTCCTTACTTGAATACAGATCCAAAGAGAATTTCTCCTTTTCAGAGAGCTCAATAGTTATTTTTTTCCCTTCTTTAATATGCATGTTTTTATATCAGAAGCAATGATAAATGAAAAATAACGGAGGGACAAATAAAGGAAAAAGTACGTGTACTACTGCTGCTCTGTCTCAAAACCTCCGTCAGTACTGGGCAAAAGACTCCATTTGGAGAGAAGGGCTGTGGCTGGGAGGAGGTTAGGTGGGATAAACGTGTCATTCTGTTGTCAGATTTGGTACTGCAGACCTGAGGTGGAGGCTGTGCTGAGCTTATGGTGGCATCCTGGGTGAAGAAATTCCCATTTTTAACCTTCTTTACCTCTAACGAGTTCTGATAGCTTCATGTCTTGTAGCAAATGTCCCAGTTATTCATTAAATGACTAATATTCTTGCACTCTATACAGTCATAAATAATGTGTGGTAGATGTGACCGTTCCTGGCAGAGCTCCAAACTCTCTTTCTGCAAATAAACATTTGTTTGCCTCCTGCTTAATAACAATGAAAGGAACGAATATACCGCCGTAGTATTTTTGCAAATAGTTGGAGTGTTTACTCCAACGTTTTCCCAAATTGTTATTTTTTAGTGACAAACACCCGCCTCCTCCTGATTTCCCATCCTCCCCTCACCTTTCACTTTGAGCAGAATCCTTTCCAAAGCGTTCGGTTGGATCTGACCCAAGTACAAATATGTTAAATTAGGCCATTGTTCTGTTTTTCCTGAAGTTTTTTTTCCTTTGTCTAATGCAAACCCGTTTGGTACTGTCTTCTTGGCTTTGTGGTACACAGTGTGTAAATTCAGCGTAGCCTTTCAATAATTTCTGCGTGCCTAATTTCAGTATCTTTTTCTTTTCATCAACTTTGCAAACAGTTCCAAGCTGGTGAGTTTTGTGGACACGGTGCTTTACTTGTTTCTGGCGCCGTGAGAGCCAGCTTAGCACAGCTACATCTGCATTTGCGATTAAACATCTGCATTTAGAGGCTGGTTGAAGGCAGGAGAAGAGCGATGAGGTAACACCTTCATTCATGTTAGAGAGGGACGCTGGAGCCAGTGGTGGCTTCAAACTTTTATTTGAACTGGATGAAAAGCAGGCATTGTTCTAGAGCACAAAATGTGACAATAAAATAGGAATACACCACTTGCTTTTGCACACGTGTTCTGCCTGCTGTGATTGAGAAGTCATGGCTGACAACGAAGCCAGTGTGTAAAAACAGTTTGTGTCCCCGTGTCCTTGCTTTCAGGTACTTAGTGCACTGAGCTCGGTTACAATATTTGTCCATAAGCAGAATATTTACACAAATAGATGGTGAGTAGTTGTTTATGGTGGTGCTCAACTTGTCTCTTTCTTGGACGCTACTGGAATAGACTGGTTTTGTGCACATCTGTTACCTGGTTAATCTGTATTAAGCAGCCCATCAAATTAAACTCTGGGCGAAGTTCCACCAGGAAGAAGGTCCTAACGAACCTGGCGGGGACGCAGAACCCAGTAATTTTTGGAGCTGCTCAGTCCCTGCTTCGATCTCTCTCTTCCCTGCCACTTTTCCTTCAAAGGCTGTCCAAGAGTGACATCTAAAGCAAGCTGACAAAGGGCAGCAGCAGCAAACTGAGTGGCTGGTAGAAGATGGTCAGGGAAACAGTTGCTGAAATACTGACCCGTGTTGGTCTATCTGTAGAAAATACAGCTAGAGACATTAATTCAGAAAAAAAAGTAAATCATGATGGGGTGCTGAGACATTTCTGACTTCATCCCAATGGTTTTGTTGAAATTAGCTGGCTCAGCAGTATTATGGTTATGCAGGTTACTTCCGTTCTCGTTCCAATCATTTCAATAGCGTATCAATAAACAGCACAGCAGCCAACTGAAGGGTGGTCCCACAATGCATTACGTTCACAAATTTACTTGATAGATAAAGCAGTCTTAAAGTCCTGGCTGTCCTGAAACACAGTGTGGCTAACAAAGAATCTGCCAAAGACTTCCTGGCAGTGATAGCAACGTAATTGAACTCAGAAGGAAATAAGTGATAAATACTGAGGCCTTTAGGATCAGGTACAAGTGAGCCTTTGTCTTCACCGTGTGCTGAGAATGGTGATGAAAAATGAATGCTTCAATGTTATGGTTTGCTGCCAGCTACGTGTAGAATTGAGGGTACTGCTTCTTTATGAATCCCCCATGTTTGCAATTCTGAGTCTGGTTTTCCGGAGTAGACTTGGGTTCTGGAAATGGGAATGATTGTTGTAATTGGCAAGAGCAATTGTGCGATTGTATTTTGTGAACTAGGTGAGAAAACATCATTTCATGGAAGGCAGAGCAAGGTACGAGTTTACACGTTTCAGAAAGCCATTCCTGGCACCACTGAGCATCGTTGTACCTGTGTATAGACAATGCACGAGGACCAGAAGAAAGGCATGCATGGACCTCTGAGCATGTACAGAATCCATTTTTCTTCGAAGGACTGGGCACCCTAAGGTCATTAAAGTGCCATAAAATCTTACGTTTTGAACACTGTTTTGGACCTCCTATGTAACAAGAGGCAAAACCAGAGGTGAACAGGCAGGACTTGCAAGAGGCAGCCCCCAGATCTCGGTGTGACCCAGTTCTTTTCTGGCAGGCTGCTGCCCTTTCACTTGAAATGGGGCATGGAATAGGTGACTGGCCTGGGCTTCCTGAGCTCTCTGCTGTCCAGGACGCTTTCTAAGTCTTGGTTTTCACCATCTGGATGGCATTCCCTCACCCTATCTCTAAACCCTCTTAGGGAGGAAAAAAAAAAGTCTAATTCATATTGCGGATTTCTGCTTCTGCATGAAGATTTTGCGTTGAGCTCATTGCTCTCGAGGAGTGAACTTGAAGGAGAAGGCAACACGGGTGTATTTGTCCCTCTTCTCCCAAATGCCTAGGCATTAAAACGCACCAGCCTTAGCAAGCTCTGTGTGAATTCTTTGTAATATTTTGGGACAATAATATTTCCTAAGTGACTGAAGTGCAGCACGGGCTGATAGGGTCAAAAAAACACTGCTCCAGAGAAGCTTCTAGTTGGTTAAGCGGGCTTTTTCCCTCAAAAGTAGTTCTGAACCTGGTCTTTCTTTGGACCCTGCATTTGCCACTAATTCACGTTTTGCATTTGTGTCAGCAGGATTTATCTGCTCTGATGCTGGATGTCCCAAGCTCCACAGGTTTTTGCTTCGGTCGGATAAGTAGAGAAAAACAATAAAATTAACAAGTGTATGTCTCCCTTACTTCAGCTGTGGCAAAATCCAATTGCTCCATCAACTTGAGCGACAGCTTTGGACAAGAAATTCTCATGTTTATTTTCCTCCCAGTAATCTTGCTCATTGTTAAAGGACAGGTGAGTAGGTACTGTTTCTCTGCTGCTGGTGTTCATGGCAGCATGGAAAATCGGCTTTAAGTAGGTGTGTTTTAGAAATGTATGTTTTTCAGTCCTTGTCAGAGACTGGAATTCGTTGGCTGTTATGGTTTTAGTTGCTAGTTAACATAGTTTGGGATTTTTTTATTCCTGGGACCTGTGTCACAGATGCCCGAGGCTCGTTGAGTGCTCTGTGTGTTTTCCATGGTAAAGATTAATGCGAGCGTTAGACCTGTACACAAACTATTTGTCATCCTTTTGGTTTGAAGTGAGAACTGACCGGTGATTCCAACAGTTGCTGCCCTGTTTGAAAACAGTGAAACTGCATGTATACCATTTATTTTACAGAGAAATAACATTAAAGCAGATAAAGATCCTCTTCACTTCTGCTGTCAAATTCTCTGTTAATGGTGGCACACTAAGAAGAGGATGAACGTTTTATTTGTTGTTTCTTTGCTGCTAACATGAAGCTGTTACTCTTGATTAGGATTTAAAGCAGTGACTTTCCTAGGAAATTATTCATGACTTGATATTTACTACCTTGAGTGCCTAATTTGTATGCATTCTCATGAATTTTATCCTTTTCTAAACTCTTAGCTGTGTCCTTTTCCCCTTTTCCTGTATCTCCATTACTGTATATAAACATAAACACACAAATTAAGATATTAATTATCTTTTGATACCAGTATTTGCATTAGGAACCCTCTGTTGCCTGACCGTTTGAGCAGCGAGTGCCACGTAATGGTGTTGCAACTGAGACTTTCTACACCAGTGCGATCTCTTTCTATTTTCAGGGAGATTTAATGATCTTTGAGGTCTTCCTTGCTGCTTTTCCTTCTCACATTTTCCTAAATTCTGGACAAAGGGGCCCTTTTTGGACAATCAGCCCAGGTTCCGTGAAGGAGTTTCTGCCTTTCCCTCCAGGTGCGCTCATCTCACGGCCTTATGGACCTTTAAGGTAGAACTTTTCTCGTTCAGTGATGCATAACCACAGAGGCCAACCCTTATAACATCTCCAATCTTATTAGGTACAGAACTTTAACAAGAGTTAGGTCTTCTGTGCCTTGGCTCTTTGTCTCAGCGCTGTTCTCTCTCCCAGCGTACCGCAGCTTGTAGCAGTGCTGAGCCATGCTGATAGGGTCAGCGAAACTCTACCTGCAGCAGGAGCAGTGCGTGTGGCCCTGCTCACCTCTGTCCCCGTCCCATCTGCTGCTCCCAGCCACGTGGGGTCCTGAGCGGGGTAAGCAGTTTTCCTTGGGTGGTCGTGTGTGATTTTTCCCTACTTTTGCTTGAGCTGGTGGTGATTCCAGAGGCAACAAAGCAGCTCATTGACAGTCATCCTGGCAGAATTGCGTTGTTTTCTTTATTAAACTGAGTTTATAAGACAGAGGCTGGGGTGGGCTTAGTTCAAGTAAGTTAGAACAGCCTGGAGGGTTTTCGGTGCTGTACCGGCAATCTCCTGTGTACCAATGGCAGCATCCCTACTGCAGCGTAAATCGCTGGGTAGCTGAGCATACCTTTTATTTAGCTGAACATAAATAAACAGCAGGATACTTGAAAGAAATAACACTCCAGAGAAAACACAATCCTCGTGCAATTAGAGCATTTCTATTTAGATAATTGCTCACTGAAATTATAAGCTTGGATCTAATCCTCAAAGGATACAGAAAATTGGCAGTTCTGGGATGATCTGCTTCTTTCACTCTTTTTTTTCCCTTCCTAATACATGAACATCTTTGTTTCTCAAACCCTAAATGCTGTTTGGTTGGGGTTATTTTTTGACCTTTTTTTTCTGCTATGGTGAGAGTGATACCAAAAATGATGGAATAGCAAAGGATGCCCTGGAGATAATCTAATTTTTGAGGGAATCTGTGGAGAAGAGTGATAACAAGCATGGTAATATACTGCTGCTTGGAAGAAAAACATGACCTCATGCAGTTACAGAGGGGCTTGCCCTGATTATGAGTGCAGACAGGGTGGTCACCAGGGTGTTGGTGAGACAGGCAGCGATCCCTGCAAATGAGTATTTACCTCAGCGAGACCGCTCTCTCTTACCCTCTTTCTGAGGGAGCCATGGTCACTGTGAATATATATATATATTTACATTTCTAACAACTGTACTTCAGCGCTTAGACAAGGAGGTAAAAATAAAGTTCTGTTCCTGACTCTTGCTGACTTGGGATGTGAGTTTAGGCAGGTGGACTCCATTTTTTCGCATCTTTTCCCATCTCTTCATAGTGGGTAATACCAGCACATGGGTACAGTGCTTTGAGTTACTTTACATACCTTTTTTTTGTTTTGTTTTTCCTTTTCTTCTCTGTTTGTAGATAGATATCTGATTTTAATCCTTAAAATTTGGGTTAAAATGAGACTCTCCTAATCCAGAAAATTGGAAATACAAAGATGCTTCCCTGTTAGATAACTCATGAGAGGGCTCTGAAAAAACTGGGCCAGAAAGAGAGTGTTTTCAAATACTGATATGTAAAAATAATAATAATAATTTAAAAAATCCCCTATAATCCATGTTACTGCTTTGTTCAGTTGTGTTTTCTTAAGTGTTTCCTCAATTCTCCATTTGCAACCCATTTTCTGAGACATTTTTGCACTTGCAGTTTTATAGACACTTGCTGCCTTGAACACCTGCCAGAAAGTGGATTTGTACGGATGGAACTCGAGTAAAGAACTTCAAACGTGTTGCAGTTCATACGATTAAAATCAGAAGTTTTGAAAATAACATTTCAACACCGATAAATTATAGGAAAATGATTGAATTTGTTGACAACGCAAAACATGAAGGCAGTAAAGCAGTATGTGAATGACCCTTACTAGTACTGAAAACTAGCACTGTATTTATATGAGATAACTCCAGATCAGAAAAGTCAAACGTTGTGTATGACTGAGAAATGCTCACTGGCTAGAGTAGTACAATATGCCTTGAAGTTTTTGCATGTTCAATTTCGTCCTGTGTATTCCAGAGCTCAGTTTTTTTCCACAAATACATGGAAAAATGGGTATGTAACCATCCACAGTTTGTGTGCACTAGGCCTCTTCCCCAGCTCTTTAACATTTTAGGGAAGGGAAAGGGAGTGGGTGTGAAAGTATGGGGGCAGTTGGAGAAGCCGCTCTGTGAATGGTATGGGATTGTGTCGTTCTGCCTCCTAAAGGACACCCTCAAACCGTCATTCACTCCTTAATCCGACTTCTGCATAATGCATATTCAGCTAATCTGCTCTTGGTTCTCCACGTGATGCCCACCACCGAACATCACAGAGTCACTCCGAATTTCTCTCCTTTTCAGGACCGCTGTGACTTAGATCCTGGGGGCCTTGCCCTACTCTTTTGTCCAAACCTGGAAGTTCTGGGTGCAGGAGGACGAGATGAAGCTACTGATTTTCCTTTCCACCCTAGAGTGTGATGGCACGTATCGGTTCCAGTCTAGCATAAAGCAAAGCACACAGCTTTTGCCTCGAAGGACTGTTTTTATTGATTTGGATTTGGTAAAATATAGAAGCAGCCTGCTCAGTATTCTCCCCGTTCGTGGTCTGTTCGACGCTCCCAAACGGGTGCAGAGAAAACCCGCAACAATTGAAGGTTGTTCCGAGCTGAGGAAACGCTTGTTGACAAATTTCCTTGATTTTAATTTTCAGTCATGCTGTTAGATCAAGGCACAGCAGACTTAATGGCTGGTGAAGTCATCCACATTTTCCTTTGTTGCTTGTGGTCTGCTGAATGTTCGCTTGTGTTACTGCAGGACGCGAGTTTATGAAGTTAATGCGTTGTTATCAAAGCCGTTTACTGGGGCCATTATACACCTCTTTTCTTCTCCTTTTTAGCAGTCAGCCATCTGCAAGAGCTATTCATTGTAGCCAAATGATGGTGATAGCGTTCGGTTGGGGCATAAACAACAGCAGAGCTGCTTTCATTAGCAAAGGGCATGCAGAATCAATGGCTGGGGCTGATGCCTTCGTTCTTAAACTTGTATCAGTGCGATTCATGTTTAAGTGGTTAAAGCGGTTCACTTCTGATTTACGTGAGCTCAAGTGAAAGCAGATACAGGGCCGTGGACTGGCACTAATCATGTTGATGGGAAACCATTTACATTACTGCCAAGCCTTTTTTTTTATTTATTATCATTACAGTGGCAGCGAACAAAAGCCAGAGTAAATCATAAATTTCACTATCTGTAATAGGTGAGAAATTGAGGAATCTTCTAGGAGCAGAAATTGAGAAATCTTCTAGTAAATTAATTCTCAACGGTCGTTTATCTTCATTGTTTTCTACAGAGATTGGCTGAATGTTTTTATACACATAGATTTCTATGAGCTTTGATTATAAAATACTGTTACTTTTCTTGGTGTTAAAACACTCTTCGCTGGTTCTAGAGGATTTGTCCCAGAAAGGAAAACAGCAGAAGGGGCTCCCATGTAGGTTTCATTCCTGTAGCTTTTCAAAGACTATTTTAAAAGAATAAATCTCATGAATCTGAATTTAGGCGGCTAGATTGCCACATTTCTGTGGGGAGTATATCACAGATGAAGCAGGCTTTCTCAGGGGGGATTATACCTCATTACTTGGGCGAGTTAATTGGTAGTGCAAACCCCACGGAAGCATCAGCTTCATCTGCAGTCACAAGATACATGAGCTGTCCGGAATAACCTCATTTTCTGGTCTTAAAAATAGAGACTTGTGCATTTAAACATGAATTTAACTGGGGTGTGTCTATGTGGTGCTGAAGGAAATCATTCCACTTTGTGCCCTACTGAACGCTGGCAGGACTCACACCTCCCGCGCCACCTGGTGCTACCTGCCTGTGTGCGAGGCGCCTGCAGGGAGCGCGGCACGAAAAAACCTGACCTTGGACGGGTCTGCACAGGGCAGCTTTAGGGAATGGGTTAATTCATCCTCAGAAAACTTCCCCAGAACGCATTAAAACTTTAGTTTTTGTGACTAAAGAACAATGTCACTTGGTGAGATTGGTATCTGCAGTGGGCAGGAGGAAATTGAAGAGCTCTGAAGGTTTCGTCTGAGCTTGTTGCCATTGTGCTGCAGAAATGCAGTTGCCATAGCTAAGGTGTAATTAGCTTTTAAGGTAATATCATAGTGCTTTTGAATGAGCTTCCCTAAAATATGCAGCAGCTCTACCGTTTTGTTTTGTCTTGTTTCCACAAATCAGACAGTGCATTAAACAAATGCTCTCACATACACTAACACGCATGCACTTTCACACTTGATTTCTTTTTTTTAACCAAGCAAACAATGAAACCTAAATGCAGGACCAATATTGTAATTCTGATATGCATGAGCCATAAGTGTAGTTTTGAACACGACAGTGTTATCTGTTGTGCTCCAAAGCAGAAAAACCACATCTTTCCTGCCCTGACAGAAGCAATAGTAAAAGTTAAAACATCATTTCTCAGGTTCTATAAACCAAACTGACTGATGTGCTGTCTGCTGAAATATACATTGCCTCCAAATTGATGCTGCTCTTATTTTTTATATGTCTAAACTTTTAGTGATTTGTCTTCCTTAAAGACAGAGAGAAGAGGTGGGGGGAAGAGATTCCCAGCATCTGCCCGTAATGACGAATTCTTTTTATTCTGTATTTCAAATCTTTCTTGATCAAAACCACGCCATTCTCTGAATCGCGTCTCAAGAAGGAAAAACAGTTTTCAGCCTCGAAGGCAAGACTTAAACAGCTTGCCCTAGAGGGCTTTAAAACCAATAGCAAGGGTGCTTGTAATTACTCGTTCTGGTGTTTTAGGGTTGGAAAATGTAAAGTAAAACAATCTGAATTGTCTTTCCAAATCGTTGCACAGTGAAAGATTTCCTTGTCATGAGAAGGAAAAGGATGGGAGCTCATGAACCTAACAGAGAGGAAGACCCGGGATGGTTTAGAACTGCCTTGCAATATAGTTAGTTTACTCTTCTCTGGGCCATTACTTCTGTGCTTTATCCAGTGGAGAGGAAGCATAATATTTCTCAAGTGAGATGAATTAGCCCTTCTGTCTGCCATTTACATGTTGAAGCTCTGAAGCCATGGCTTCCTGCTGACAGCAAGACCCCAGCTGGAGAGGGCCTTCCCCTGCTTTTTCCCTTCCCCAATTTTTGCCTTGTTCAATAAAAAATCATTATTTGTCTGCTTAGCATCCTGTGACGCCTGAGGGGGTCAGTGAAGTGCTGCTCCTTGCGTGAGGGAGAGGAGGAGTGGACCAGAGAAGGAAAGGCAGGGGACACATTTCCAACTTCCATCAGTCGAAACTTTTCTGTGTGCGCTAACCTGGCCTGTTTGGCTGAAGTGGTTCTGGTGCCATTGGAAGCGAGCAGCTGGGAGCTGCTGCGGAGGGGCAGCCACCTGCACAGCTGAGATGTTGAGCAGCGTCTGGGGGAAAGCCTTCCAGCAGCACAGCTACGGGCAAGGTGGGTGTTCATCCACACCCCCGGGTCCTTCTCTCTGCAGAGCTGAACTAGGAATCTAATAATGTCTGAATACAAAGCCTTGGATACCTGTGTTGCTGAAGGCTTTACATGTTTATATTTTATCTCATATTATCTCGTATTCTTTTCTATTTGGCAGATAAAGGATCTTAGATTACCAGAACAGAAAGCACAAGGAAGGGTTAATATGATATGTCTCAGGAAAATATACTGGCTCTTGAATGTACTGCCAGTTAAAGGATTAGCAAAGATCTTATTTCATAGTTGCAAGACAAATTTGATAATATACTGCTCTTTGTTTTCTTTTTTTTCCCATCGGTTGAATGACTGATTTCTTCAGGAATTAATAGATGCATCTTCCTTCTCTTCCCATTTCACGATCAAGGCCACTGAGGATGCACAGGAAGATGAGCAGAGAAGAGCTGGTGGCAGAGGCTGTGTGCGGTGGTACTGCCAGACTAGTGTCCTTAGTTCTTAGTGAAGTAGTGATTGAGAACGCATGGCATTGCCTTAACAAGAAGGATGGATTCAAATTAAAACAAGCCTTCAGCTCTAAATTCTTTTTCTCCAGTTCTCCCTCTCTCATTTTTGGAGGAAACCTGCGTAAGGGTGAGTGCTAAATCCCTCTGCAGTGCCGAGCCGTTCAGCCAGGAGCTGGGTGAAGGTGCTGTTTGCCTCTGCTCTGGTGTGGGAGATGTTGAACATCCCCAGCTGCTCCGTGCCACTTCGATGCAGAGCAAACCTGTTCATTCCCAAAGACTGGGAGCAATGTCCTTAAACAGCAATAAACAGAGAGTGTTCCTTTATGTTGCACGGGCTGTGGGAGTATGATTTGCACTTACACCTCGGGTTCTCCATCCTGTTAGAAGGCAAGCCCGTAGCCCAATCTGTTATGAAAGTTCTTATTACAAAACTGTCACTGCAAGAGATGAGTACACATAGAAAAGAAAACACACTCAGGGCAGGTAAAAAATTTTGCCAAGGAGATTTTCTTAGATCTTCATCTTCATCATCCTCTTTGTTGTCCTTGTTTTCTTCATGATTTTCTTTTTCTGAAAAGTTTGTAAAATGACGAGAGCACAGCACATGGAAAATAAAACGTGGGTTAATGATTATCTAATGCAGCAGAAATGGATAGATTAAAAACAAGTATGTAAGATACATTATAAAAACAAGTATATTTTGCTCAAGCAGAGTCTTCTGGGCAGATCGCAGCAGCTGAAGTTGGTTATTTAGCCTTTTGGAGAACTGCTGATGGGAGATCAGAAGCAGTATTGAAATATGATAAAAATCAGCTGCATGTTCTTGAATTAGCACCGTTATTTCTTCTGGCTGTTCTGTTTTTCTTAGGGCTCAGTGCCTTCTACAGCGTAGTGACCTTTGAAAGAAAACATCCTAGACTTGTATTTGTGTCGTGCCCACGGAAGAAAAAATATTTCGGTATAAGTATATAATAAGCAAGTTTCTCCACCAATGTAAATTATTGCAGCTCTGTTTATTTTAGTAGATCATGCCATATAACGTGCAATTTAGGGATCTGCTTCAGAATAATGTTCTTTACGATATTTAATGCCGTGTATATTTCCGTCAATCCTTATTGCATCTTAACTAAAAAAAATAGCAAATATCTATGTTAAAAAAAAATCCCACCAGAAGGATTTTGTTTGAGCAATTTCTGAGAGGAGGAATAACCAAGTATTGTGTTTAAGCTCCTGCATTGTACTTGCAGTGAAATAACAGAAGTCTTAGCGTGGATCATGTATTGGTTTTAAAATAGAGAAACCTAGCTTGAGAAATTGATGTGATCTCAGCCTCCTGCTGGGTTCACTCACTCCTGTAACAGAATATTGAGCGTCGGCATGCTTGGGTACATCAGATCTTTTGGGCAGATGATACAGACTGGTAAAAATCTGGGACCGTTTCTTACAGATCAGTAAGAAGTCGGGTGAGCAATTTTTACAGGATGTACTTTTGCCTGTAATTGTATAGAAATGTTGAGAACACTGAAGTTACTCTCACGGAAACCGTCTGCTGCAGTGTCATTCTCATCCACCCCGCCTCTCAAATTCTGAAGAAAAAGTAAGTAAATGTGTCAGCTGAGCTGCATTTGTGATCTCCTAAGTGCTGTGAATTCTTCTCAGTGTCTGAATATTTGTGCCTCCCAGTAGCTCCAGTGGTGGGCAACTGGCTGTGCCGTGAGGCTTCGCATTCGGTCCAAGTGCTGCCGACAAGGCCACAAGCTCAGAGTACAGGAAACTTCAGGGCATGTCAGAAAGAGAAAGAAGAAAGGCTATAGTACGTGAGGACTAAGGAGGCTAACAAAATTAAAAGCTGAGTTTTTTTCTGTGGTTATCGGATTTGTTACAGTGATTCTTGCACATGAATGCATGCATTCACGGCCGCCTTTGGATGTACATAAGCAGCACACACACTTTTCCGTTCTGCGCTATGCTTCCTCCTCCTCCTCTCAGCGGTAGCGAAAACTGTTCCTGCAGATGCTGGCAACAACCATGTGTGGAGACTGAAGCAAGGAAGCCAGGGCTTGGAGTAATAAAGGCACGCTTATCCGGTAGCGTGTGTGTTTTCCGAGGTACTTAGCGTTCAAAAAGAGGAAGTTATCAGGGGAGTTTTCAGCATTGCTTCGTGGTTAATTCCTGTTCTGGAACAGCAAGAATTCATCTCTAGTTCTTGCTCCACATGTACCTGAGTGAGCGGGATGGTAAAATAAGCTCTGTTAAGAGAGGTGGTGCCATAGGGAAGATCTGCTCGGTGAAATCTTCTGCAGCCTGTTTTGCAGCACTCGGTAGGTGCGTGAGGCCAAGTTTGTGCCTGCCCTGTTCACAAGCTGAAGCTTTGGTTGCTGCTTTCCAGTCTGCTGTAGGTTTGTATGTCAGCTGAGTTAATGTTGAGTGTGCTATCCCTTCCGTAGAGCTTTTATGCACACTTTAGGCTGGATATTAGGAGAAAGGTCTTTACTGAAAGGGTTGTGGGGCACTGGGACAGGCTGCCCAGGGAGGTGGCCCAGTCACTGTCCCTGGAGGGCTTCAAGAAACGTGGAGGTGTAGAACCTGCAGCATGGGGTAGCGGTGGACTTGTCAATGTAAGGGTTGGACTAGATGACCTCAGAGGTCTTTTCTGACCACAATGATTCTATAAAATGTTGAAAAAAATATTGCCGAATCTGCTAGAAAAGTTACAATTTCAAGACTGAAATTTGTGAATGAGCTTCCTGTACGTTAAATGGCCAGCAGCTTGGTATTTTGTTCTTTTATGTTTTTCCCAGTGGCTTGTGTACAACGTTCAGACTCAGCCATGTAGACAAGCTGATGGATTCCTTCAGAGGCTTTCTGCTCTAACATATTTGTTTTGTAATCATTTTTTTCAAAACGGTCTCGGAAATGTGAGTGCTATTCCCCTTCCACAGGTAATAAAGCTGAAGCAAGCACGGTTAATGACAGTTTATACTAACGCTGGTTGCCTAAATAGGGACATGGGGGACCTAAGTTACAGTTTTCAGCCACCAAATGGTACAAGTTATGGTCAGGGAACAGCTTGCATGGCAGCTAGGCCGCATGCAGAGCCGCTGCACCCAAGGACCTCCAGTCAGAAGCTCTGAAATTGTGGAACAGTCAGATGCAAAAGGTTTTCCAGCTGTGAGGAAGTAAAGCAGAGATGGGGATGAAATCAGTTTCCTAGATGTGATGTTCAGGTGTCCGAACACGAGGCTGTCCTCCTTTCTCTTGCCTTTCTCTTCCCACTGCCACCCATTTTGTTTCAGATGTGCTTGTGGGCTTCAGCGATGCCGTGGGAGGAACCAGCCTTTTCCTCCAAACAGACCAAGCCCAGCGTGTAGCTGTCCTGAGCAGCAGGGAGTATGGAAAAGAACAGTGTGGACTTCTACCACCTAGGGCCACGTTATACTGCGTACTCTCTGGGATGTTGCCACAAGCGCCAGTTCTGCCGGCACCTTGCATCAGCACTTCCACGTTCTTTGCTTTCCCTCCCCCCTGCAAAGTCTTATCCTGCCAACTTGTGTTTTAGTTCTCTTCCCTATTTATCTCCTGTTCTCCCCATCTAGACAGAGTACTGGCACGAACGTTTCAAGTCTGGCAAAGACATTATCGCCCTCAAACAGAGCTGCAGTGCTGTGCCCTGCCTTGGTAGGGCTGCAAAGCCGGCAGGATTTTGTAGCAGAGCTGTAGCTGCTGAGCTGCTGCCGTGCAATACCCGAGCATGTTTTTGTGAGAGGCTTTGTTGGGTTTCCTGTGTAATGATGTGTTGACTTACAGTCTAAAGCAAATAATCAGGCTGAGTACCGCTCCTAAATGGAACCAGAGTAACCTTGTGTAACCTCTTATTACTTTCTGTGATAAAACCTCCGTAACAGACGGGCTCGCTCCGTGAGCTCATACCTCGTTCTAGCGGCTGGCCCTGCAACAGGAACACTGAACTGCTTAAGCAAGGCTGCTCTGAGCTCGGAGTGAGGAAGACATGTTTGTTTTTTTGTCTCAAGATGTGCAAAATGCGGTCTTCGCTGCTGAGCCTGTGTGGTTATATGTCGTACGTAGCCTCATACATAAAACATGCTACCGTGTTGACTCTGCATGTGCCTACAAAACAAGACTGCTTAGTGGGAGCTTTGGCTATATTTATAGCCCTCTATTTTCTTCAGTGCGTAAGAATAACCAGGCATCCTGTCTTTTGATTTTTTAGCAGCAAGTTCTCCACCTATTCAGAGATTTCGCTGTTTATATCAACGTTTTAACCGTAGAAACAAACGCTGTGTGTATCTGGCCTCTGGTCTAGGAGCTGCGCTGCAGCCTCACTCACTTTGGCAATTCCTGCTGACAGAGGTAACAATAGGAAACGATGATATTTTAATGGAGGTCAATATTTCAAAAATATCGAGTATATTGTAGTGAAATTTTACAGTTGTCCACAGAGCATCCCAAAGGCATATTTAGGGCGCATTAAACCCCAAATATTTTGTGTTTGTTTTAAAACTCTTATGAAAGATAGAGCACAGTAGAAGAGAAGCTTGTCCATGATGTGTGGTTTCGTTTGCCGTGCGCGCAGCAGACAGCCTGTAGCTTGTATTTCCCTTTTCCGGAGCAGATTGCCTCGACTTGCGCGCTTGCAAAATGTGCAAGTACACTTGAGCATCTGCAGTCCTCAGGTTTTAATTTGTGGATGTTCCTGTCCGTGTGTGTAAGCTGGGAGCTGCAAAGTAAAGCCCAGAGATCCGTGTGGCCAGTTGTGCAGACACATATGCAGTTTTGGTGGTCTGAGCACCCGTGGTATCTCTTCCAGGTAGCAGAAAGAAGAGGGACGACTTGACATGTTGAACCGCGTCACTGGAAGGGGAGAAATGGTGAAGGCTGTTAATAGCTTTACTTTCCTTCCCCCGTGTGAATTATGTATGTTGTAATAAAAGACCGAGTGTATGTTGGGAAGAATGAGTAATTGAATGAACTGTCATATCTCCTTCCCACTCACCAGCTTGTGGGATCCAGCTCGGGGCCGTTAGCGGTGATCTCAGCGACGGGGCAGTAGATGCGAAGTTCACAGCTCATCTAGCGCACTCACAGTTAAAAATGTTTGCTCCTTGCTTCAAAGGCATCGCTGTGAGCTCTCACACGAGGATTCCAGTAGACCTCATAAAAAGTCACAGTTTGTGAATTGCAAACACAAAAGGGAAAAGGCTCGGTAAATAAAGCTGCACTTGAGTCCTGCGAGTAGTTCTAGAGATATTCCACCTCTGATTTATGCAGTTGGTATTTTCAGGTGTATTCTTCTCAAGTGTGACTTCCATCATAGGTCATACTAAAAGAGCGGGAGTTCTTCAGTACGAGGGTTAAAATAGCTCAATCAGCAAGGAAGGAAAGTTTTCAGGTTTACAATGACAGGCTGGATGGAGTAAGTAATTTCTTCTAAAAGTAACTTTCCCTGGGTGTGATGCATTTTAAAGCACGTTTGGTAATGAATGCTATAGTTAAATTGAGACTTGCATGGTAAGCCTGTTTTATAAACTCATTTCTATTCAGCAGGCATTTTTTATCTTCCTAGGAGATGATTTTGTACGACTTTAGATTTCGGGCAAGACTGCAAAATCTTTCCTCTGTTCTGTCCAAGCTTCTTATCTACATTCAGCCCAAATAATATTTTCGGAGTGTTTTTCATATTCATCAGGGTCACGAGCCAAACCACATTACTGATCTCTTTGGACATTTTGTTCCCCAAAGTTTCAGCCCCTTTCATTCTTGTGGCCTCCCTCCTTGTCCCTGCTTTCGTTGCTGTTTCCCAGCGAGGCCTCTCTCTGCCTTGGATGCATTTCTTCTGAGCCGGGAACTGGTTTTGCTCTTCTGCAAAAGAAAAAACATAGAGAGCTTAGAAATTCCACATCAGTGTTAAAAATAAAGCCAAGGTCTAGAAAGCCTTCAGTGATGCAACTGATGTCGTTTGGTTTCCTGAGGTTTCCTGAAAAAAAAACAGGGAAATCAGGACTTGGCGTACCTATAATCAAATAAGATGGTTTAGGAAATCTCTGCTTCCTTGTATGCTTTTTTTCCTTAAGGTTAGAGAGATATCCAGTATTCCTGGGAAATACCAAAGAGCAAAAAGAAACTTAATTTGGATGTGTGATTCAACCAAAAAAATTGCATTGTATTTTAAATTCATAATCCCTGGTAATAGAAGTTGCACTCAGTTAGAAATCATGGAATCACCATCTAATAAGGAAAATGTACGTAGCTTTTGTATGTCTCAAATGAGCACATAGTTCTTAGCTAAGTAGAAAACATTACATTAAACTTTTGTGTACATATGCTGAAAAGCAAAAAAAAAAAGCATCAATTAAAACTAACGATCTTTCATAACCAGAAGTTTGATTAATTTAATACTAATGTTTCCTCATCTCCTGCTCTTCTGAGAATCACTTTTAACAGGATATTGATTCTGTTTACAAAAAAAGAACCAGTTTATTAATATAAAATTGGAATTGTGCCCAGATGGAAATACGGACTGCCTTGCAGCTATCTGTCTTATGCTGGAGCTGAAGGCTGAGGTTCCCCCAGCATCCACAAGCAGAATCTGACTTTACACTAAAGGACTTCGGGGACTTTTCATTTTTTTTTTTCTCCCTATATATCCTTGGTAGATTTTCCATAGAGATTACATGACTGGTATCTGCTGAGGGCGTTGTCCAGAGCAAGTTAAAGTGTCTAGGTTTTCAGCAGGAGATCCCGAGCTCTAATCCTGACGTTTCTAATGTGGAAATGAGCTTTATCACTGGTCTCAGTCCAGAGAGAGGTATGCCTCTAGGAGGGATTTGCAGACACCATTCGTACAATATGCATTATTTATTTGCAAATATAATTGTTCAGTGACTAATTTCTCAGTCACTTTATTTTGCATTTTATTAAATTTCTAGCTCCACACTTACCTCATGTGTGGCCGAATGGTTAGTCTGTGAGACAGGTTTTTTTTCTTCAGAGGAACCTTCATACCTCAGAGAAATACAGCCATGCAAGTGTAGAGCGGTGTGTTTGTATGGAACAGAAATACAGCTTCATTCCCCTCTGGTATCTGAGCTTTAAAAATATATATATTTTTTTATTGTCTCTCCTTTGCCTTAACCAGTTGACCACTTTTGCAGCTTAGCACAGGAATTCGGTTGGAGGAGGAAACTGGTAGTGGAGTAAGGTGCTTCGTTGATCCGGACTGGTGTAGGCAGTTTCGGTGACCATACCTAGATACCTTTGCAGCTTGATACTAGGACCAGTTCAGATGTCACCCTGCAGGTTTTGCTGGAGCAGAGAACTGAACCTGCCTTTTGTGCAGCGGGCACGCCACCGCCCTAACACACTTCCTTGTTTTCTCTCCGTAAGCTGGCTTTCGAATGCAATGGTACCGATGCATTTAGAAATGCACGTATGCCCACAAGAAAAATAACTACTAGATTGTAACTAACGTATGTTGTAAACAAGGGAGAGGAAATTGCATCTGCTGGGATGTGGCTGAGTTCAGCTCTACGGGCTGGAGTTTAATTTGGGGAAAATTTTGTCATAAATCTGATTAAAGAATATAATAGAGCATCTCATATTTGTCTGGTAAATGACCAGTCGTGTATGAAACCCTGTCAGTCTTCCACCCTCTCAGATCATTTAATCTCCATCTCCTTGGGGTTTTAAAATTGCTTTGAGTATTTTTAAGAGGGGCTGTTGGGTGGAGGTGAGTGGGCAGCCCTTCTCCTGAGCTGCAATAGCCTCTGGTTTAAAATCCCTAATTCATCGCTCTTCCTGTTGGAAACTTGAAGACCTGAGTCTGCTAAATCCACATAGGGAATTTAGGTCTTATATTGGCTGGTGTTGCAATGCCTGAGCCTTGAGGTTAAGGTGCTGAGGTATCTGCACAGGTTAGATGTCTGAGCAGGGGGTCTGTTACCAAGCAGGAAAACTTGATAAAATTGTGAAAAGCTCACTGGAGAACAGTAGGTAGTGTCTCTTCATTACCATAGCTTTTTTATTATTATAATTTCTTTCTTTTTCCCCAGAATGTGGAATGTGGAAGCTGTAGCTGTAGTACCCTGACCTGCTCGGTGGATGAATCTACCTCCTGCAACATCCAAAGGTACACCCCAGACAGTGAACAGCACACTTACCAGTGACAAAAGGCTTTCTCTGAACCTCCTATTAAGACGGTTTTGCTTTGCAAAGAGCCGCTAGATGGTCAGTAGGCGGAGAGAGGGATCCCATGGCTGTGGCTGAGGGACTGGGGCATTTGCCTGGGAGAGCGGGAGTGAGCTGCCAGCTCTGCTCCAGCAGCGCGGCTTTGTGCGTCAGCGCAGCTGGAAAACAAACTGCTGGGAGCATCGGGCAGGCGAGTCCTGGGCAGTGTGGTGACTAACTAGAGGTGGACCTGGGGAAAAGCAAGGCACAGAACTGAGCAGCAGCAGATGCAACCTAATCTTTATTTCTTGGCTGGCGCTGCTGCTCAGCGGTCTCCTGGATGACTCAGTTACCCGCTGAAATCTGCCTTCTGAATCCCAAGGAAAAAAGCCGCTTTTATGACACGGGGAGGCTCTTCCCTGGTAATCTGTTCACAAGGTAGAACATTAACCTGCTGCAAATCATCCTCCTGTAATATAAATGTCATCTTCCTTAATGTTCAAAGTGCAGATTTTACACAGTGAAAACTGGGAATTCTCACAGAATAGAAATGTTCTTATTTCAGAGCATTAATTGAGCTGCAGGTTGAGAACCTCGCTGCAAGCATGTGGGGTTTGCTTTTTGTACTTTGTTGGTTGTAATTCCTTTCATAGCAGTTGAAGATGACCTATTTTTGTAGTGTTTCAGGTCAGATTTGAATCTAAAAAATGTACCATTCTTCTCGGCAAATGAAAGAGACCTTCCTCCTGTTTTAAAAAGGCAGCCATTTCTATGCATATAACCCGTGGTCTGCTGCTTTCATTAAAAACAAAAACAATCTGGGATGTTACATCTTACAGATCATATGCAGGTAGAGCATAGGCAAAACTAATCCAAGCCTCCTCACCTCTAATATCTCAGTCCAGCTCTGTTTCATAAGGTGATTTGAGGAGTTACTTTCAAGAAAAGGTTCTTAATTTCATGTTTTTAAACATGTAGACATTACACATGAGGAAAATGACTGTCTGGTAGCTGTGTCACTGCACACGTGCTCAAAATGCTGCCTCAGCTCAGAAAAGCGTTGTTTTTTAAAAGATTGGCATAATTCTAAATCAACAGAGTTTGCCTGAACACAGAGAAAAACTGCCAGTGAAGACACAGAAGATGGGTTCTCCAAAGCAGTTGTGTGAATTTGGTACCTCATTTCCATTAATGCAAATTCTGAATAAATTGCATGAGGAGAGGCCCTGTTTCCTATGACTTGGAAGGAGCCCCTCCGTGCCATCATAATGGTTGTCTTAAAAACATGTGAAACCGTGGCCTCAAGAAATCTGAGGGTGTTGATGGAGCAGAAATGTGCCGTGTTGATTTGCAAATCATAAAATTTGGCAGTGGCCTGCCAAGCTTTCATTTAACACAGATTAAAAATAAAATTTCAAATTACCGTGTACATGTATAAAATATCTGTCATCATAGCGTTGTATGAATGTTACTTAAGCTTAGATTTAAGAACAAGCAGCACCTTTTCTGGAACCAGGGCCCATGTTCACAGCAGCCAGTTGTTAATTAGTCTTAAAGACACCACCGGCTGTTACTGTGGGGTACTGAGGTTCTGTGAGCAGCCCTGGGACACGTTGGGGTGTCAGGTAGGTACTGCATTTACACCACAAGTAGAGAGCTCCTGTCAGCAGAAAGAGGAGCTGTTAGAAAATCAGAATGTCTCTGGGCTTGGTGTCATGGCTTGTTATCTTCTGAAGATAATAATGTAAGTACATTATCAACGGTTTTCACTCCAGTAGATTTTATTTCGTTTCTGCTGTGATTGCGGTTTTGTGGGACTGCGTTTCAACTTCATGCTTACACTTTTTATTCCCCTGACCCTTTTATCTTCATTAACATAGTTTTCAGTTTTAAGTATTAGCAATTTCTTATGGTTGTAATTAATCCTGTCTGTGCTGACTTTCTTTTCCTTACTGCACTTTTTGCTTACGCACTGAAATCTACCTACCTAACCATGGCTAGCCTTCCCAAAACGTTTTGGTGCCTCCGCTACCAAGTTCGCTCTCGCCTTGAATGCCTTACCCTTTGCAGAGTCGTGTTGGGAACAGCTTTCTGCTGTGTCACCCACTGCCTGTTCAGCACACGGGCTTCCTGACAAGCTCTTCCTTGTTTCCTTGGGGGTTTTTCATTATGACTATGCAGAAGAGCTGCTGGCACCACTGCTACTGTGCATTAATTTGCTCTTCCCTTAAGAATACGAATCAAAAAATAGATATATTTTCATTTCAGTCCCTTTGCAGTGGAAATCCTTGGTGCTTGTGGCTTGTCTTTTTCAGTGTTTTAAATATCTTTTTTTTTTGCTTTTCTTTTAACTTCTGTAGCTCCTGTTAGAGAAGGTGTCCTTTCCAACAAGAGCCCCTCCTCTGTGACCTCGAGCATGCCTGCAGCATGGCCACTGGGCAGTGGACGTTGGGATCTTTTTGGTTTTAGAGGGATTTGCATAGTGCACGAAAATTAATGCAGTCTATTGCTGAGTGTTTTTGCACTTTTTTTAGTAATTACATATTATCACAGTGCTATTTAAATACAACCTGACTAAAGCTTTTATTAGTGCTTTACTACTTAATTAACAACTATTGCTGTAAACAGTCCCGGTACAAAGATTTATTCCCACTTAAGCATCCATCCTGATGAAATCTGTCTCCCCATTTGAAGGAATATTTGACATTCTGTGGGATGTTTTCTCTTGGTTGTTTCTTGAAAGTGAGCCACTTATTTAGTGCCGAGTATCTGAAATTATTTAAAACACTCCGTGCTTATGCTTTCTGCATAAAAATTGCAGAGACATATAAATAAAATTCTCAACAATAATTCACATCCTTATCTGGGTGAAGAGCCTGTATACAACGTTTCCAAGTCGTAAAGTGTTCAGATTCTGCTGCTGCTAAATCAGAAATTGCATCTGTCTTGTGGTGCCACTTCTTGTGCCGTTTCCAAGGTGTGTACACAAAGAAGGAGTTCGGGTATAGAAGTGCAGGAACGGGAAAATCATGGTCTGTTTGTAACTGTTAAAATTTTTAAGACTTTTTTTTTGGTGGAGGAGTGCTGGGTTATATGGAGCAGTGCTCTGGAGCTCGGTAGGATTGATTCTTAGGAATTAGTGCTGGGGTGATGCTGGAAGATTTCTCAGAGCTTTCAGCATACAGGAAAGATGTGTCATGATTTCCTTCCATAAACTGCAAGCATAATACTGCAAGCTGACGATCTTTTACATTCCTCTTCCCTTATGAGTTTCAGATGGAGGAATTTACCATCGTACCCAGGAAATTTGCTTTCAGAACTGGAGTTCCGCAGAACCCGATTCTGTTTTCACACTTGTGTAAGCCAAGTGGGAGCCAAGACGGGATCACTCTCAGTAAATGGTGTCGGTTTCCCAGCAGATTTATTCTTTGGTCATACTTCTTTATTTCCAGTCCAGTTCTGTTTTGCCATGAGGTGCTGGTGCAAGGGCGTGCAGTGTTTGAAGGGAGAACCACCTTGGAGCTGTGAGCCTGGGAGGGAGGCTGCTCTCATCAGGTGTCTTAGGTTTTTATCAACTGGCTGAGCTCATGGTCAGCTCAAATGTATCCTTGGTGCAGACGTGGCCGTCTCATCTGCAGCTTCTGCTACAGGTGCCACTGCCTGGAGGAGAGACAGGGCTGAGGGTCAGGGTAAAAATCCCTTCAACCCCTCCAGCAGGGTCTGGCAGGGCTCCTCTCCTAATTCCACAGGCGATGGTTGTCTCTAAACTTTGGGCTTAGGCTTTACAAGGGCTGACAGATGGGAGAAAAATTCTGTCATACATCTGTCTGCGGAAGCCAACTGTGAGTACTTCCACCTGGCCACACATCAGATGGCCGTACGAACTAGTTTCACAGTCCAGCCTTAATCCAGGGCAGGACGGACAATAACACTACATGGGTGTTACCAGCCCCGAGCTGAATTCCTGCAGAAGATGGCTCGGGCTGTGGGGTTCAGTGAGGCAACGTGTGAAGAAATTACTCATTTGTGTTGGCACTTGTAGGACGGAGCAGCATGAGGCATGGCCCAGGTTCTCAGCCTTTAGCTGGAAGCCATACCTCTGCATTAATGGGGTAGCCGGAAGGATAATTACCCTTACCTAACGCTGTGAAGGCAATAACTAGAGGCTTTTTTTCAGCCCCTTTCCCTCCCCTCCTCCACAGGTGTCCACTGTGGTTTATACACCTGCGAAGAGTGAGTAAGAAAGTCGGTATAAAATGCTGCCATTCTGGTTTGGCCATGTTTAACAACCTTGTAAATGAGTGCTGAGATTTTCAGGTGGAGGATCGGGTCCTCTTTCAAGTCTTTTTAATTTTTTTAATCCTCAATCTTTTTATCCTTTTTTTTTTTTTTTTTTTTCCTATCCTGAATAGGAAATCAAGGGTGATCTTGCAAAGTGATGCTTCAGTGGGGAATTTCTTAAGAGGGATTAGTTTAAAAATGATTTAGGAAATCTCATGATTTCATCAAACACTCCACCAGAATACTGTGAAGCCAAGCAGCACGAACAGATATTCCTTTAGGAATATGACAGATCAGTTGGGCTGTGTTTTGGTAGGAAAACGGACTCCTTTTTCTGTCTGTGCGAGTATTTAGTGCTATAGATTATAAAGCCCTCATGAAACCCTTCTGAACTCGGCCTTGGAGGGATACCAGTGGGAGTTTTGTCAGAAGAAGGATTGTAGGGCCGGACTGATGCATGTTCATGAACCTCTTTTCTATCAGTTTGCTATTTTCTATTAGATTACTATTTTCTTAAGCACTTTTCCTGCATTAATATTTGAGAGCCTCTGTAAGTTGGACGAAAACTGAGATGGTTTCCTTTACTAGTGGAGAGTAAAATCCATTATTGTTATTTTCTTTTCATAGGGCGTTTTCATTCGGTTCGTAAGAAAAGCGTTTTCCGGAGTGAGGGTTAAATGCGTTCTTGACACTTGATTCCCTGCCCTGGCTGCTGACTCACCATTCGGTTGGCACGGGGCCACCGCGCTCGCATCACGCGTGGAGTGCTGTCGGATCTTCTCGTACCTAACTGAAATGGCTAGGAAAAGCTTTAGCCCTTCAAATCAGCTCTATTGCAGTCTGTTGCCTTCTGGTTCACTTTTTAGCCTTTCAGTAGATTGTAGCCTAAGTGGCTTTATTTTAGGAAATTCTACGTAGCGAGGACCTGTGTCTGCGTTCTAGCTGCTGACAGCCACGTCTGGAAGATGAATCTTACCAGTGTGTTTGGAGGTATTTCTTTCCAATAGGCATCACATTAGCACAGAGGAAAATATGTCTATCTTTTCTCCTCTTACATGTAAGTACACGAAAAAGAAAAGGTCCTGTTTTTCCGGTCTGGCTAATCCAGGCACAGCATGGTGCTGGAGACAGCATGGATGTTATGATCGCGATGTCCATTGCTGTTTTTGGATGAGCCTTGATACTGGCATAAGAAACTTCCAGGTTGCTTTATAGTTAGCAACTTACATTTCTCTGGATGTCATTCCGGGAGCAGCCCGCGCAGAGGAGTGATGCAAGGTCGTTGTGTCCGGAAATCCCGCAGAGAGCTGGACCACTGATATTATTAAGGCTTGTTTTAAGAAATAAAGGGAGGATTAGGGTCGAGCAATTGCTGGCTCCATACCCCACACGGCAAGCAGCGGGCATGCTGCTGCCTATCAGCAAAGCCGTGCTCATTTGACCCCTACCCCTGGACCAGCGGGGAGTCCCTTGGCAGCACGGCTGGCTGCAGGTTCGAGTGGTTGCTCATTACGAGCCTAATGGCAAAAAGTGGCCTTGGAGGGAATTGTGCGCCGGAGTCTGAGTCCCTGACAAACAGCTCACTGCAGCTGCATACAAAATAAACAAATGAGAGGCTAAGATAATGCAGATCTTGAATAATTAGGCACGGGAAGAGTTTTATGTGGAAGCCTTTATCCATTTAAAGAACCTCTTGTACAAAATGAGCCTGGTAGGCAGCACAGGTAATCACTACCCAAAAGGCTGGCAGGACAGCAGTATGAAAACGCCGATCTTTTTGGAGTGATAGAAATTGTAGCACTTCTTTACAGATGCACCAGAAAAACGTTTCTGGATGACTGTGAATAACTTACTTCTAGATAATAGTAATTAACTTAATCCTAACAAGTCCAGATTGCTGCTTACTGTTTAAATCATTTTTCATTACAGAACCTCTAATGTCACATGCAGCTTTTCATCTAATGCCTTAGGAGGCAGTGGGAGTTCAATAGCCCCTTTTCCAAACATGACCCTTAATTGCAAAGAGCATTTTCATTTTTGTAGTTGTGCACCAACATATTTCTATAACCAATGAGTGACGTGAGCTACACCGGTATTACAGCGTCACCCAGAATTCATATTAATACGTGTGACTGGGAAGTTAAAGGAGGTTAAAGCATAGTAGAGTACTTCTTCCTACTAACAAGAATCAGTGATGAAATTGAAAATGTTTAACTTCATTAAAAATTTCTTAGCCAGTGGTGTTAAATTGTGAAGAAAAGATGTGGAGCTCTGCCTCATGTGCCACGTTATTTTTCAAGGAAGATGACTTCCAGATATTCCCAGCACTGTTATGGTGAGGGAGGTGGCGGTAGGGTCTGTCAGCCACAGGGCTTGAGCTAGAAGTAACTGAAGTCGGAAGGAGGCTCTCCACTGATGTTGGTGGATTTTGCCTTAGATCACTTCCTGGCACTGGAACAAATCAGTAGATCAACGAAAATCAATATAGTTAAGCTGAGGAGTTTTTAAGTTACTTCTGCATTACTGACTTCTGCGGTATCTGGTTTGTGTACTGTGGGGAAGGCGTTGTGGGGGCTACAGGTCTCCAGTGGGGTCCCGAGGCACTGTTTTTGCTAGGAATGGGACATGAGGTGACACGGACAGTGCTGTGTCTGTCACTGCAGACACGTGGCCTCTCCTTGTGGAAGGAGGATATTTGCTTATTACATGGAAATTCACTGGTGGACAGGTGAAAATGTAATTGCTAGAATTGCTCCTGACTCATTAAATAGCGTTACTATTTTTGCACCAAGTTGAATAAGGATGGCGTTCTGTAAATTGTGTCACGTTAAAAACTGTTCTGGAGCCCCCTCTCCAAACAAGTAGGGTCACTTTCCAATACCATATAGCCTGAGATGATATAGGTGTTAGATGTTCCTGTGGAACCAGCCTGCAGCAGAAACCTAGTTCTTATGCTGGTGGAGACTTTGCATAACGTCTCCATTGCTTCTTGTGCATTTCTGGTCCTTGCTTCGTGCTCTGTGTTAAGTCATTTATTCCCTACTAAACAATAAATGCTTCCTTTTTCTGAAATGAAAAATTCCTTTCTTTCTCCCATAGCACTTCTTGACAGTTCCAGGTGAAAATTACCATCAGGCCAAATTGACTTCATAATTGGTATCCAGCAAAGCTCTGAAGGGCTCTATTTTTACTGTACCTCTGTAATGCGCAAATTTTGTAAAACTGAGGAGAGCATAATTAAAGCAAAGTGTTACAAGCACAATTTAAATAGTTTGAATTGTAGGGCAGGTTGTTACTCTGGTTTTCTTAGTGATTTGAAGCTCTCCGTGCTATGGCAGTAGGTTGTTTTTGTGGAAAAGTCAGACAGAAGAGTCATAAACATGCATCACATGTTATTAAATTGTACAATCTTCTGGTCGTCTTACGTGAAAAATAGGGCACCAGGGAGAGGTGAATTTCACCCTTTGACTTTCTTCTCCTCGACCAAACATCCTTCAAGATCAGCCCGAGACTCGATTTGCTTTCAGTGCCCCCTGCCTATAAAATGGCACTCTCCTGCTTTGCCCATGTGCTTGTACTTGCTGATTCAAAGCCTCTCCTTGTGCTTTCCGTATGCAGTATTGTTCCTGTCTGCTAGTCAGAACCCCGAATGAGAAATGGCATATTGTCGTTTATGTCGTGTTTTGGCCTGTTTGAGTACTTTCGAGATCTCAAAGCAAGTAGAATGGATGCCTGCCTGCTCTTTTCTATGTGCAATTCGTAAACTAGTCTGCTGTCCAATTAGTGTTGCAGTCCTCTTTAAATACTCTCTCGGTACATGAATTTACAACCACAAGAACCAACACTTACCTTGCTAATTAAAAACTGAATTTGTAATATTTAAGTGGATTTTTAATATTAAAGATTTTTTACTTTCCATTAAAATGATCTATTTAAAAATAAAATCTTGGCATTCTATGCTAAAATCAAACCTTACCAAGAAAATGTTTAGACGAGGAAGGCATCGTAACTCCTTCAGCATGCGTACCTTGCTTACTGTCGAGTGTAAACTCAAATTAATTCATGATAAGAGTCATTATAATAAATAATTGCTTTTGTTGATGGCGAAGCAAGACGAAATTGCCTAACCCTCTGCTCTAAATAGCTGACCACAGTTTTTACTAAAAGTGTCTGTCGTGTTAGAGCTAACCAATGTAATTGTTAGAGCATGGCTCTTGTCCTTTGAGTCAAGTGTCTTTGTTTCAGCTCTTGCCGGATAGGCGGTTTGGATAACGCTGTCTCCCTGTAAAAATACCCTGCCTTTTCTGCCCCAGGACAAGTTTCTTAGCTACTCTTCCAGTCATGGGCAGTACATGACAGGAAACAGCACTCAGGGATGCTTAAAGCCAAACAAAGGGGGTTCTGGCTGAATTCAGAGCTCCTTGGCAGACAGCACTTCAAATGCAAATTCCCTCCTGTGGGGCCGAAACTCTGGATGCAGGAGGTGGTTCTGAGCAGATGTGCTCTAGGTGACACGTACATGGCAACAGTGGAACTGATAGTGCTGTAGAAGGTGTCCTAGAAGTACAGTTATACGACAGTCCTCGGTGGTTTTCTTGGATTTGATCATGAAATGGTAAGATTGGTCACGATGAGTGATTTCTGGGAGTTCTTATTGAAGCATTTTCTACCGCCTTTTTTTTTTTTTTTTTTTTTTTTTCCCATAAAAAACAGTTTTAAATTTAATCTCTCTTAAAAAGCTCATTGTATGCTTACTTTCTTGAAAAGGCAAGAGCCTGTGAATAGCTTTATCACATATAATGCAATATAGTATGTAATGTTTGTCTGTGGCTACTGCTTATCACATTCAATCCAATTACATAAAGCTGGAAATCACTGCAGTGAAATGAAGTTTCAATGTTTTTATTCAAAGCAGCTTCTCACAATGTATAAATACTGCATATTAACACACATGAAAAATACAACTTCTAAGGCACCCAGAAATGTGTCCATACACTAGTTACAGGACCATCAACAAATAAATTGTGTACAATTTGATCTAGACAGTCAATATTTGATATATCAGAAGATACAAGTCCCTCAGTACTGTACCAGTTTCAGAAAATATTTACAACACTGTGATATAGGGGTGCCTGTACCCTTATGATATTATAATATGTACTCGTCATTACAAATATTAGAAACTGTTTTAGTCTGTTCCATGGCGTTCTGACAAAATAACTTAAGGGCCTAATTTGCAAAGTTCTACAATTAATTACTTGTGCAAGTTCTGAAAATAAATTTACATTGACATAATTTGTGAATTTTTGGTTCTTTGCTTCATCTCAGAGGTTTGGTAATAAGCCTTACCAATAGACATGCCGTCCCAGCTGAACGTCACTCCTTTCCCAATAGGTCAGTGGATACATCTTTTCCCCTTACACTCAACGTAGATGAGAATACAGTGTTCGTAGCAGAAAGAGACTATTTGATCTTCAGTACAAATGTCAAAGTAGTTCACTGGCTAAGGAACTAACGCTTTGTTAGAATAATGCAATTCTTTGGTCCTTTGTTTTCATGGAAGGCATAATATTTTTATTCACTAAAAATTGAAATCCCGTCCGTGAGTAAGCAAGCTAGTGAATGACTTTCAGTGTAGTATTTAAAGTAGCAGTAAAGAGATTTAATATGGCTTAAAACATACGGTTAATTGGGCAGACACAGATAACACATCTAGGATAGCGAGTACCCAAATGTACTATGATTAAGATTGTCTATAAGTCTCTTATGTAAACTTCTTTAGTGTCTCCTAACGAGTGGTGGCTTTAGCCAGATTTGACTTTTATAGACCCAGCCACACAAAGCCTGAGATTAAACTACTGTGGTTGGGAGCACAAATGCACAGTTTATATATAACAAAGCCCACACTGTCTAGTCTAACTATGTTGTTCAAATAAACAACCCGTATTATCCTTTTCACAAGAAAAACTTAAGGCCCTGTACTCTGATTTGCTAACTTTCTTACAGCAATTATTTGGGGAAGTCCTTAGTGCTACATAAGAATTATGTAGCTTTAAAGATTTCTTGTACCTAATGGTAAGGCTTATTCACAAATGCAATACATTTATAAATTACATTTAAAACTGTAAATGCTGGCAAAATAATAATAATAAAAAAATAACAAAACAAAACAAACCCCAAACAAAATGGTCTGTTTATCCCTAACATTAAAAGAGCGTTTTATTCTAATGAAAAAACTATTGGCACAAAACCATTATATTATAGATTAAAAGAACAGTTAATAGTAGTGAAAAAGATTGCCTAAAACGCATACCCTAACCTACCACAGAAATATAAAAGTTTATATTCTGAAAATATATACTGTATTAAAGTTTGTAAGCTTATTCATTTAAACAGAAATGTACTGAAATAGTAAACTAAGCAACACTTATCTACAGCAAAAATATACATGCAGGACAACACAAAATAAATTGCTTACCTTTAATATCTACAAATGCAAAACTGTAGATTTTTAAAGATTGTACAAAACAATTTACACAAGAATAAAATAACATACTTAACAACAAATTGCATTTATAATCTTAAATACTGTGAATATTAGTAAAGGTACCCAGACTAATATGTACAGTACATTGAAATATCTGAATACCTAGTAAGGACAGGAACACAAGAGAAAATTGACTCTGATCTTTAAATACTGGAAAAGAAGCTTCTGACATTATTATTCTTTTCTTGAAGGGAAAATAGATTCCATGAAAACTAGACTGTAACTGTATAGATATGAATAATTAAAAGTGTTAACTATGGTTAACGCTTGCTTTAATGGAAAAATAATTATAGAAAATGTATTTCAACCATTCCTTTGTCATAAAAAATGCTAAGATACAGACATTTGAAAAATCAGATGAAATTCTGTGAAATGATGCGCTTTAAAGGTCTAACGACTTATGATTCTTCGTTTGAAAATCTCACATAGAAAGCATACCTTCACATTGCTGAGCAATTTTCCCATATTTATCTACAAAAACCAAGCATAGTATTGAAATAAACTTCCTAACATCTTATTAACAATGACTAGGAGATATGGCTCTCTGGACGGGAAGAAAGGAAATAAAGGAAATTGAGGAATCATGGTATTTTCATTGCTTTTTAAAAATGCTTTTAACTTCTGAAGCCATATGCTGGAGGCCTGATTGTGCAAACCCTTGTGCAGGTGAGTGGTTTTCCCTTGCGTAACCCCTCTGCTCCGACCCGGAGCGCCATCCTGGTGCCTCAGCGCTGCCGCGGCTCTGGGGCATTGCTGGCAGCTCGTGGAAATAAGTGAGTATTGGTATAAAACAGGTGGGCTGTCTGTCACCTCACATGGTGCTTGGGAGAGCATTGTGTCAGACACTTCAAAAGGAGTTACCTGTTTTGATAGGATTTCTTGGAAATATTTAAACAGGCTGGTTAGAAGGCAGCTTTTGATTTTTAATGAAGAAGTTCCATGAGAACTCCTGCCTTCAGGGTAATGATTTCCTTAAAATTCAGCGGCACAATTAGGCCATAGAAACAGCTCTTCTAATTATTTGTGGAACAAGAAATGTTATAAAGATGTGTTGAGGCTCCTGCTTCTTGTAATCACCTGTTAGCTAACTTTACAAAGGCTTCGTTAAAACTCTTCCTGGAAAGACCGGGAGGGACAAGACCTAACAGCCTCGTTTGCAGAGCAGAAACCATAAGCAACACAGTGAGCTCAAGGATGGAGAGCAAGTGCAGAAATTACAAAGCAAAAAATGTGCAAAGCTGCTTCAAGAGGCTTTAATTTGGGCGTGCTAAAATGGCAGCTGAAGTCATGGAGCATGCTCGTGTTAGTTCCTTGTTAATTGCCTTGCTGGCAAGGAAGAAAGGAGAGGGATCCAGTGTTCCCAAGTCAGTCAGTGCCACTGAGAAGTCCTAGGATCACTTTCTAAAAAAGCAGGTTGGGTTTTTGTTGTTCATCGCAGACTGCTTTTATGGATAGCCATAAGTTGCTGTAGCCAGGTGGTGGGGTGGCCAGATGTGGAGAGCCGGGAGAAGCCAAGGAAAGCCTCTCCCTCCCCTTAGCTCGATACCTAGCACCGTGTATGTACACTGCTGGCCCACACCCAAAGGCCTCCAGAGCAGAAATTGTCTCACACCTGAGGAGTCAGGCAACTAGACTAAGGCTCATAAGGATTGGTTTTCACACTCCAGACCAAAAAGGGATGCCTAAACCTGAAGAACAGTACGATGCCAAGGGACGGCACCGCTCACCCTGTTACTGACATCCGCCTAACAGGAAATAGTAAACGTAAATGAAGCATCTTGTTGGCAAGCCCTTCAGTGCTCCTCGAGAAGGCAGAAAGTGAAGAGAGACTTAGGGGGACTCACTATTTCAGAATCCACATTTTTTTTTCTCTTAACCCTGGCAAATGAATCAGTTCCATGATTTTTGTACAATTTTACACCTACAGGAGCACGCCCGTGGCTGTTTCTTGCAGTGCCCACAGCATGCTGTGTGTTTTCCATATACTCTTTATTTTTCTACATATTTTGCTGCTAAAAATGTGTTTGCATTCTCATGTGATACCATTAATTCGGTCAAGGGAAGTATGAAAATAAGATCCGTGATCAATAAACAGCTGAATATGAACACAAAATAAATAAGTTAAATAAATTCAACAAAGAAAAAAAATCCTAGTAGTTTTTTGTAAACCTAACTTTACATATTATACATATAAATTACCAGATTTTTCCATTACACTGTTAGAACTTAGAAAAAAAAAAATTAAAACATTTCCAAAGTGTGGCGTTTGGGGTCTACAAAATACTACGCTGACCCGGTTCCTAGATTGAGCCCTCTGTGTCAGCCCAGATGTGTCGCGGCAGCAAGAATAAGTTAAGAAGGACAGACAAAATACCTCCTCGCCGATGGTGTGCCTTACTGGGCCTCGGGGTGCTTCTCAGCACATGGAATGTATACTTCTGTTGGGATGAGCGTGTGAAAGATGCAGCCCTCTGTAGGGATTATGTGCACTGAACAAGCCTGCCTAGTCTCGGTTACACGAAATCAAACCAGCTACAAGCAGCTGTGTAGCTCACAAGGAAATCGACACAACCATATGCAGTAGGGTACACTGTCACAAATTCCTCAACGATGCATTGCCTCTGCTTTTCAGACACAGGTAATGTTTGACTCTGGTCACAACTGGAGCATTTTCTGTTTGAGTTGGGCCAAGACATCAGACTTCGTAAATTTTGTCTTGCAAGTAGCTGAATAACGAATCCAGTCCTTTGGAAGAACTCCACAGCTGTTTTAGCATCTGACACTCTTTCTCGTTCACATCTTCAAGGCCGGATTTCAGGAAGCTCCGCACGAGACACTTGGACTCTTCCAACACCTAAAGCCAAAACATCGCTCAGTATTTTATTCTAAATCTGAGAAACTTATTATGGGTAATGGTGTGAACAGCATTTTATACAACAGACACTGCTTTCCAATCTAAATAACCCCCTGGGGCACAGAAATCAGAACTGGTTTACAGCCATAACCCCACTGGCTGATCGAGGTTTGTGCAGTACTGCCAACATTTTGAAGGAACGAGGGGTTCTGGAGGACCTGGGTTTATCGAAGGTCTGCTATGCAGCATTACTAGGAGAAGGTGAACTCCCTGCTGTTGACAATGTGATCCCCTGAAATGAAAATGCTTTCTGTAAAGTAGTCTTTAAGGCCTTGGAGGATGGAAAGCCAAATGCAGATGTCTACCTTTCACAGTTGTTCTCCATGCACCACTTCCATACCAGAACAGAAATGCAGAGGAAAGGGCTTTTACTTTAGAGTTTATTTTCTTAAATGCTTATAAGAGTGAAATATTTAATAACAGAAGGGCATTTAGTGAAAAAAAAAAAAAAAAACCCTGACAGTGTTCTGGAGGTAGATTTGCCTAGCATAATGCAATGTCATAAGAAATCACTGGAGTTTTTCCATCAGAAAGCCCAATCTCAGGTCCTTCATAGTTGCTGCAGGTTCCTGAAGGCATGAACAGCTCTCGTTTCTCCCAGAACCATTTTTGGACCCAATGAGATCGCCTCCTGTAAATTTATTTTCTAATATATAACGCAAATATATATCTCACAAGGAACCCAACTAGCCAAACAAAACTGTAATAACTCATACACTGCTGAATTTTGGGGACATTGCATTTTTTGGGGGCACATTTGGATTTTTTGGATTTAATGTAAACTAATACAACTCCAATGGTAAAGGAGATGTATATTTGCTCCTCAGCCATGTCGACACCTACATGTTAAGCCCAGTTCCTATCTCTTTTAGGTTTCAACACTGCTGTGCCAAAATAATGTTTCTGTAACTCAAGTACGTGGCATTGACTGTAAGTAGCGGGGCCTGTGCATTTTTTTTCTCTGTTTGTGAACAAGTATCCACAGTGGATTTGCATGAGCTCCTCACGTGCACTGTTTTTGTGACTTCGGCCTGGTTTGAGGATCTCGGGGAGTAAACCTGCTCTTTCAGAGTTTTAACTCTCGTCCTAGTCCACAGGTTAGCACTGCTCTTTCCAACAGGTCTCAGGAGATTTCCTTGGCAGCCAATTGCCGTGAAGGAAAGAAAAAGTCTCAGTAAGGCCCAGAGGTTTTCCCAACTCATAATGCATGTTATATCAGCGTGATCAAATAAGCTTATGCTACATTTCCAGAGTTTCATTCTGAATGTCTTCGGTGAGATCTAATCTACACTTCATTTAATTAAAAATCTCCTGTGTCTCTACCTTCTCCTTTACAACAGATCTTTTAAATGAAACTAAGGGATGCCAAGAGAGTTTCAGGCATAGGAAGTATAAAAAGAAGCGGTAGCAATTTGCACTTCAGTTAGTGCAGCTTTACTGCAGCCCGTATCATGTTCTTCACTGCATTTTTTAAAACAAGGATGTGCCTGGAATGGGAGTGTAGCTGCCTGAAGGGCAGAACCTTAGAAAGTAAAAATAGGAAAGGATTTTCTTTCAACTTCTATATACACAACAGGGCAGTCATAATGCTGCGGTCAGAGCGCACGCAAATCCCCCGTGTCTGAATCCTGTCAGGGTGGATGTTAGCAGGCACTGTCCCTCCCTTCGGGTGCTCGTGTAGGACGTTGTGCAGAGTCAGGAACTAGGCAGGTGCAGAAAGAAGGCAGTCAGCTGAAACATAGCGGGCCAGGACAGTGTGAAAGGCAAATAGGTTTTCTTCCTGGCCCCGCAGAGATTTGCCAGTATAGGTGCATTGTTTCAGACTCTCTTCATGAAAAACCTGTGCTGAAATTCCCTTTCAAAATCTGGGGCAGGGCGGCTTCATGTATTGAATAAATGTGGAGATGGGGAAGTGAAAACCCTCCCTGCCCCTGAAAAATAGGAAACTCCACAAGATCGCTAATCCCAATCCAGATTTTCTGTTGCTAGCCCTCTTCCACAGTTATGGCCGAGGGCCGGCTTTCTGACGTGATGAGCCTCGGGAGCACACCTTACCTCTGCAAAGCATAACTTAGTCACAAAGCAGCTGGAGTCCTTACCACTGCACTGCAGGACGCCATTTCCTTCACCCGCAGCATCACTTCTTGGCTAAACGTTGTTGGCCAGAATACCTGGGACACTAGTCCTCTGCTGCAGGCTTCCTGCGCTGTCAGCTTTCTCCCACAGAACAACATTTCGTTTGCCTGTGAAACCAAAAGATTACTTGAGATCCTGGGTCATAATTCCTGTTCCCTTAATTTTCCATGATTCCTTTTTTCTTTAAAATTTTCTTCCACACCTGCCTGCTCTTTTGTAAGATTAAATTTACAAACGGTTTGCTGTATCTTTCCATACTGCAAAATACTTCAAAAGGAGTTTTGGTAGCTATTTAAGGAGTGTGCAGGTGGCCAGAGCACAGCATGGGTTTCACGTAAGTGAAATGTGCTGGCATGCACGATGAATCCGTATTGCTGATTTTACGAGAGTAACTGCCGGTGATACAGCGTTACTGTGCCGAGTCATGGAACAGAGCATGAAATTCTTTGCGGGGCAAATTCTGCTATGTTATTCAGGTAAAAACTAAGCAGCCTTACTGGAATTACCAGGGATCTCCTTTAGAGAAGCAGATAACAGAATCCAGCTCTCTTACTGTGCAGTGCTAACGCAACACAAAGTATTCTGCAGCATCATTCTGCTAATACATTTCTCCCCTTTTCTACCATTATCTTGACAATTTTTGCCTTTTCAAACTGTGTTCAGTCCTTCTTGCATACAGCATGTGCAATTTATTGAATTCAGAGATCATTTTGTGAAAAGAAATTGGTAGGCATTGGATGAACTTTCCATGGATTACATTTGCATCTATGACAATTCAGAGAAACGCTTGTTTTCTGTTTTAATTTTTAAAGGGAGAAAGAACAGCATGAATTTAACAAAGGTTCTTCAGCAGTTTTAGGTGGAAAACCTTACCAGTGCAACACCCAGAATTTGTGGGAATGTGTAAGATGAGCAGCCAGCTGGAGTGAGTCGGATTGTTGCATATGGTGTCTGAAACCATGCCTTCTCACTTGCCCAAACGATATCACATAGTGGCAAAATAGAAGCTCCTAACCCAAGAGCAGGGCCGTTGATAGCAACCACAATTGGCTTCTTAAACTGAATAAAAGCTTTTACAAAATCCCTAAAATGAAAAAATAAAAGAAAGATCTTGAATACAAAAGTAACACTTAGATGAACTCCCAAGCTTAAAAGTATTTAATCTGAAAACAAATCAGAACCACAGATGAACACAATAAATACCATGGCCCATTTTTATGAGGTCAGAATTGCAAGATATTTTTTACTTCACACACACAAAATGACTCATACCTAGCTATTTAGTCATTCAGGGTACTTGGCATATTAAATACTTTTGCCTGTGTTGTGTATGAACTGGCTGATTGGGATGCACTGACTGCTGTGCTTTGGCAGAATGGTGTGGTTAGGCTCAGTGTTACTTCTGGACTGATGAGTTTGTACATAGTGCTTCTCCGTTTGTTCCAGAATGGCTCCTATGGACTCTGATGGTCCGGTTTGGCCAACTTGATGAACATATTATAGCATGAAGGACAGGAAGCTCGTAGGTGTATTGTTGAGTATTTATGTTTTCCAAAAGTTCTTTTAAGATCTGATTTCAAAGGTTACTGCAAGTTCCATCAGTGGATTTGGAGACGGTGAACGCTCATGGCACACCTGCTGAAAGAACAAGACACCCAGAGGGGGGTCAGAGAGAAAGAGAAATGTTTGAGCGGGAAAGAATTTCATGAGAGGTCTGTTGGGTCTTCACTGCAATTGACTTAGGCAGAGGCATAATGAAGTAGATACCCTTGCCCACCTACAACTTTTCAGTTGGGTTTCGGTTCAATGGGAAATAATGGGGAAGTAAATGTGATCCGATTCATCTGGATGAACGAATTGGAACATATTAAATTCCGTGTACTGAGGAGATACTTTAAATAAGTCACCTACCAGGAACTGTGGAAAGACATCTGCTGAGTGGAACAGCCTATGCACCAATTAGGAAAAAAAACAGTGTAACCGAGGGCAAATTCTGGGCTCCAGCAGCTCCGTGCACAGCAGGCATATGAAGGCAAACAAGATGCTCAGTTATTTTAGAAAAGAGACATATATAAATCAAGCTCAGAACAAAAGAGGTTATTCTGTTCCAGCCTTGGGTATTTATTAGATCCACAGTGCATCATTGCCAACTGATTTGAGGAAAGAACATGATTTTTGTCAAAGGTGCCCTTCAATGAGTTGCAGATCTCTTCCTGAGGTCATGAAGACCGAGACTCGTGCTTCTGGGAACAGGAGATGTGCCTTGCAGGTCAGAGTGCAGATTTGTCAAAAAAAGATAAGTATTTTATTGGTGCAAGGACTTTGGCTGTATTTTAAATGGAAACAAAGAGTCTGATGACTCTTAAGCATTAACTGTTCAATGACTGAGTTCTCTTTTTCAGGCCATCTAGTAAAGATTTTTGACTTTGAGAAAATAGTTGTGAGCATAAAACTGCAGATCAGAGAAAAGACAAAGCGGGCAAAATAAGGAACACCGTATCTATGTGTTCAAAGCAGTCTCTTTCTAGAGGATGGCAGGGTTATGGAGAGTTGTGGTTCACTTCTGTTTGCAGAAGCAATGCTGTTCCCTTGTCTCCTTATTTCGTGTTTATGGGCTTGATCAGTGACTGCAGATCACTGCACCTGATTAATCCCAGAGTTTTGAGAGCCGTAGTAATGTCATCAACTCTGCTAGTAGGACTACGCATGGGAAAGAGGGATGTAAGAAATGATAGGCAAAAAGAACAAGCAATATGGCTAAATGATGGCAGCAGATCTGAGGACCACGTGGATGCAGAACACTTGTGGAGAAAAGCAGAAAGCAAGTGGGGCCTGGAAGTGACTGTGGAAGAGAGATTAGTGGTGTGGAGAGGAAATGGGGACGATGGGCAGGAGGAACAAAGCAGAACACGTTAATGAAGGGGAAGTGATGACGGAAATATGAAATCTTCATATGAGTGAGCAAGGAAGGAAGGCCTGGAGGTGGGGAGAAAGTGGAGCAGAACATTGGGAAGAAACTGAGCCTCCGTCATGAGGGGAGGATGGGGAACGGAGTATGGCACAATGGATGGGTATGGAACATGCCACCTATAGGATGGAGTGGAGAGCTAAAATATTGGGAGCTTACAAGGGGAACAAATGCCTGTATTTGGTCTGCAGAAGCTGCACTCCACGTATCAGTGTTCCCTGCTTAGGATATCACTTGTTGCAGTGGGTTCTCTGTCCTCAGAACCTGGCACGTTCCCATGTCTCCAAACCATAAGTTCACGTGTAGCTGCTGGGATAGAAGATCCTTGTTTCAATTCAAGGAAGTCTTTGAAAAGGACTGAAGGTTGTAATTGTTGCTTGACAGCAGAACCTGAAGCTTGAAGACAGGAAAGTGACATGTACAGAAGGCTTTGTTTTCGCTAGAGGATGTCCGGAAAGCTGACCTTCAGGCACACTTCGGGATGCCTCTGTGCTGTTGCAGTGCTGCAGTCAGGGCTCATAAACACGTCCAAGGCTGTAAGGAAGCTGAGCAAGTAAGGTCGTCCATCCTTTCTTCTGACCATACCCTGAATTTTACATATTGGGTCCCGTCCTGATGCCTGCCCGGTGGTGTGACAAGGCAAGCTGGTGCTGGGAACACTTCCCGTGAGTCTCTTGATTGCAGGACTCTGCAGGCCATGCCTGTGTAGCTGCTGTGCAGTCATCTGCCTGCCTTTTCCTTGCTGCAGGAGCACAACGCCAGGCACGTGTCTGGATGGTGGCAGCTCAACCTGGAGAGAAGCGGCAGCACCGCACATCTGTGAGCTGCAAGCCCCAAAGGCAGCGGATGAGGATGGGTCCAAAGGAATACATCGTTCATGTGAGATGAGATTTGGTGGGTACTTAAACGTTCGTTTTGACTTATGATCAGTATACAGGATCCGTAGTTTAGAAAGGGAAAGCATGTGGTAACGAAGACTTTAATCTCACGTTTGTAGAAGCATGCTACTCTAACTTGATGTAGAGCAGTGAAGGCAGAGATGTGTTAATGTGTCTGAGGACATTCTAGCCACTGAAAAAGGGAAGCCTACATTTTTACTACTCTTATTATGGTCTGTTTTCCATGAGCTGAGTCCTTTGTTCACAGAAAGCACAGACAGTGCTAAATGGAAAACGTAGTGTATTGTTTCCAGAAGTACCATAAAAATCTATTTCCAGTGGGCCTGAAGCCGACATTCTTGACGAGGAGAAGTAAGTACATTGTACGAGCACTTCAGGAGCATTTGGTGAGCCCAAGGACAGGAAAGCAGTCTTGCAGTCTGACTTACAGTCATTTAATTGTTGAATTGCTAAGTATACCTGTGTATTAAACGTGTGTAGGCAACTGTGTACATATAACAATACCTCTCTACACAATATTTACACAAATAGTATTAAATTTATATCTTTTCATGGAGTGCAAGTGTGCCTGTGTTTTCAAACAAGAATACTGATTTTCTTCCCTCCCATGTTTTTTTTTTGTTTTGGTTCTGCATTTTTAAAAATGCCTCATGTTTAAGAAATAGGGTGCATCCTTCAAAGGGATTTTTTTTTAAATATCACTAAGTGATATTCAAGCATAGCTAACGTTAAAAACAGGTCATGATTTATTATGTTTAAGAAGTACATTTTAATTCTTTCAAAATATTTTGAGAATTTCTAAAGTATTAAAGTGACAATCAAAACTGATCTGCATTAGTTGTAACCAAGATAATTGGCGGTTAGCACATCACGTAACAACTGTACCTACTCTCATATTTTATAAATACGTCCAAAATACATGTCCATTGTAAGACAAATTCTTTAATATTCCTTCACAGATTTGTTAGAATTTGCTGCTTATAATTTTAAAGCTCTCAGAATAATCGTATTTGTAGGAAGTCAAAAATTAAGAGACCAAACTCTCTGCTGGTACTGACAGGTGAAATACCACTGACTTCAGTGGGGTGATGTTGATTTGTACTGGAAGATTTGCCAAATATGAATGAAGTATACCTTGTGGATAATGGAAAGATTTGGTGATGTATTGTGCAGATTGATTTGTAGTCTGCATGTCATAAACCCTGGATTTCTATTAAGGTAACGTGATATATATATATAAGGAAAGTCACATTTTAGTTATGAAAATAAAACTGCATTTGCATATATATGAAGTAATTTAAATTTAAGAAAGAGTGGAGACCCTTCTAATAAGGTTCTGAAATACAGTGGAAAACTGCTGTTTCAACAGAATATGACTAAACCATGGATTCCCATTTGTACTGAAATTCATTAAAATGATGAACATTAAAACAAGTAAAATATCTGCCTTTCAGGAACCACTTTAGAAAATGAAGCAATAGCGAATTTGGAAAAAACAACAACAAAGTTGTATTTGAATTTGGAGGATTAATTTGAAGTATTAAATACAGAGAAGTGGAATCAAATAAATCCCTGTGGATAGTTAGCACGGGAATAAATGTGCTTTCTTTTGTAATAAGGAAAGGTCCAAGGTTCTTACTAAACAAATTTGTAGGACTATAATTAGAAGGCAATCAACACTTAAATATACAACATTTTTGGACCTGATAAATATCTTTATAATCACACACTGCATTTCATAATTTAGAGATCATAGGTAAGCTTGGGTCACCTTATAGCTTCTGCAATCCTAGTGCTTTCCTTTCTTCTGTCATTGGATAACCTGCCAATTAAATATGAGTAATCTAGGCCACTACAGAATACACTTCCCACTGCGCTGAGAAGTAAGAGTTTACTGTCATCAGCTGATGCATTGCACAATGCTCTCCGAACTTCCTTCATGATCTGTGGATAAAGAAAAGTAAACAATTCGACATGCATGCCGTTGCAATATCATTTCCCTACTTTTACAAACCTTATTGATTTTGAGAGACTTAAATTTTGGGCACTATTAATACTTACATCAATGATATATATTGATATAATTTTAATAGAATGATAACACTGAGAGTTTGCAAAATCTTTTGTCTTTGGAAGTGCTTTGTAGATGCTTATTAAGTCAAAGAGTTTTTAGAGCTTGGATGTTCTTTGCTTGTTCTATGGGAAATTCTAGCTAGCTTATGCTATTTGCTTACAATTTAGTAATTTCAAATATCACTCTTTTGTTTTCAAAATTCACTGTAACACAACAATAGGCTTTAAACCTCAACAGGTTGTAAATAAAATCTGTAAACTCCATTTTTCAGTTCTTCAAATGCTTTGGTTTGTATGGCTTGAACCAGAGCGAGGTAGCACAGGAGGACATCGCATACATCATCATGACAAATATATTATTCATTTTTTTCTGCGGTCAGTGATATTGTTACAGCCTACCAAAGTCAGAACAAAAATGCCACTGGAGAGAGAGACATTTTTACACTCAGATTTAGAACTGGATCAAGCTATTAATCGCACCATAAATCAAACTAATCAAAATCTGTGTGGGATTGAGCTGCTGCTATTGTAAGAAAATAGCCTTTCATCTGAGTACAATTGTTTTCTTAATGATTTTTAAAAGGAAATGTTATTTCATGAACTTCTGATGAGTAACTTGTCACAGTTCAGCACAGTTTGTAAGCTGTAATCGATTTAAGCAATTTGAGCTTCCCCTCTTCTCGTCAGAGCTTTGCTCTTTGCTTCGGTAGGGCCCTGATTTCACCTAGTGTGGCACTGCCTGGGCTTGAACATCCTCGTGTGTCAAAGCACCTCCTACGCACAGGGCCTTGCTCAGCCAATTTTTTCTCATTTGCACTCAAAGAGCTGTTCTCGGGGTAAATTTAAGTAAAAGATAGCAAAAAGGTGGTTGGGGCATCAAATATGGTTTCCCTGAGAGAAAACCAAGATTATTAGCTTGTGATTATTTTTGTTCACTACCTTATTTTTCCCCCAGTAAAATCTTTAGATCTCCAAAGTGCTTTATTTAAGAAACACAGAAGTTTTATTTTTACTCTTCTAAATAGGTAGGCTTTTATTAGAAATGTTGTGGCTTCTGTGAACAAGTTTGAACTTGTATGTTCAAGCCATGGAGTGCAGAGTGCGGTGCTACCCATCTGCTTTCCATACATTTGCATAAAAACACCCCGTTGTTACTGGCTGCTGAGGCTGGGATGTGAGAAAGCAGGTGGTGAGCTTCTAGGTGCTTTACTTTTACACGTGCTTTTCTTTTACACGTGCACTTTGGAACTGCTGCACTACCGAGTACGTGGCAGTGGGTGGAAGTGAAGTAATTAAAAGCAGCAGAATGTGGATGTGCGCTTGAAATTCTTGTGCAGGTACAAAAATGGCATTAGGAATATTGCAAGTACTGGTTCTTCTAAGAATCTCAGAGGCTATAGGTTTTTACTCTTGGTTGGTAAAAATATAAGCAAAACTGTACATTTTGTAAATGGCAAACAAAGGCAAAAAAAAAACCAACAAATCTCTGTCCAAAGTTGAAAAAGAAACTTTAGAAGGTGGTAGATGTTAGAAGTAAAAAATACAAATTTTGGTTTTCCTAATTCCATGTGAATCCAAGATTGCCTATCCCCAAAATCTGCTCTTTCTTAGGGCAGAATAATCTAAATAATAGAAATAATATCACAGAATAAGAGTCAAACATTTGTATTTACACTGAGGAGCTCTGCCACGAAGTGGTACTCTGTTCAGTGAGTTCCCCTTCTGTTCCCCTTCCTGCAGTGACATTTGCTTATGTGCCATCTCTTTGATGTTACCGCTGCTATCCTTCAAACACATCCCTGCCACTACAGTCCTGTCTCCTTTTTATCTTACCCCTTAGAGATTTGGATTGCTAAAGCCATCTTGAAGTTGGTACACCAAAATTTGGAGCTGAGATCATACTACCTTTAGGAAGAACCAGTATTCTCTTGTCACTGTTTTTTCAGTGTTTTGGAGAGAGGGATATTGAAGGAACATTTGTAGGAATTGATTTCTGGCATACGGTTGAAAATGGGGAGGCTTTGACAATATGCTGGAGAGTATTTATGAGCAGGAGTGGAAATTTATTTCCACTGCTTCCCTAGTTTCCAGCAAAAGAAAACAGCATGACAAAACAGAAAAACATAATGTAGCACTGTTTTCGATCTCCAAAAGAGTTTTTATTATAATTATTTTTTATTTTTGGAAATATCTGTAAGTTTGATGTTAATGCCATTATTAAAAGGTGCTCAGAAGCTCACTGGAATATACTGAATCCAGTGAAGTCAGTTGTAACTCCCTTGTTCTGTGACATGATTCTTTGGCTGTACCGTTCCAAATTCTCCCTGTTACCTTGTCACCTTGTCCCTCAGCCTATCTATACCCAGCCTGCTGGGCTCTGTTTCTTCTGAATGCCTTGGCACCATGGCTTTCCGTACTGATTATTCAGGTGTGGATATTTCCCTGTAGATGTTTATATGATTACAGCAAAGCTACTAACAATAAAATACGATAAAAGATGTGTTTAGGGTTAGAGAACCGTGTATTAAACTGCACTACTCTAAATACAATTTTGGTTCAGAACCTGCTCTCTGTGTTTAAGTATGAATTTCTATTTAATGCAGTAGGGAATTCATTTTACATATATAGAGATACTACGTGTTTCAGTTCCATTTCTTTATCAGATTCTAAGCTCTTTTTCTCTCTTCCATGGTACTTAAACCTTCCTTCATTTTGGTATAACCATGGCATTTGTCCAATTAAATTTTTTTGTTTCTGTAATGGACCAGATCTAATGCCACTATTTGCGGTATTCTCCAGTTCCATGCCTTTTTTTTCTTTTTTTTAATTAGTTTTTTTAACGTCTTTCTCGGCAATTATCACTTGTGGGGGCAGTGTTTTTTTTTTGCGTTTATTTGACTAACATTTCTGAAGAAGCCTTTACAAAACAGTTTGGCCCAGTCTTTCAGCTTATGAAAATCTATCAACTTGTCAATTCAGACCAACCCTAACACTTCACTTACTGAAAGCCAAATATATAATAAAATTAGCACTTTCTCAAAAGTTGCTTATTTTTTAATCCCATCAAGAAAACAAGTTGGTTAGTCCTTTAATAGGACACCTTGTATTGCAAAACAAACATAAAACGTTTAAAGGTTTCATTAAACTTCTAAAAGCTTATTTTAATGCCTTTCACAGGACAGAGGAAGTTTTAAAGGCATTTGGTGCCCTTTGCTTTCAATATTGCTTACATTCTGGGGAAATCAGGAAGCTGGGAATTTATCGCCTTAATTACACAAAATGTCTTCAACAGAAGTCTCTTGTTTATATAAATAGAAATACCAGATTAAAAAGTTAACTTCTCTGAATCTCTGAGGATTCGTTATTGATATCCTTCCAGGTAAATATTCTGTAAATATTACGGTAAAACTAAATTTTGGAGCCATTCAGTTGTTCTTGGAGCCTCTTCCTCAATTGTGCCTTTTTACACAAATGCACTTTTTGTTACTCGCTGGCTCTTTATGCAAACAGATTCTGAGTCCTTTCTGTTTGACAAACAGAGGAGTTGTGAACCTGTGAGGCTGGCTTCAGGCATAACTGTGGCCAAAGAAATAATTTGTCTTTGTATGAGAGCAAAAATACAGAAAACAGTAAAATTGTATCTGCTCCCCCACCTTTTTTTTTTAAGTCAGAAAAACTTGTAAGTAAGGAAAAGTGAAGGCAAGGCAGTGCTCCAAAATGCACCTGGTAGAACTTTAAACCCTTCGGTTCTCATGGCTAGAAATTTGAAACCTGGCTCTTTTGTAGGTGAACAGTACTTGAGGTAGTTATATCCATCTTCAGTGCACACATTAGCTGTTTGGGGTACGTTTTATATTTAATTCAGTGGAATATTAACTCCTCTCTTTATTAATAATATGCAGTAAAAACAGTGGAAGGATCCATTTAATTGAAACAGAACTTGGATCCTTGCAAAGTGCTGAGATAAAACAGCAGCAGCATCAAAATTGGAGACCTGTGAGAGACAATGCCCTAATGGAAGCGGTAATGACAAAATCTTTCTGCATATCTGCTTTAGAAATTAATTTTAAAAGTGGCAAGCCCAAGCCACTGCAAAACCAAAACAAAACACTCAAAAGACCAAGCTATGCCATTTCATGACACTGGCTTGAAAGTTTTTTAAGGTCTTGTAAAATGTAAGAAAGGATTTCTATAGTCTCTGTAGATTTTGTAGAAAAATCTCAATTACTACAGTGGCACTGAGCCAACTTCGGTCGGTGCAAATGCTGCTGGAAGAGCCTCGACACATTTTGTGCCAAACCACAGGTGTGATGTGGTTACCAAAACGTGGGATGAAGATTCAGGTAGACTTTTCTAAGCCTTTTCTTTTTTATTTATTTTTTCCTTGTAGAAGTAAGTTTCATGGCCACGAGTGCAGTATCATGTCAGTGATAAGGAGGCAAAGTTTTGTATGGAGTCAGCTTTGACTGTGCCGTAATTCTAAAGTTCTTAGTTATTTTAATTAAAGTGAAATTAAAGCAGAAATAGCAGAGGCCAGCGAATGAACAAAACGATTGGATTCCATCTGAAGATTAAGGTAAAACCCAAAGGGAAGCAGGGGAGCAGAGGTGTTTACGGGTGAGAGTGATTTTTTATGAGATTAATTTTATAATGATTGTGGGCAACGCACCCCTTTTCCTTTAATTTATTTTTTCCTAATGTGGATGGCTGAGGATAACCAGACCGCTATTTTGACCACGCTGAGTAAACCTGCTCTCTGCAAGTTAATCATTTTCTATTTGGCAAACATAATTTACTGAATGTTTAATCGAGCTTGAAGTTAGCGTTTCTTTTGGCAAAACGAAACACGCTCGCTTACATCTTGTAGGAGTTTGGGGTTTGTGCCTTTCTATTCAGTGGTGCTGTAAGGGGCCAAAACTAAAATTGTCGGACCTTCCCTGGACTGCCCTGTCAGTTTGTCTTAGCTATGGCCATGGGTGACAAACTGTAGGGACAGCACGTTCAACACACTCCTTTCAGTTTCTTGAATTTTTGCTGGATTTACCCACACGGGAGGTGCTGGATTTTGTGGTGTGAGTGCCCAAGGGCTGCAGCCTGGAGCGAGGCCAACGAAGCAGTTTCATGGTTGCCAGCAAGCGGCCTTCAGAGGCTAACAGCTTTCAATTGCTCTCAGCCTGGATGAGTTTTAAACAGACAAGTGCAGAGAGCTCATTACCTTGATTAATTCCTGGCTATCCAGATTCTGGCCAGTAAAGTAGTTCTTTGAAATGTATTTCCTACTTGTCAAATGAGCTCCCATAAAGGCTCTAGAAATAGTCAACGCTGGTGATGCAAGGAGAGGACTATTACGTGCTCATCATTTATTCTTAGGCAGAGGTGGGCTCCTGGCATATTGAAAGTTTTCAAAGAAGGAAACAGATTGCTTTGGCAGACCTGAAGAGCTTGAATTAATTCACTGGGCAGTGCATTTGAACGCTGCTGATGTGGAACAGCACAGCCAGCAGTGTAAAGATATGTCTGTTCAGCCTGAACACGCTAAGTCCTTGATTTCCTACCTTTTTTCAGGCCCTTGAGCTCTTCATTTAAATTACCCGCAGTGTCAATTAGTGGCAATTAATACATGGCTGGAATTATGGATTTGATGCAATCATCTAGCGTGTTTTTAGGGACTAGTATTAAAAGCAGGTGTTTGGTGTTCTGGGTTAATTACTGAGATAGTCCTTTTAAATATTAAATAGATTAAAAACTAGGAGCGATAAAGGTATGTACCAACAGTTTTAACTATTTAGTATAATTCTAGGTATTAATGTCCATGTGTATGTGTGCATTTGGGAAGGTGGAGTCAAATTTAGGGCCCACAGCTTCTCAGCCCTTCCTGTGACCACGTTTGTACTCGAGTAGTACAAGCTACAGATCTGACCCTAAGTGTATAATGTTTTGGAACAAGGGAATTCATTAGTATCGTGTATATATTGAACATCTTTATGCAATTCAGCTGAGACTAGAACCCTTAATTGGCAAAGATTTCATAACTAAAGATTCATAAAGTGATTCAGAAAACAAGCAATTAGGGATCGAGGTATAGTTTTACAGTTACTCTTTCAGGACATAGCCTCAAATACCTCCATATGCAACAGCTGGAGCACTGTTTAAATTAATATAATGAAAGAGACCAGATTTCTACTAAGGACAGTAAATATCAATTACTTCAGCATGTGAACAACTGCTTCATACAGCTCCATGCTTGAAGTGCAGACTCTGTCATTCCTGCCCTTCCTTCCAATTTTCAGCTTCAGACATGCCAATTCAGAATTAATTTCCATTGCATTCTTTTTGATAGAAATCCCAACCATGGAAAAATTAAATATATCTGAACTCCATAATTTCTTTTTTAAGATAATCAATTAGCATAAAAATACAAAAAATACAGTTCAAGTGCAGTGTTTCCAAGATAACCCACACATCAGCACGGTTTCTTTGGCTTTTAGGGCTACATGCTTACCTCTGGGGTCAGTGCATTGTTATCTGAAGTCTGACTCGAGAGCAAAATATGTGTGAAACCATCTTCTTTCCGGACTACAATGTCCCTGAACCGGCAGTTACTTTCATTTTGACGCACGCTGTATCTCAGTCTCTTATCGAAGACATAATCTTTTTCCCCATCTAGTTTCCTTTTCACAGTGCTGTGTAGATTCAAGCTGCCATTGGCCAGGGAAGAACCTTTCAGATGGAAATAATCAGAGCATAATTATGTCTATACTTTCAAAGAAATGGAGTCATACTTTTTATTAGCTTAAACATAATGCAATATTTACAATAGCCTCTACACGATAAGTTTGGTAAATCAGAAATCTGCCTGTCTAGTCGAATGTGGCCTCAAGCCATTCCTATTCTTCTTTAAAGCCTGTATATTCCAACATGCCGTTCCTTTTTGTTCTCTGATCAGACAACCACTGGGTCGAATGACTTGTAGCATGTGGGACTGGTACTCGTAATGGGATTCAGCTCTGCTTTGAAGATGAAAGCAGTTGTATCATGGTCTGTCCTATCACTTTGGGGTGATCCCTGAATTCATTAGGAAATTCAAATTCAGCTTTGGATAAACGTGACAAGACCAGTTTCATCCCAATCCCATCTTTCAAAGTTACATTTTCTTCCTTTTATCATGACCAAAAAGTGATTATGAAATGTGAATTTTGACACAGGTTGTCTCTCGTTGCACATCTCTATGTGACGGCAAGTTAGGGGAGTTCTTACTCAGGGGAGCTGACAGATACCACAAGTGGATTTCCCTTCCCTCTACCCATATGCTTAGCATTAGAAGTAGCAGTTAGCCATCACTGCTCTGCTCCCAGGCTTCTCCTCATCACATTTTGCAGTCACAGTAATGAGCTGACTTCTGACTAACAGATACGACGTTGATATTGGACCTCGTACATTGAAAGGATTCATGCCGAGGCCATTTTGGAGGGTATCCAGCATTAGGGAAAAAAAAAACAGAACTATGAAAATAAAGATAAAAGTTCCTTCTGAAACATAAATGAGAGTAATAACAGTTTATTCTGTAAAAGCAGGTTATTTTGACATGCAGTCTGTGTGACCTGTATGTTATTATTTTGCTCATCTTTGCAGTTCCGTTGCAATAGGCAATGCGTCAGAAAATCTTTACAAGATTTCTGTGCAAGACTCCTTTTCTAATTATAGAAGTTTCACACAATTGCCATTAAAAGTAAAGCAGGGACAGGTTACTGATGAACAGGGAGGATTAAATCCACTCTGTTAGTTGAAATAGTTTCCAAATGTTTTTGTTTGTTTGTTTAAATAGACGTAAACCCATGATACTCCCTCTTAGAGAAAGGCTAAAATGCAAACCTTGCCAATGCAAACTCATTGCAGCATCTGGGATGAAACAGTTGAGAATTTTTAAAGGGGAGATGACATGAATAGAACATAATTTAAATTTTATAGCTTAAATGACCACTCTCCAATTAAAAATGCTCTGTTGGAGTAGAATTGAATGGTAAATTCATAACAGATCACGCTCTAAAGCAAAACCAGTTACCTTCACTTTATGTCAGCTACGTTTCAACTTAGTTGATGTTTGCATAGCTAACTGAATGGTCTGGTAGCTCACGATTGGCAATGGCCTGTGGAATGGTTCAGTAGGTGAAATACCCGTGTACACCCTGCAGTTACAATATGTGATGTTAAAAATATGTAGAGCGCTTCGTACTACTTGACTGGTACCTCGCTTGGCTTCTTCATAGAACGGATGTGCACGTGTGTACACAGATACCGACATACAGAAATGTGTCTTTGTTAAAAAGTTTTCTATTTCTGTCGGACAGAAAACTCTTCTCATAGTGAAATTAAGAGATCCCATCCAAAACATTGCCCTTATAATAATAAAGTGAGGATTTAACTGGTGCAAATGAATGTCTACGACAAATTAAGTTAAATCGTCAATTTGAAAAAAAAAAGTATTTGAAGGCAGCCAAATTTGAAATTTTCAAGAATTGAAATAATTAGTATAATATAGTGAAACAAATTAACTATTTGATTGGGATAGACGTGCAGGTATTATATTTTTATCTACTCAGTCCTCACTATGTTGCTTGACCCAGCAACAAGCTACTAGGATATGAAGAGGTAAAACTCCCAGAAAAGTAAAAAGAACTTATTAAACCAGAGACATGAATGAACATTGAGTGGAATATGTGTCCGACTAACTGTACTGATAATCTACCTACTGCAGAAGATTAAGCCACATCTATTTTAAATACAGACACTAAGAGAATGGGAGAAGATTAATTCACACCGATAATCCAGCTTAGTGAAAAGCCTCACAGAAATCATTTATTTCAAGTTTTTTGTCACATTCTTCTTTGTTCGAGTAATGTAGTTGGTCTGTAAATTAAATATATGATGTAAGGAATTATAGATCTTATCTGTATTCTAACTGTCTGCACGCCAGCTGACAAAAATTTAACCTTGGTAGAGAAATATCTAAATTAAATTTGAGAGAAACGTAAATGGAAAAGCGCAGTTTCCAAGAATGGATGATTAACAGAACAAGATGCAGTGAGTAAATTGTCGTCTCAGTGTATGCAGTGCATCCCTGTAATCTTGTTTAATCTGATAAACCGGAGAAAATGATCAGCAAAATCCAAAGACAACACTCCTGCGAGATCAGGCCAATTTAGCCTGTCTGCTGCAGAGATGTGATGGAGCTACTGAAGGCTTGCTCGGGAGCCGCTAAAACATCCAGATTGTCTTTGCACGAGCTTTAATAGCTAGCACCTGCTTAACGCACACAAGGGTAACAGTACCTCAGCATGTCAGAATGAAAAATGGCTGTGTCAGGAAACAAGAGGCCTTCACAAAGCAATCTGTAATGCATGCGAAATAAATTAAAGACATCACAAATTAAGCGAGGAAGCTTTAGGTACTTCTAAATGAGGTTTACCAGCTTAGCAGTGAGTATACGGTGCTCAGTCCAAGTACAAATTGGAAGCAGAAAATAATCCTTCCCGTACGGGGTGAGTAATGTAATCATTAACTTTTTTGTGAAGGTACCTAAACACTGACTGATATTTAGAAGTTTCAGTATTTCTTAACGGAACTGAAGATATTTCCACACCACTGGTGCATGCACTACTCCTCCAAAAATGGCAATAATGGATGCTAAAACGGAGGAAACCCAACTTGGCCACTTTCTGCAGTCCTTTGCCCTAATATCATCCCTCATATTGGACAGGAGTATGAGAAGACTGATCCTTCCCATTTCCTTCAGTCTTTCCTCGTGGACCTTTCCATGGATTTCTCTAATCCCTTTTTGAGCCTGTTGATGCAGTCTGTTTCCGCAGCCTCCTGCGGTATGAGTTTGAGAAGTTTAGTAACCACTACACAGAGGAGAATTTCCTTTCATCTGCACTTTTATCTGATGTTCCTCCACTTTCAGTGAGGGGTCTCTAGTTCGGCTATTGAGGGATTTAGCACGCAACAGTTCCGCATTTATTTTACCAGAGACCTTCATGATGTTATAAACTTTGATCGCATCCCCTCTCAGCCTCCCTCTCTCCAAAAGGAAAACTCTTTTGTCTTGTAATCCACATCATCGGCTGAGTTGCTGGTCCCTGTACCTTGTACTGCACTACCACCAAAGGGGAGGACATGTCACGGTGTTCCTGTTGCTGCTGTTGGAAGGGGAAGGTGCCTAAAGACTCCAGATCACTCTGGGTTTCTGTTATACAGGGCACTGCAGGAAACAGATCAGAAATTTGTAGTCTAAAAAAAAACGAGGCAGACAAAGAGTAGGAGATGAAAGAGCGGAAAACGTGCAGTGAGCCTCAGATCCATCCCTCTGGGCTTTGGAGGGCTCGGATCTCCCCATCTCCTTCCCCTGCTCCGCTGCTTCCACTCCCAGAGACAACAGACGCCTCTACCCACCCTTACTTTCTGATCCTTTTTTTCTGTTTCAGCACAGCTCCGCAGTCTCTGTGCCACCCCTTGGTGCAGGCACAAGGGTACAGGCAGGCAGCCACACCGTGAGCAACTGCTCGAGCTGGAAAAAACCTTCCTGCAAAAACTTCTTTAATTTTCCAACAGATTGGGTTCATCTTGTAGGCTCAGAGTATTGACAAGGGAAGGGATGGGGATAACGACCAGGATGTTGTGGGAAGAAGGGCTGGGCTGCTCCTTTGTTAGCAGCACGCATTTATGCTGACCGAAAAGGAGCTATGGGTTTCATTTTTCTAGGTGAAATAAACCACATTCCCTTATTCTGCCTGGTAGAACAGCTTGGCGTTCCTCTCAGTATTTCCAACATCCTTTCTCTGTCTCCTTTCTGCCTTTCTTGTGGGCAATGGTTAATACTGTACATACTTAAAGGCAGTGCTCTGGTGATAATTTACTAATAATTTCAGACTTCTTCAGCTAAGGGAGCATCTGTAAGATATCTAAAAGCAATGGGTTTTTATCCAAACTGAGAAAGCAAGCATATTTGGTTGTCTTTTACTGCCAGTATTTCTCCAGAATAAATAAAACAGAACAAGCTAAAAAAACAAGAGGAAACAGTGACTAAGTTCAGAGAGAAAATTTAAATTAAGGGCACCATGAAACTACAAAGATTTTCGTAATGGAGAAAAACAGTGGTTAGTGATACATGACAAGCAAAAATTCTTCAGCAGATGGCACAGAAATGGAGTGATGTAGGAAAGGAGAGAGGAATTAAAAGGGGCTGGTTTTTGATGCTGTCAAGAAACCTGACAAAACAATCACTCTCAATTACAATGTATGGAGAGAAACAGCGAGGTGATAACAGGAGACAACAAATGTCACCAGAAGGAATGCTATTGTTAGCTCCTGAGAGCATCGGTGGATGTTCTCCTGCAGAGGTTTTCAACATGTTCCCATGTGCAGACCCTTAAATAACTGCCAGTGGAGATGACTGCCCTCCTTCTGAAGGGAAGTGCAGATGTCAGGAGAGGTTTCATACGAGAGGTCTGTCCCAGCTCCAGCACGTCGGGGTTCCTGGCCTCCACTAGGGCGTGAATAATTTCGTGCAAACATCTGTAGATGTACACTCATCTTTCTGGGGTAGATTGCCTGTTCGTGAGAGCTTTATCTGTGGGTTGAGCAGGAAACAATTATCCCCAAGAGGATGTACAAAACCAAACACAAATTGGTGGAAGTCTCTTCGAGACGCCAAAAACTAGTTTTCAAACATTCATTTGTTTCAACAGAACTGACAGCGTGCGGGGCATACCACAGGCAAACAGAGCAGATATTTTTTGATTAGCTGTAGTATGTAGGGTACTTGCTATATTGCTTGGCTCCATACACTGCGAGTCAAACATCAGTATAATACAAAGGAATACTGGTTCTGGCTGATGGTTTTTGGAGCCTTTCACCTGTACTCTCCATCTCTTGACCAACTGAACTTAAAACTTCTAAATACACTTTCTGTGCGCTCGTACACGTAGCTGTGAAACGAGGCTGCCATTTGTTTGGGCTTCATACAGGCAAGCTCAAAACCGACACAGATGTCTGCTTTGTAGGATCCTGCACGGGGCTGTCCGGGAGCCGCAGGGTCTGGGAGCCAAACCCAGGTCCTCCGGGCTCCGGCTTTGTTCTACATATAGTGCCTGGGAGCCCTGCGAGCGCTGGTGGGGCACGCCGGGCTTTCGGCTTCCAGACTCGGTGGCAGACAGCCTGAAACCTCTGGCATAGCTGGCTGCCTCCAAGCTAAACGTGGGAGTCCTGCCAAGCAGACTGCCACGGAGCTGCAGGACTCGGGGGACGGAGCCTTGGGACCTTGGCACAGATCTGGAGAAAGTTTTGAAACCCAAGATGTTTGGAACAGACCTTCTGTTATTCAACAAATTGGCATTTTTTTTTTTTTCTCTGAAACTTTCTTCATTTGTAATTTGTAGAATTTCAGAGCAGTTTTAGTGTGACATCTACCCTGATTAAAACGGGGCTGTGGCTCTAACTGACGTGGCAGAGGCGTGCTGGCATCCTCCGCGCCACTTCCCTGCGAGGGTGAGTGCTGAGGAGCTCAGAAATGGTTGGAACTGGTGAGGAGTAGTGCGAGGCTCTCTGATCTGACATTTCAAATGAAGCAAACTCCCGTGTCAGGAAACGGGCCTTCTCAAGCTCTAGAAAAAAGAGTTAGGGATTTTATTTCGACCGCTTGGTCTTGGTAGTCTCATCTACCCTCTTTGTAGCTTTCTCTCTCCGCTGTGCATGTGCTGGGTATCACAGAGCAAGACGGGAAGGATTAGCTGCTAGGCCAGGAGCCCTCTGTACATGGCCAAACACTGGGCTGCGTCGGCACAGCAGCTTTCCACTGAAACAGAGCACTCCTACAGCGATCATTTGGATGGGGTTGGTGGATACCATTCACTAGGTCTTGTGGGGACAAATGGAAGGCTCATTTGACCTTACAGTTCTTTCTAGCCCTTTAGTTTTTCCTTAAAAAAAAAAACCTCTGCATTATGGGACTTAATGCACTGTAAAGATGCATTTTATATCAGAACTTCCACAATGAATAACATAATGCATTAAAAAATCATTAGAACCAATAAGAAAGCAAAGAAAATCACTTTATACGCACCTGTAGTTAGAGATGCAAGTCTTTTTAGGGAAGCACCTAACTTTCAAAGCAGACTCATGTGAGCTCAAATTGATCAAAACCCAGAATCCTGCGCTCTCAGTTGTGTCATTGACATCATCTGGGCCACTTACACATTTAAAGCTGGCCATATATTTTGCTAGCATGTTTCTAAGAAGATACTTGATGCCTGAATTGCAGCAGTTGTAGGATGCAAGTATGAAGAATAGGCAAGGACAGCTCTACTTCCCCAATCCAGTAGCATTTTCTAGGTTGCCAGTAGGGCGGAAAATGGAAAGCTGAGTGATATAATTTATGTTGACTTTTGAAAAGTTTTTGGCAGGGCGATTTACAAGAAGCTGTTAAGGAAATGAGTGCTATCATGGGCTACGGAAAGTGGCTAATAGAAATAAATAATTGGAACAAATGGTTACTTTTCATCTTGTCAAATGTTTAGGAGTTGGCTGCCCCAAGGACCTGCAGAAGGATTAGTTTACTTCTTGTATGTATTAATGAAGTGGGAAGAGAAGTATGAGAGGAAAATTTGAAGAGAATACCAAATGAGTAAAAACGAGGAAAGATTTTGAAGAGCTTCACTGAGTCATAACAAAAAGGTGAATTGGCAACAGCAAAGCAGATTAAACGCATAATGAAAGGAATCATACATATAGCTGTGTTCTAAATTAACTGCAACCAGCAAGAAAAATAATGAAGAGCAACTGTGTATCACTCAATGAAAAGCTTTATGCAGTGTGTAACGGCAGAAAAAAATCACACGCGGAAGACTGTGTTGCCACTATATCAGTAAGCAGGAGGAAATCATTTGGAAAGGCTCCTGCTGTTTTTAAAAGGTATTAAAAAAACAACACCAAAACCAACACACACCAAAAGTAAAGGTCAAAAGAAACCCCAACCACCCAAACATAACAAAGCAAAATATACAACCAAATAACTTGATCAAATTAAATATGGATGTGAGGAACTTTCTGCCACAAAGCATCATCAAGGCTGTAAGTTTGGTAGGATGAAAAAAGATTGTACATATATAGGTAATGAGAAGCTGCACAATTGCATTAAACTGCACAATATTTTATAGATAAATTTATGTTCTCTGAGAACCTATGCGTTGAGAACTAAGCCAGTCAGTAACTAGAGGGATTAGGAAGAAATTTTTCCTGTAGGCAAATTGCCTCATTCACTTAAGGCTGTTCGTACCTTCCAGTAATGTCAGTAATGTGTCTTGCAAGTTCTGGTGTCGTAGTCACTGCCAGACACGAGGCTCTGGAAGGTCTGAGTATTCCCCAGCACTGACTACATTAATCCTTAAGAATCTGAACGTTACCCAGACATACTTACCAGCACACTGATAGTATAGCAAAACGAAGTCTCAGCATTATACATACCTCAGTTGTCATTCCTACTACATGCCTTGTCAGCATTGCCCATAAGGGCTTCCTACTGGCAAGACCTGCAACAAAACCCACACTGCTTCGTGCCACTCCGTGGGAAACGGAAGAAGCCAACTGACAAAAAAATGCCATGGTGCACTGGGAAAGAGGAGTGAAACTTGGTTATGTGCTTCTCACCACATCCCTTGTGTAGCATGACAATGATTTTTCCATGAGTGGACTCTTTGCTTGCAGTTTCTGCCGTTACCCCCCCTCAAAAGACGGTAGTTGTTTAAATCACATACCAATTCCGTTCACAACAGGTGAATCGTTACTGACTTCCAACACGCTGGGCAAATTTTGTTCTCCTTCATGTTCATTTATATCCATGTTTTGCTGTTGTGAGCCATTCCCAAAATGTCTAGAGTCTTTTTCATGACTGCCATCTCCATTCTGCAGACCATTATGTGGCTTTTTCAGTGGCATGATCTGTAAACCGCTGGGAGTAGTTCGGTAAGTTACAGTTTTAGCAGCCCTGTCATTAGCAGCTGCTGGCTTTGCTGCGTATCCTCTTTTCTGTTTTTGAAGAGAGGGATTAATTCTCTTCCTTTTGTGTGCTGACCCTTTAGCCTTCCCAGCTTCAGAAGGTCTATGTGATATTTTCTCAACAGATGACCCTCGGCTTTCCCGTAAAAATTTCGGAGTGCTGGCCTGTTTCCCATGTCGTGATCGCTTTTCTCTAGTAACGTGTAGTCCGTTGAACTCATCAATAAATTCCTCACAATGTAGGAGATGATGTTCGGGTTCCCAGGTGTCTTCGTTGCTTCCGTAGCCTTTCCATCTGATGAGATATTCCCATTTGCCCTTCTTGTTCTTCCTTTTGTCTACAATCCTCTCCACCTAAAAAAAAAAAAATAAATATCAAAAAAGTATCATATTAGAAAGAAAAGCAGTTTGGTCATGAGAAATGTGTTCTTCATTTGCAGCTAGAAGGCCTTCTTGACATTGTAAAGCAGCTTTAGTATTCATGAGATTCAGCTCCTACAACACGGTGCCTAAAATATGAAATGACTCTGACACTGAAAGCCTTCCCAGGCTAGCCAAAAGGCAGCAACCTATTTTCCTGATTAAAGCTTATCTTAATTTCATAGGATGCAGTCCAACACTATACTCCCGTTGGATCCTACATAGACCATGCAGCGTGCTGACGAGGACCTAATTGCTGTGTATATAATATAACTGCTTGACAGAACGGTTAGGGATCGGAGTTACGTGTTTCTGTTCGACAAAGAATTCCCAGGAACGGACCTGGCAACACATGAGGAATGCAGTATTTTGACAGCAAGGCCATTTTCCCTTCTAAAAATATTAAAAAGAGACATAAAACGCCTGATCAGACCTGAGCTGGGAACCTGCAAGAGCCAAAACGTGAAAAAACAAGAGAGACCCTGAAGATCAGTACTGAAAGCATGATTTCTTTAAAAATCTGTTTGTAAAATGAGCCCGCTACTGCTACATTCCTCAGCTACCTCTTGTCTGAAAGAGCTGGATAAAGCATCTTTTGCCATACTGTCAGCTCCTGAACATTCTCCTGACTTCACACACAGCTTAGGTACCTGTAAATGCCTTCTTTGTGTCTTGAAGCTATCCTGAACAGAGAACCAATTAGAACAAATTACATTTTTTTACACCAAAAAATGATGGCCATTACTGCCATCTGAATGTGAATTAACAGTACCCTGCTGTTGTGGAAAGCAGACCATGCAACTGGAGAAGTCTTTGTGCTAGCCCAGCACTGGCAAGGTCCCAGCTAGAGGGAGAGCGCACATGAAAACCCAAGCACAATTAGTGATCTATATTGGCTTGTGAGAATTGTTTGTTTTTGGGAAGAGGGGAAATGTAACAACAATCCTCATCGAGTTAGAGATAGATGTGCAAAGGTAGAAGTAAACGATTCTGTGTGGATTGGACAGCAAATCATGGGTTTAAATGGCATCAGGTGACACATAGACAAGTCATTAGGAAAATCTTTGTGATGGTAAGAATAATTAAGCACTAGATAGATAACTTTAGGAAGGTATAGAGGGTTTTAGAAGAAACAACTTTTGTCAGACCAACATCTGCCCAGAGTAGCAACTGATTAGAAAACCTTTTGTGGTCTGTCCCAAGTTTTATTTTCTGATTAATTTTTTTACTTCTTGGAAATGTGGCTTATGGGGAATAACGATGCGACTAGTGGAAAAAAAAAAATCAGTATTGTTAAACAAAAGCACCGTTGTTAATTTAGAAGAAATAAATGGATAACTAATGTACGAGTTTTCACTGCTCATCAAATTAAAAATGTCTCATGTAAAGAACAACAGTGGAATCTGTATGGAGAATTTAACCTTGGAAAAGGGCAATCACAGCGGTGTAAGTAATTGTTCTTTTTAGGTCCCCTGTTAGAGCAAACCAATGGATTAATTCTGTCTGTTCACTGGCTGGAACTGTACATCTGAAATCTTGGTGGGTTCCCCATAGGCGTCTGAATGTAATTAGCAACTAAACATTACACTTCCATCTCCATTCATTTACCTGGGAACTGTGCTAAGATATCTGGGTCTGAGCCATAGTGGCCGGCTTCCCTCCATCTCCAGGGCGCTCAGCTGCAGCATCCCAAACAGCTCATCCCTGTGCTCTGTCTTATCAAATATCTGCATAGAACCACCATAGAAGCAAAGCAAGGAATCACCTGTGCTTTGAATTTAGCACAGTCCCCTTCAGGATTGCTCAGTGTGGCAAAACAATTAACTGGAGCTCAGTCTAGGAAGTTTGAGATCATTTGTCTGAAAAGAGGAAAAGTGCTCACAGAAAAATGAACTGGCTCTTTGTGTCCTCATTTGGGGACGAGTGGCTTTCAATTGTCGAACTAATAGACTTACTGTGATCTTGTGGACTTCACAGTGAGCAGCTGTCCAAATTATCCCTGGCTTTGAAATAGTTCTCATGCTCCTGTCTGGGACCAGCCGGTAAGACTACATCAACCTGCGGATCTCCGTAGTGGCCTGTGGTTGTCTGTGGATTTGTTACTTTAATTACTGCAGCTCACTATACCAAGGAGCAAAACACATATATATATAAATATATCCTGGGGAAAAAATTAAATTGCTGCTAAACTCAGTAGACCACAGCTATCATTAGTGCAGAGAATTTGGTTTAGCACTCTTCTGCTTGTACGAGCTACACAATGCATGCGCTTCCCCCTTATTTAATTGAGGATTTCAGGTTTGGAATACAAGCTCAGTGTCAGGTTGATGCTACCTCGGAGTATCTTAGGTTTTTCTTTTGATGGATTGCACCAGTTGTGTTGCCCTACTTGCTCACTGAAGGAAGAGCCTCAGAAAGGATGGACAAATAACTTGCCATTTTCAGAATCATGTACAAAACCCATCTCTTCAACCTCACCTTTTTTCACTCATACACATGTTTAAATTTATCTGTACTCTTTACCCATTTTCACATTGTTGCTCTACTACAAGGAGGGAAAGTAAAGGGAAGAAGTTCCTTGGAATGTTTTTTATTTTTTTTTTTTGATTGTGGAAAACACAAAATTATTTTGGTGATGAGACATTATGCATTTCAATTAAGAGGATAAAAGGAAAAAAACACGAGTAGTCTTTGTTCCTGGAAACAAAATACTGGCAACGGAGAATGTGATTAACCAGTTCAAAACAAATCATCATGAGGGGACAATAGAAGTATTTATGAAATTGGGTCAAATTTAATAAACGGTTTCAGAAAAGATATTCAGAAAGCAATATATTTGGGAAAGCCTAAGCATTTCATTACAGCATTTTCAGAACAAAGCTATCAGTGTTTCACTTCACATTTAACTAAACAAAACTAAGGTTAAAGAGGGACTAAGCAACCTAAAGACAAAATGTTTTGTTTCTGAGATCCCCATTTTCAGTTTATTGTTTTGCTGGGGAGAAAATGAAAAAACAATGTGGGTTGATCCAAACTTATTTGTTGTCATTGTGTTTTTTGGTTCAGCCATCAAAACCACTGGCTTGACTAATGATGCATAAAAAGTCTGAGTAGATATTTACCTCGTCCTCATTACTGTCTCATTGTTCATTACTGAGTGCATTTGTGGGTAGCATCAAACATGCTTGACCTCTAAACATGGTCTCTTTTCTCTCTCGCGGCTTTAAGTTCTCCATTGATTTTTATCCCCTTCAGAGAGCCACTGTGTTTTTTCACTGCATACAGTGAAGTGCTTTAGCGTGAGCATAAATATCAGTTTGTTACCCACACCTGGTACAGTCTGTCCCATTTTCCTTCTATTCACAGTCCGTGGTAATAATGAACATCACTTTTTTAATGATGTATATTTGCTTTAACAGGTAATACATAAAGTAATAGTCTTTCTGCATTTACTTCAGGTTACACAAGTTCATGTTTTCTTAATGTGAAATAATTCCATGACAGCTAGTGATTAATAGAAATAATACTTTCATTCGTTTCCTAGAATAAACAATACATGGTCTTGGGAATATGCAGAACATACCTACAGCTTCCGTGTCTGATTTTCCATTTCCCCTCTGTTCTGTCTTTAATGACAACTTAATAAAATCTTCCTAAAAGTGACTTTGGTAGTTACAGTTTGCCAAATCCTTGAATTCACTATATGTGGTTTGGAAAAGTGAGTAAAGTCTAATAAAACTAAAATGACCGCAGGCAAAGTGTAATGGAGGGGTATCACAGTTAGCAGAGTGTTAGAACTGACATATCCCATTACTTGCCTGGACTCTGTCTCTTTCTTCATCTCTACTAATTCTGGGTGATTTGGGGAGCTGATATGTCCCTATATGAATATGTTTAAAGAAAACAAATAGAATAAGATGATAACATCTGTGCAAATGCACTTGCAACATACTCTTTAGCTTCTAAGTAGTCTTAAACCTAACAGTATGCACAACTGCAGAAACTAGGATGAAAGTCATAAATTAATTCTTTTTGTTAAAAAAAAAATTACATTCTAAACTTACTGTGAAACTAAAAAAAAAATAAAATCCCAGACAAGTATGGTACAAATACGTAGAGCTTCATAAACTCAGTGATATGATCTGGTGATCAAGTGCACACAGCTTCCTTCTTCACAAAAGATGCAGGGTCAAAATCACCCATTGAACCACAGCGTTATTGCCGACTTATCCAAAAGAATCTAAGCCATGTTAAAAAAGGGCAATTACCATTCAATTATTTCTATAGATACAATCGCAAAATCAGAGCACTGAATACTCATCTCACAGTCCACAGCAGCTCTACAGAACATACAAAAAATCTTTATGCTCCCAAAAAATCACCTTCTGGGAGATCAATCAACTTGCAGAAAGGTTTGGAAGACTGCGCATCCGCTCGGTGATTTCCAAAATACAAGTCATGGCTTCTTTGTCCGTGCATGTCTATGTAAACAATTTAAACTGTAATCTGTGATGCTCAGGTGCTCTCTTTGAGCATACAGCGCAGAGCAGCAGACTGATTTCATGACACACTAGAAAAACTGCTTTTCATTACTCTAAATTACAGCCCTTGTACTGCTTTATATATATATATATATTTCTATGGAGATCTTTGTCCCATGTTGTGCTTCAGGCTGTTGGAAGGGATGGAGATGTGTATTTGAAGAAGGTGCCAAGTACAGAAAGGCAGTGAGACTTCTGAGAGAGATAAATGCCATCTGATTCAGCATGTTTGTTTTCTAAAAATTCATTATTGCCCTAACTTCCTCCTTTTTGTTACCTCCTCTTGAAGAAATAGTGTAATCATTAGCTTTAATACCTTGCTTGCTTGGATTTGTGACTCATGTTTCTCTTGTATTTTTATTTAATTTCTCAAAAAAACTGCTAATCAGAGCATTTGTTCCAGATGTAAGAAAAATAGGGGAGTGTATCTTCTGAAAGGTCAGTATCCATGTCAGTAAAATAATGCTGGAATGAATGCTGGGTCTCTCCTCAGCATCTGTTTAAAAACAGAGTAGATCCAGTTAATGTGCCAGCTACAGATCCTCCCTGGCAGTGAATTTGTATAGTTACCTGGAAGGAAATGGAAATGAAAGGGCTAGATAGTCACAAAAATAAATGGGAAGACATTCCTGATCTGAATTATTCACAGGCAAAACCTCAACTGACATCTTCCCAGGAAGATGTTGATGTCAGGAAGACACTGCTTTTTATTCTCTTCCCTTTTTCTCTCTGTAAGCTTATGGATTCCTAATTTTTTACTGTCTTCTCAGGATCAGAAGAGGTGTTTAACTTGCTAGTGAAATTCTACAAGTTCTGTATTTTCACTAGAAAAAAACTGTGAGTCCCATATTAAACACAAGCCACTGCTTTAGGTATACACGTCCTCCAACACATACACACAAAGGCTGAAGGCAGATGAAGTAAATGCTGCACAAACACCTGCTGCTCTCGTCTGGATGTTGGTCTTCTGGCAGAAGAAGCTCGCCTTTATTACCAGTTCAGATAAAATGAAGCCCTGGCTGACAGCCTGCAGAGAAGCAACCAACGACAGCTTCCATGCAGGCCCCTATCTCTACTGGCTTTACACCGTTTTTCTTGGAAGCCCCACCTTTCTCTGAAATGCAGTCTCATTCAAACTGAAACTCTGCTCTGGCCTTTCAGCTGTTCATTTCTGGAAACTGCCCTGGTGCCACATCTCCAGCTCCACACGCGGTCTGTTTGCCCCTTTGATCTCGTCTGTCCCTCTGGCTACCTCTGCTAACAGAACCCATTGCCCTGCCCTTGCCTGCTCTAGTTTCGCTTGTTGCAGTTTCTCCTGGTTGTATCCTCATCCCTCCCAGTCTCTCAAAGCCATTCTCCCCTGCCATGTAACTCTAAGGATATGATCTAAATATATTTTTTTATCACATTGAAGTGTATGTGCATAAATAGTACCTGTGGTGGATGGGCCAGAATCATGGTGGGTGTTTGAGCAGGTAGGAGCAATAGCACACCCGAGGACCTTCCACTGGAAGAAGGGGATTTTTGTATGGACCAGAACTGTCCCTTGAGAAAGGACTGGAAAAGGAAAATCAAAAAATGATGCAGGGACCAGGAAGGGACTTCCTGATCAGCATGTGTAGTCCCTGCCATTGCAGGCAGTTACATCATATAAACCCTTCCATGTTGCACACGCTAATGATGCCAAACAAATTTCTGCCCTGGGCTTGTTATTGACAGGTTGCATAGCAAACAGCCAGCAGTTCTGCAATGTAATCACTTTGTAAAAATACTGAAAGTTTCCATTTGGAAAACAAATCAGTTTTCTAAGGTGCAAAAGTGCCCTAAAAAAAGTAGAGAAGCTCTTTAGCAGTAGGCTAGGGTAATCTTAACCATGCTCCATACATGTAAGAAGAGGTACTTTTCCCTCTGCAGTGCAGCTGTGCACCCGTGTCGCCAAACGAACGGGTTGTACAAATGGTGGCAGACCTCTTCAGGTCTGTCCTCAGTAAATAGTTTAAATCCCTTTTACTTAGAAACAGTGATCAACACATTCAACGTGGAAATCCAGACAGCATGGGGGTTTCTATGTGTTTTAAAGCATAATGATGAATTTCACTTATCAAGTCATCGTTTTCTTTTCTATAGTAAATTAGTTCATGATTGGTTTTCAGTGTTTGCATTTCTTAATGAAAGAAAAACAAGAAGCATGGCACACCAAATGTCCTTTACGTTAGAAATTAAAGTCAGTTCCTTCAGAATGAATCCCATCGTTCCATCTAGAACAGTTGATTTTGATAAAGAATGCTTACTTTTATTTCAGTAGTACAGTGCAGTTGGTGATTTTTACTATAACACTCAATTTGTTTTGCACATTATAGCGCACACTTTAAATTTGGAAATAACAGATATTTTCCTGGTGTGTAGACCAACGAAGGAAAAAATAGATGTTCTTCCTACTTACTACCACAAGTGAGATAGATGTGGATGAAGTTTGCTTGAAGCAGAGCTGTTCATGTAAAGTCTATTGCTGTGGCAAGCACAGATGACTAAAAGACAAATGAGAAATCTAAATGCAAGGAGACAAAATATTTTGCTAAGCTCTACAAAGAGCTGTTTGTTTTGGACACATGCATGGCTCTCAGCTTTCTACACTGTGGACTAGGTCCTCAGCTGTTTCTCTGCTGAGTTCAGTGGGGTTCTCCAGTTTTATACCACCTCAGAGTACGTGTGTGGGGAAGGTGTGTGCTTGTCAGCACAAGCAAAACCTAGTAAGGACCTGACTCTGCCAGTGCTTTCTTCAAGGGATAGCAAGATTATTCCCAATTTACTTAGGTGCACATACAATCAAAGTAGGAATCCCTGGGACTTAAACCACGAGATTTTGTTTGTTTGTTTTCATTTTAAAAGCAGTTTATAGGAACAGGAACAGGACTTGAAGAGAGTCTAAGCAGTGTTTATATGAACATATCACACTTCTTTCAGTAAAACTGGCTGGAATGCGTTAAAGATACTCATGTTTCTAAAGAGATACAGAACTGTTTAAGCAGTAGTTAAAAAATAAAAGGCTATCTTGACTAACACTAGAGCTTTTCACCAACACTAAATAAGTCCAGAAATTCAGGAATTGTTAATTTATGTAAAAGATTAACCTGAAATCATTAGAATGAATTAATGCTGTCTTCTTTTCTGTTCATTTTCATTTCGTTCTCCTGTTACCTTGCTCAGTTCTAGCTTATTTTAATGTTCTGTTGTACCATTCACTCACTCTTTTTCTCCACCATATGGACTTCATTCAAATTCAGCTCAAGGCCAGGACTTCAGCTCAGCACGTTTACATGCATCCCAAAGCTTAGCCAGAAGTGAAGATCCCCCACAAAAAAATAATAATACAAAGGTTCAGCTATAATACACTATAAATAAATATTTGAACTACTCTGCTGTACTACCAGTTGGTGACTCATTGCTTTACAAATGCCACTGGTACGACTGTCATAAAATAAACCACATGTTCTTGTGTGGTAGGTAGAAAAATATTTTCTTATCCCTTTTACAGAAAAGTGGTAGACTTGAGCGTGAAGAAGTGAAGCCTGGTTTTTGAGGAGCTTTTCGCCACTCGCTGGTTTCCATAGGTGCTGGGGACTCAGGATTTCCCCTGAGCATGAGCTTCTGCTGCTCAGGGAGGCTTTACCAACCTCATGCAGTGTGATGTCTGGGAAGAATTGTGCAAGGGCAGCCTGCTGGCTTTGCAAAGGTTTTGTTCTGTGGGGACGATGGGAGACATCAAAAGGGTGCAGCCTCCTGGGGGACACCAGGGCTTACAAGGTGACTGTGGTCAGCTACGTGTTCGTTGTGCACCACCCTCGCCTTGCTGAAGTACTGTAAGCACTGCAGAACTGAGCTCTACAGTGATCTTTGAAAGAGGACAATCTAACAGCTTTGCAGATATTTTCGAGGAACTTGACCTATATTGCAATGATATCTTGGGAAAAAGTAAAAGCTCTGTGTTGGAAGGCGTGTCAAATGGACAACTAGAGCAGGCGTCAGGAAGTTACTCTAATATAAGGGATATGGAATAGCAATTTTAGGGTATGGTGTGTAAAGGGACAGAACACATTTTCTAGCTGCCGTATACAGTGAGACGCAAGTATCTTTGAAATGATCAATATAGATTTGACGGGCAGCAACCCAAACAATCCCCAACCTACAGCCCTGAATGTGAGTGAGGATGGTGTTCCTCCATCGTGACTGAGACAGGAGGGAGAGGAAAATGAAGAACTCTGCCCGTGTTGTATTAACGGCTGGGCAAGGGCGAGGAGATGTCAGAAAGATAAATCACACATCCGCTTCATGCTTTCTATCCAAAGCAGAATAGGAGGCAACTGGCTTGGAGCATCCATACAGCAAAGGCAGGGAGAGTCACATTTGTGAACAATACCACACAGGGAGAGGCTTTGGAAGGAAAGGGCTAAAAATAGATAACTTTGCACAATATACGAGAAGGTTGAGGGGCGATCCTCCGAGTGAAAAGCTGAAGTAGCAGTTTGTAAAGTAGTGGGATAATGAGAGAAGCAAAGTCATGAAACACAAAGGTATCTTGCAGAATTCAGTAGAAATCGTCATTTTCCTGGTTACACAAATGAAGGTAATGTGATGGCAGAATACAGAGTGAGCCAAAAAGAAAGGTAGAGCACAAGGAGGAATAAAGAAACATGATTTAAGTGACTGTAATGCCATGCTAGGAGCACAGAATGTTACGAGTATCCAGGATTCCAGCACGACATCACAGAAGTATGGCACATGCAGGTTCAAAAATTATCTGTGGAACGGTAATTATCAAAAGGAAGAACAATACACCACTGTCCCCTCAGAAACAGCATTCAGATGAGTAGGGTCAGCAGACCAAACCGTAACCTCAATCATTACATCGGTTTTCAGTGCAGATTGAATTTGAGTTCCAGATCTGGGTTGTGCCCAGCGTAAAACTGCCTTACTGCCGGTGCCTGGAAGGAACAAGCTCTCTTACAGACGGCAGTAAAGGCAGTTATGAAAGCTGTCAGCATTCCTCAGACTGATGCATTAAAAAACATCTGAGTGCACCTGGTTAGAAATCTGCATTTAAAAAGTGGGAACGGAGCTCTAGAAGTGGAGATGTAAAGGAAGAAAAGGGTTTGAGCAACTGGATGGACTCCACGGGGAGGATGTCGGCTCACAGCATGGATGAAAGGCACACGGGGATGAAACCCATCTCTGCATGTACGAATGGGCCAAGGGTGTGCCGGGCCAGGCCGAGCACACCGTGCCCACAGCACACCTGGGGCTATGTGCCTCTGTGCATCACCCCTGGCAGTGGTGAGCTCCTGGGGGCTGCTGTCAGAGCAGCAACCCCACGCTGCCCATCTGTAGTTCCTAAATCCTCTTGGAAGCTGACTTGCCTTGCCCTCGGTGAGTCCCATCTCCGCCTTGGTAATTCATCCAAGCCATGGAGGTGTTAGGTGGTGAGACCCCCATTACTCTTGGTGATGGGTTGCAGCTGTACTTCCAGCTGCTGGTGCTGACGGCTACCATCTCTTTCTGTTGGTAGGTCATACGGATGTCTCAAGCGTGAGGGGGAGACTGGAACTCTGATGAAGCTGAGGAACCATTTAGAAACGTCTGCGCTTGAAGCAGTATCGAATATGTAAGTCGTGAATATATTAGTGGGGAAATTTTCCATCCATTTGTTAGTCAGATTCCTAACTTGGTGGCTGTCGTAATGCCTCGGCTGCTCCTGGATGCATTTACAGCAATGGTGAGGCAAAGGGCTTTGTTCCCTGGGACCCTGTAGAATGGGGCACTATATGTTTGTAAATGTAGGGTTTCTTAGATTTATTCCCTACATTCGTCTCACTGGGATTAGACTAGTGTATGTTCTCTCTGTGGCACTATGCCAGTCACAGACTGAGGCTGTGAAGGCTGCAGCTGTTTGCTTATTATTAATTGAGAGTCAGCGCAGAGACCAACACACACGGGTTGGTGCTCCAGCACCCATACTGTTTTCCACATAGTTTATGAATGGAAGTTTAAATTCACAACTTAGTGTAAGAAACCTCTGGGTCACATTTAATACTAAGGTTCCCCTTTCAAATGTTTTATGAAATTACAGAAAGGAGTTTTAACAAACGCCTAATAAGTTGTTAGAGACTCTCATGAATCTTGAACCTAATTAATCTTCTAATGAGTCTGTGATAGTCTTGTGGTATTCTCAGTCATCCCTAACACAAACTATACATATAGTCCAATATTGGAACAGGTGTCCGGAGAGGCTGTGCAATATTCATCCTTGGAGATAGTCAGATCTTGCCTGAACAAGACCCCGAGTAACTTAATGAAGTTGGTGCTGCTTGCAGGAAGGGGGTTGAATCAGATGGCCTCCAGAAGTCCCTTCCAACCTACGTTATTCCAAGATTCAGTGACACGTAGTTTTTGCCAAAAATATTTACTAATCATTTACTAATTTATTAATTCTTCTCTACGTGGAAAAGCAGCTGAATTTAGGAAACTGAGTTTGTTCAGTTTATGGAAATGGGCACATGAACTGACTCTGTTAAGCCGAATTTAGATTTACCAGGCTGCTGGAAGGGAGTTTCCCATAAGCAGCTCTGAACTTCCTTCTTTCCTGAACCTGATATCATCAGGGATTGTTGACTCGCAGGTCATACAGCAAGAGCAGTCTGCTCTCTGAGATGTACGAGGGAGACATGGGTTGGAGGACCAAGGTCAGCTTGATCACAAGGTTAAAAGTAACTTCTTAGTCATTAAATCAGCATTTTTTAATACCGAGATACATTGTGAAGTGAATATCCCCATTTAGGGTTACACCTGTGCATTTTCACTGTTTGTATGAGCATTCACTATTTATGGTATGAGCAGGACAAGCAAATGTGTGGTAAATTGGGGTGTGAACGAACAACACGTGGCGTGATAGCAGCTATATATGTGCTCTTCATCCAATGTGAAGGAAATAAAGCCACCCTGAATTCAAGAGGGAGCAGTTGCTGTACTTTATCACAAAGATAGGAGGAATCATGCTAATAAAAATGTACCTGTAGTTCTCATACTTATCCAGGAGGTTTGTGCAGATACCGTAAGAGAACATACATAGCACAGAATGCTTAGGTAGGGCTTGAAAGTCTGGGCTTGTGTTTCAAGTCGCCACCTCAACTGCTCACTTCATCTTTATGTGCTTTATCTGATGAACACCTCCTCTGTAAAGTGATTTCAGGTCTGGTGTTGAAAATGGGAAAGGTGCACTGAAATAATTTTTATGTACAGCAGTCCAAAAAAAATGAAAACTTTGATGAAGCACATCTGTTTAAAATGGGAAAAAAAGATTGTTTAACTTACACTGAATTTCTGCACTTAGCATTTGTGCTAGCTGCTGCTTGTACTTAGCAGTGTAGTAGTAGATTATCTAATGTAATGTCCCTGGCATACCTGGGAGGTGTAAGAGACTCGTAAGATGAATACACATTTTAGTTTGCTGGGAAAAAGAATGCCTGGGTTAGATGGATCTGGAATTACATCACAAACTTCTGATCATGCCAACCTGTCCTTGTCTCCAAGGAGCAGTTGTGTACAAAGGCATACATAGAAAAAACAATGTAGAAATAAACAGAACACAATGGAGAAGTGTTATATTCTTACTACTTCAACAGGAATACTGATAAACACTGGGGAAAGCATTACTTTTATTATGGTTGTCAGCTGGAGCCTAATAATAGAACAAAAACATAAACTTTTTGGAGTATTTCATGGGTATTAACTAAACTTGAAATCTAGAACACAACTAAGATTGTCTTCTAGATATGGAGGAAAACTATTTTATTTAGGTATTTTGAAGATTTCAAGATGGTATGCACATGACTGAAGTGTTTAGTTTGATTCCAAGGAAACAAGAAACTCTTGGTGGTCATGGAAAAAGGATTTAAACAAACTGACAGTTTCCGATAATCGAAGAATTTCCCTAGAGAGTAGTATGTTTTTGCCCAATTAGTACTCTGAAACATTATTTTCGTAGTTACAAAGCACCATGCAAATCTGTCCTACTAATCCATGGATACTAATGATCATTACTATTATTTAATAGCATGACAGGTGGAGCCTGGAGCTACGAACACTTTTAATATGTATTATGCCATAAAGTTTTACTTGTTCTTAAAATTAAATGGTCAGAATATGTTGATCAGAAAATCTAGTATAGAGTGTCTGTCAGATCAGTGCTAATCATTGCTGGTGTGCTCCAAAACCAATGATGTCGGTTTTGCAGTATAAAAATTCTGGAAAAGACCTTGCCCTTGGCTGTTGAATGTCACATGTAGTGTTCTGAACATGCACTGTGCAGTACAGGGCAAATCCAAAACGTGCATTACCGTATGCTACATTATCTTTACAATTTCTGCTTTGTTGATTCTGTTAATGTACACAATTACAGACAGTCAGTGCAAATTTTAAAAGGCAAGTTCACACCCGTGAATTACTTTTAAGGGGAATCTGAGATACTTTACAACACGTGTAAGGATATACGCTAGTTAGATGACAGCCACTGGGGAAAACTGAATGGAGTGTTCTTCGGTTTCTCTCTAAACTGCTGGAGTCTTCTGAAGGTGACAGTGAGGGAGAACAAAGCACATGAGTCACCTCTACATCTCCTACATTTTCTTGGAAATGCTTCTTACTCACATGAGCACTCTTGGGTGCTAACTTCCCTGGATGGCCATATAATATAATTTTTGTTCAAGATAATCAAAATAGCGAAAAATCTCTTGACTTCCAACTGTTTGGAGATGTACTTTCTTAATTTTTAAATAACCTTCTTAATACCACATGTATTAATAATGGAGAGTCCTGTCCAATTTTCAAAATAAGAATCTATTTGGCTTCAGTTTTTTATAACAGATTTTTGGAGAGCAAAGAGGTTTTTCAGGCTCTCTTCTAACCCAGAGTTTGTATTTTAGGATCTAGGTTCTTTGCTGCCTAATGCCTATGTAGTTAGAGGATGTGTAGTCAGCAATATGAAATCTAACTACACAGGTAGTGGTAGGCATCGCTCAATGAATGGCAGCCTCTGATAATCTACATATGCTGCAGGCACAGTGAGAAAATTTGTATTTCTAAAGAATTAGATTCTGAAATTGTTTGTGACAGTATGAAGTAGTAAAATTGCTGCCACATGACAGTGATATGCACTTTATAATATATTCACACACAAGAACTTATTCTTGACCAGTTGGTCACCATGCTTTCTTAAAACTCTAGGTTTTTAAGCATTTTTTAAAATACGAAGCTAATAATGTCTTGTTCATCAGATATTCTCATAATAATGGTGAAATACTCTGCATGTTTGAGCTTGAGCTTTCCAACATTTTAAGCTCACATTTCTAGCATAAATTTGCTGCATAGTGTAAGCTAAAATTAAAAATAGAAGACTAATAAAATAAGAATGATCTTCCAGAATGAATGGCGTATGATACCAACATTTTTTTTCTCTGTCACCAGTGTTGCTTTTTTTCACTAAACAATTGGGCTGTGGCTGTAAAACTTTTGGGGATGTAGTGTCTTGATAACCTTTTGAAAAACGGTGGAGTACAGATCTGGAATAAGTTTTATATGCCACGGCACAGAGTACCACTGCTGCTGGAGTGACAGTGTTCATTTAAGAGGCACCCATGTTTCTCTTGTGTGATGGCCCAGACTTGATTATTTATCTGTCACAGCATTACTTACAGGCTCCCAGATTGATAGATTTGAAGGCCAGAAGGGACAAGTCTATCCATCTAGTCTGTCTTGGGTAACACAGGAATGGTTTACATTCAGCAGTTCTGTACTGGGTCCCAAGTTTTGATGTAGTTAAACTACATCTTTTAGAAAGTCATCACATCTTGATTTGGAGACGTTCACAGAAACTGCGCCGTTACTGTTAGGGAAATTTCCTAAGTGCCATAAATAAAATGCTGCAACCTAAATGTTAAAAAGTGTATCTAATTTCTAATTTATATAGGGTAAACTTCCAGCCACTGGCACCTTTTATATCTCCGTTAGCTGATTTAATTCTCCAAACCTTAAATCCTGCAGAGTGGTTGGCAGCTAACTGCACAGGTGGTCTCCACATTTCTTTAGGTTTTGTAGAATTTTGGTGCTAAAACGGTGCCTCTTTCTAAAATCTGGAGTCGCTTCAGAAGCCATATTCTAAAGCTTCATCACAAACACTAGGGCTCCTGAATGTGTTTGAAGTTCAAATTAACGTATTGCTTATAATTTTGAGGGAAAACATTTGTATGAAGTGCAGGACTACAATAACTGCACTCAGAAGGCCAACACAAGACAACTTGTTTTCTTTGTGAAGCGTGTACCTCTTCAAGATGGGACAGCTGTGACTAAAGACAAAGGCAAAATTAAATAAAAGGAAGATATGCAGTATGTTCAGTTCCATGCCCCAGTTTTATTCCCGCTATGCAAAAATTTTACTACTTATTGTCTTAAATCTGTACCCATGTGTTCAGTCATATGGCCAAAGAGAACAGCTTCCCCCTGTGCTATACTGGATTATTGCATACAACTATATAATTGCCCACATCTGTCTACAAACTGCTTTACATCCGCATAAATCTGTACCCTTTCTTGCTGAAACAGGACAGGAATATTCTCATCTGCTTGTGAAAAATTCAAGTGCCAGATATTTATCTGAATTTATTTTGAGTCATAATACCACACAATCCAACCCTTACAAAGAAGTCATATCTACAGGTTGCACATGCTGTAAAAATTTAGGAATCTGCCTTTAAAAATGAAATTCTCAGTGTCTTATTTTTTAAAAGCACATGCTATGAATGCAAAATTACTAATTAAACCAATTAAAACACTTTAGGAGTACTCTGAAAGCAGTCACATAAAGTACTAATCAAATGTAAGGAAAGAGTTTAAATACTTTGAACTTGCTGGTTTATATATATATATATATTTACCATAGTTAAGTACATTGAAGCCTTTTTATCTTGACAGTTGCAAGGATTAGTATCCTTTGTGTGTGCCTGAAAATAAGACAGGAGTTGGTTTTGCTGACCTGAGAAATCATTTACCAGGCATGATTCACCAAAAATTTGTTGTGGGAGCTGAAGAAGTAACAGAATTTTCTTCTCAACCTCAAACTTATTAAATAGTTTGTTGAGACTGTTGAGGTATGTAAAAGAACTGCTGTCACTTTAGAGCAGACAGAACCAAAAACTACATGATTTCCTCAACTGAAATTCATGACTAGTGAATCAATTTCTATTAAAATAACCCAGTTCTGCATTTCAGAGATCAGGGAACTCCATGGGGTAAATTCAGCCAGTAGTTTGCATTATTGCCACATGAGCTCACTGGGCCAGGGCAGCTGAGTAGGAGAGATTTTCTTTCAATGATTAAGTACAGAAGCAACACTTCCCTGTCCTTCAAATACTTTTCTTGCCTATATGAAAACTGTACATATTGAGCTTAATTTTGAGGCCATGGACTCAGGTGTGGGCAACTTCCCTACGCATGGAAGAGAGGCTGTGAGGTGCCAGAGAGCCGGGGATGGGCAGTGGGGCTGGTGGATGACTTCCCCAAAACGAGGCCAGCAACATCAGGAAATTCCACGGAGCAAGATAAGGAATGGGAAAAGATGGGATGGAAAATGGATGGAGCACTGTTAAGCACAGAAGTGCCTTGGAGCTTTCAGAGTAGAACAGGTGGTTTGGGGTTAGGAATGATCTGGAAATCACTGTATGTACTGCCTAAATTACGTGTCCCTGCTGGTGAAGAAGGTGACTGCCTTAGCCGTATGTCACATGGGAGATTTACTACTTTCTTGAGCTACAAACACAAAAAGTAGAGCAGCACAGATATATCATAAGGAAAGATATCACAGCAAGATGTGTGTTCGGGGATGTCATTTTCCTGTAAGAGCACTATCACCTCTTGCACTATAAGCATTATGGAAAGCTGTGAATATTTTCATTTAAGGGCCAGGCCCTCAGGTATGTTTTGTTTCTAGACACCTGAAAACCTTTTCAAAATGTTTCATAAAAAAGAAAGGAAATATGGCTTTATCAAACAGTAGTATAGTGATATATTCTCAATATATCTGTAAATTACATGTTCCCCTAAGTAACGCTAGCACCTAGCATATCAGAGCTTTCCCTAATTATCTGTGTCAAAAGCTGCAAATTATGTCTTGGTAGAAGTCACAGGGTATTACACCAGTGGTAAATTCTGGAATGTTATTTAAGTAGTCCTGTCCTCATAGCTATGCACAACCAAATCTCTCCAGCGCTGTAATGAGCAAGGTAAACCTGGCCACTTGAAGTCCTGTTTCTTTAAATGACTTTTATAAAAATATGTAGCCCCAGGGCTTTTAATTTTCTTGGTATATCTACCACACTTATCAGCTTTTGGTATTAAAGCATACTGGAATAATTTTATAAAGGTTATTTTTTTTTTTCAGTTTTTGAATGTTACAAAGTAGACGTTCCCCAGATACATAATTTACAATTCACATCCATTAATGAGGCTGTCCTGTGGCCAGAAAACATGTGTGATAGTACTTTCCTTTTAAAACCATGCCAGTTCATCACCCTGAGTCATTTTTAGGTTTCTGTGATGAATGTTTTTTCTGCAGAGGAGGCCTCAGAGCGCTGGCTGGGTCTTTCCTCCAGTGTGTTCAGTCCTAACACCGCAGGAGCTGGGCGTCAGCAATCCTTTCCAGAAGCAACCTTTAAGTTTAGGAGCAGGAGGGGAGATCCCTGCTCATTTTAAGACAGAGTCTGATCCAGATATCCATTTCTCTTGATGGGAGTGATTACACGATATGGCTGTCTGTGATGAAGAGTTGATAGCCATGACTATAGAAATGATGATTTCTTTCTCTCCTGTTTTCCTAAAAGTGAGATAAATGGTGCTGCAATGAATTTTGCCCTTTGAAGGTCAGTGTATATCCTGCACATGAAACAAATCCTTGCCGTTCGTGTTTCAGAAGAACAATATTAACATTCATGAACATTTCAACTTCAGCCATGTGATGAGCTTGGTTAACAGAAGTGCCAGCTGCCTATCTTCTCGGGGTACTTATTTCATTTCGCAGAGCAAAGCAGTTTGTTTCTACACGAGGTTTACCTTCTGTGAAAGTCTGTGCACAGGGTGACCTGGGGCAGCGGAAGCCATTTGCAGTACAATGTCATTTAAGCTCTGCTCAGAGAAGTCTGATCACCTTGATGCTGCAAACAGCTGCGAAATAAAGCAGGTGAACTCTTCCGCCAGGGTCGCTGATGTTGCTGAGATTGGTGCAGCATGGAGCTGGCGCAGTTTTGCAGTGTACTTGGTTCAAAGGTCAGGCTGAGAGCGCTGCTTTGCAGGACTGAGAACTCCAGAGAAGCTCTCGGTCCTATGTAGGATTTATTAAGCTCATTAAAATAACACCCAGTCCTAAATGAGCCGCAGCTTTGCTTAGCCTCTGTTGTGGCTCTTGCAACTCACAGAGTGTGATTGCCTCGCACAATAGCAGCGAGAAGCCACAGATCGAAAGCAGCTGCCTCCATGTTTGAAAAGGGGAACGTTCTCCTCGCAGCTCGCAGTTTCTGTCCCAGCCGTGCTGCAGCTACTGGTTTACCCCGTCCAGAGACGTCTCTGTTTGAGTCAGAGCTTCGTGAAACCTTCTCAGAAATGAGCTGAAGACCGGTCGCTTCAAAAGAAAAAAACCCAACACACAACAAAATGACTGTAGAATGCTCTTGGTTCATCCTGTCTCGCTCGGAGGCACTGTATGTGTTACTGCAAAGCCGTATTACGCTCCTCTGTAATCAGAGGGGGAATGGAAAGGGAGGCCTTGCTCTCAGTCCTACCGCAAGATCTGAGGCCACTCATGCAGCTCCTTGGCTAGCCCCGAGGCTTACTTCCAAATCTTGAACAAGTGATACATCAAATATTAAATATCCAGTAGGCAATCCCCAGATATCCCCTCGCTGCCTGGACGTGTATGTATTTAAATACACATCCAAACCAGACCTTGGTGATTTTCAGTACTAGACAACATACTCGGTGCCTAACTGGGCTGGAAAGACCAGCTGCCGTGAGCCCGCGGCTCACCAGCAGTGCTCGTGATCTCGGGATGGCAATAGGAGCAACAACAGCTGGATGTGGAGTGAGAAAGGCATTTAAGAAAGTTCTGTTAGAGCTGTTCTGAGCTGCAGTAAACCCCAGAATTTATATGGGAACCTAGAACTTCTGCAGAAGTGTTAGGTTAAGCTGGAAATCATATCAAGCTCTTCAGGTATTCTGTCTTGGCTAGGGATGGAACAGCATTTAAGAGCGTTCTCCTTGGTTTGTGTACTGTACTTCGGACACATACCTTGAGATGGACTACAGAAAATCAACGGGTGTATACACTAAGATGTAAGAGCAATGGAGACTGTATGTCCAAAGTAAAAGGCTGGCTTACACATTTTAATTTCTCAGTAAACAAACCTTTTCCTTAAGACTAAGTAGGCTACGAGAGGAGCAGTTAATAGCGCAGGAGAAAAACTGCATCATTCATGGTAAAAATGGAAGGTCCGGTTCACGTTAAAAAAAGACCTGCCTTTGTCTTCTAAACACAGCAGGTTGTCAGCGGTATTTGATATGAGTAAATGAAGCACAAAAAATAACAGCAGCACAGTTGCAGAACAATTCAAATCACAGCTCACAGCAGCTTGTCAATAAGTGGTAACCATGCACACACTTCAATATTTGATACCACTTCTAGGAGTGAGAAATGTGCTACCCTGGCACTCACTGGAAACACTGTAAGTAACGTCACGTCAAAGAGCCAAGCGCAGGACGGTCAAACAATGCGGGAAAAAGATCCAGCATCCTTTGTAGAGACTGACGGCAAAGCGAGGGGATATGTTACTCAGCTGGGAGAAACAGGAGTCTTCCATCACGGCAACGCTCCCATCCCTGGCAGTGCCCAAGGCCAGGCTGGATGGGGCTGTGGGCAGCCTGGGCTGCTGGGAGGGATCCGTCAGCTCCCCCGAAAGAGCAAACGTCCCGCTAGTGTGCACACAGCGGCACAACGGCTTCTAGAATAATAAACACCTGCTGCCAAAGAGGTGAAGCTGATATCTGTTGCTTCTTTCAGTTTCCTGTTAATTTCGTCATTGTTTCCATAGTATGGTGTGTTTTGCCAACCATACATGGTGTATTACGGTGCATTATTGTTATTTATCTGTAGCATATGGCAGTATTAGGTAAGCAATGGTTACTGTTTGGGTAAAACACTGTCATCCTCCCCATCAGCTCTGCCAGTCACCTTTTCTGACTGTTACAGCACATCGGTTCTGGTATTTCTGCACAGAAGTAAATTACAAGCCAGTGTAACTTTCAATTGAAATTCAATAGCATAATCATGCAAATGTCACAAAGTAGTCTTAAAAAACTCTATAATGTCATATTGTTTTGTAATTCCCCTCTTATTACTAAGACCAGTAGGATTTATAAGCAAAGCTCTCCCCTTTGTAGTTAGCCTGATATCTGAGAACAGTTTAAAATACCACTTCTGCTGCAGAGGGCTAAGTGATGTCAAGAAAAAGTACCTGTATGTATGAAAGAATGTAACAAGGTGAGCTCATCAGTTAAAGATTAGGCTGTTCATATCTCAGCATATTAGTAATCACCATTTCTGGGGAAAAAAACACAAAAACAGAACAAAAAAAAATACACCACATAGCAACTTTGTGTGTTTGTTAGATGTTAATGGCTTTTTAATACATATTCAGGTGAGCCCTTAAAGACTGATGAGCATTAACAACCCTGTACAGCAGTGACGAAGCCTATAAAGACTACGGAAAAATGTACATAGAGAAAAGTTGTGAATAAACGCTTTTGGATGCTGAGCTGCTTTTCTTATAGAAGTAAAAGCTATTTATATCCACAAGAAACATTTTATTACATTAATATAACTTTCTAATAACACTGACTTAAGAAATTGCCTGATTCTATGCATTTGCTCAAGAGTTTTTTGGTACATCCGTATCCGTTTACCCTAGCTATTACACACAGCCATGGCAGCGAGCCAACACTTCGTTTTTATTCTGCGTGTTTGTTTTGGTGTTACTTCATCACCTCCTCCATCCTCCTAGCCTTCTGTTTGCTCCTTCCACCTGTTGTATCTTGTTGGGAGCCTGGACTGAGAGGTTTCTAAAACAGAAAGTGACCTTTTCTGCACCAGGGAGAGACCCACTATTCTGATTTGTCCCTTAGTTTGTAAGGATACTAATTAGCAATGATTAGCAATTAGAATACCAGAACACAACTTGTAAGGCAAGTATGTTTGTGATCTCTACAGACCGCATCAACATCTTAATCAATACCCATGTTTGTTTAATGACTGTGGTATGTACGAACCTAGGAAGTACCACAGAAGGTCAGACTACAGGTCCACTAGCTCCACGCTGTGTATGTTCCGATAGAAATGAATACTGGGTGCTTAGGAAAATAGAATCCATAGAGTACATGCTGCCCTTGCTCTTCCCTCCTGGCTTCTTCTAATTAGCAGTTTAAGGATTTCTTTGTACTGAAAGGTATAAAGGGATCTATGCTCCAAGAGGCTGCTTTACCATTCTTCAAAACCAGTTATAGTTTTGACTTCTACAACACCCTGTGACAAAGAGTTCCACGATTTAAATACTGTGAAGAAGCAGTTCTTTGTCTCAGCCCTCTGCCTGATCGTTTCATTTGCTGCATGCCTTTTCTTGCACAATGAAATAGCATTCATCACTGGATTAACTAATCATCCTCCATTTGTCTTTTCCACAGTCCTCCACAATTCATATCTTCCACAATCACTTCTGCCAGCCAGAAAGTTGCCATAAGGTGTCTTTTCACTGACAGCCACTCGGTGCCTTGCAACACCCTGCTTGCCCTTCTGCTCTCCTTTCTGAAGTGGGTGCAGCTCTGCAGATGTGAACGCACAGCGGCATTCCCCAGCGACACGAAGACGACCATCTTCTGTTTCATTCTCAATGGCTTTTATAATAACACGCAGAATTCTGCTTGCCTGAGGTTTACCTCTGATAAGCAGCGCTCTGGTCCCATGCCCTGGGCACCTTTTCAGAGCTGAAACACATTTTCTGGATTTTCTCCCACCTGAAGGGAGCCTGGTCACTGCTCTCCAAGACTGTTCTGTGATGCAAACACAGGTGTGAGGTCATGGAGAGACTCACTTCAAAAGCAGGCACCCGATCCAAATTAAAACACTAATGTAGGCACACCCAAAGCCTTTCCACAACAATTCCAAGATACCTCCTGAACAGTAACGGCTTCTTCGGGGCTCATTGTTATGCAGGTATAGTCAGGATTAGTTTGCCTTTGATCGTTAGCTTGCATTTCTAAACACTGAATTTCAGCTGCTGCCATCCAGCTCTTCACTGTCAACCTTTCTTTTGACAGCGCTAATAATAATTTATAGATTATCAGCAACAAATGCGGTTACTTCGAATAGCTGAGGAGTCTGTAGTACAACACAGGTCCTGGTACCGGTATTTGGAAACTGCTGTAACCGCCCTTCACTGCTTCCTCTCCCTGAACTCGGCTGCCCAAGAGACGACCCATCCTTTGGGACCACAGCTTTGTTTCATTAGCAGCTGCTCCTGGGGGTTCTTACCAAAAGGGTTTTTAAAAATCCATTTACAGTGGCCACAGCCATCCCCATCCACTTGTTCATTGGCTCCGAGTTCTGTGAGGTGTGACCTACCTCTAAAAATTTATGGTAACTCTTCTCCAAACCAAGGCACGTACACATATATTTACTGGTTCTACTTCTTTCCACAGGTGCTACTAATTGGCATACAATGGAGCTCAGACTTGGGGGTCTGTAGTCCCTTGTACCCCTTCTAAATCCAGTCAGGTGCTGAGCACCTGCCAGTAGCTCCATGTTTATGAGATGGTTTCAAATGAAAACTGCAAATCTAAACGAATGCAATGAAGTGCCTTATGGAAGAGAATATCCTCATTGTCCTTCTTTTGCCCTTGTGAAGGAATGGGCAGTGACTTCTGTGGGTGGCCCTTGAGAAATCTAGCAAAGCCTGAATGGGACAACTGCTGTTTTTTAAAGAAAAGCGTACTTCTGATAGATGCTTTCAATAGTGGTTTTGTTTTAGCGCTGTGCTGTAATCTACTGATCACGTTGCTACCATTTACCATTCTGCAGGAGTCATCTTTCTTTGGTAAGCCAGAAGAATATTTTTTTCCTACACAGATCCATCATATCAAATTATTGTGTAAGTTTTTAGAAACATACCAGACTTCCAACAATATTTTACATTACGACTGATAATGAGACAGTATTGAAATCTACATGTTCTCTGTGTAATAGAGGAAAACAGATTGAAGCGTGTTTCCTTTCAGCTCTGCAATCTTACCATTCTAAAGTTTTGATAATAAACAAAGTGTGATGCTGTTATTCAATGGGCCAAAAGGACAATTTTCATTTTGTCAAAACCAGAATATTTTCATTTGTGTACACATGAAGTGAGACAGCTTCTATATACCCCACTATTGGTTGCCCTACACTGCAAATATTTCATGTTAAATTGATTGATGTATTCCATACTAATAATTTAGGCATCAGAAACAAACAGTTAATAAATATATTTTTTTTGCCAATGTCAAAATGCCAGCATCACAAAACACGTTGCAGAAGTTTTCTGAAAAATATATGGGTAAGGAGGAACAACAAAAAGGGATTGCACTGATGAAAATGTAAAGAGCCAAGAAACTGTAATACTGCTAAAAGTCAAATGAATGGACAAAGAAATGCTATTTACAGCATAGCTGGCCATCACAATTACTCCATTGATTAAAAAAAAAAAAGGCAATTTATTTCAATATTAGATCACATTTAAATTTTGCCATTATTTAAACTAGTCTCTCTCTAAATATTTTAACTTTCAGAAACAATAACTAAACAATGAGTTTATTGCCAGCTTTTCATTTTGAACCAACGACCAAAGCCAAAGTAAAACACTGCATTTGTCATTCAGAAAGCATTACAAACATTTATCTTTAATTGTTTTAATCTTCTGTTAGCTATAAACCCTGAAATTGGTCAATGAAAGGAAGCACATTTAGTGCCATGGCTTTGCTTGGGGAGAAAGTCTTTGGATGTTTAAGCCTTTGAGGGTGATACAGAGCATATTTGCTGTAGTCTTTCCAAACGGGAGCATTCTTGTAACATGCATCTTGAGATAAACTACACTTGATCCAGATAAAGCACTTTGTAACGATCAGGATTGTAAGAAAATTGGAACATGCTAAGAAACTGGTGTTCGGTATCCCAAAATATGCCCAGCAGTTCCCAGTGTAATAAGGAAGCTGGAGTAGTGGTAACAGTGACGTTGTAGGTAAACAAGACAGTCATTATGGGCAGTGTAATGTTCCATACGCAGCTCGATGCTGGAATTTCTTAGTAAGATAATGAATATTGCTGGAGTTATCCAGTTATGCTTTTGAAACTCACTCAAGCATCATTTATTTAGAGAAATGCAAGACCCATGCAGAAGGCACCTCAGGTTAACTGGTTTTTGTTGGCACTATACCTCCATTTAATGTATCGTCCAGTTTAGGATTAGAGAATACTGTCTGCACTGCAAATTGCACCTGATTTGGACAGTCCTGTAAAGTTCCATCAGGCAGTAAGATTTCTACCTGCTGTGAACAATGCTGCTCACAGGTTACCTTATTTGGGCTACAGTTGGCTTCAAAAAATTGACTTTATTAACAATTCAACGACAACGTGTAGGTAAATAGCTGAGTCTTCAAAATACTCGTTAGTAAAGCTTTTCCACTTAAAAAAACACAAGACAAATAAAAAAAAGAAAGGTGATAATTACAGGTGACCAGATGCTCAGCGGGTGGGAAGAAGCCCAGCATTACCAAAGCCAGCATTGCATCCACGGCCTCTCATTCTACAGCAGGAGCAGATGCTCAACTCTGTTCTACATCACCCAGATCCCACCTCAAGCCACTGCCTTCTGCTTGTGGACTGTCTTGTTTCTTCAACATGGGACTGTTACGTCAATAAAGAGGTTGATTTAAATTGGGAAATGATAGTGTTTACTTAAGTATACTGTTTTTTTGCTTGTCACCTCTGCTTTAGAAGGTACACACATGAAATACTTCAACACAGATTTCTGCTTTCCAGTAGAGTTCTGTAAGCAGGTTTGTGTCTCTTCTAGAAACGACTCAACTGAAAGAGATGCAAGATGGAAACAACAGTGCTCAAAAACCTACATTTGTAAACCTCACTTTTGTAAAACAAAGATTATTTTCTAGGCTCTACATCTGCAAACCAAACCCAGCATCCAGAAGTTCAGTTCTCTGATTTGCATGTCTCCACACGTCATAACGATTGGCAGGCCAGACCGTGCCATTACTATCAAGTGTTGACTTTGCTGGTACCTGAGTGCAGGTATAAGGGAGAGATGTTGCAACTCACCTGGAAATAAATTATCTTTCTGATGGATCACAAAAGCTAAAGTAAACGGCAGCTCATTCTTACACTGCTCAGATTTAACTGAAAGCTGTCACTGAGGTGGACGAGCTTCCTTTCAATGGGCATTGTATCATTTCAGTAAGAAGGTAGCATTTCTTAAAACGTCACTTTCCCAAACAGAGCAACACCTTAATGCAAAAATTGCTCAGTTTAAAGAGTGATTTTATTACTGTGATCCAGAAATATATGCATGTGACAGTCCCCTTCAGAGACTGAGCTATAATCTTTAGATCACTTACCTACAGTGGTGTAATATAATCTGACACCATGTTAAAAGAAGACTTCAGATTTCGACATCGTTGTCACTGTCTAATTGTGTTTATTATACATAAAACCCCAAAATATTAAATAAAGAAGAGCATCAAAGTCAGTGCCATGAGCATCTCTAGGATACTGATAACTGATTCATACATTCATCAATAAAATAAAATGTTATTGCACTAAGCAGGATGCTCCGTGTTTGGAAATATAAAGTTAGGGACACTGTTCATACTGATTTTTTTTCCTTTCAAGCCATCTTACGTACTTTTAATAGCAGAACCTTTGTGAAAGAACTATTTGTATTAAGATAATGTGGGAACTAAATTCAAGATGGAGAATACAAAATATTACTTCAAGACACTGACAACAGCTTAAATGTGAATCAACAAATTTGGTATTTAAGAGTAAATACATTACCCTTTCTGCTGGTTACCAAAATTGAAAAGGATTTCCTATCAACACATCCAACGATGTATTTAAATCATAAAGCAAAATAGGGCTGTCTTCCTAAAGGCCACTATGAATAAATACCCTTTTGTGAGTCCTTTATTTTTAGTTTGCTATTTCTAAGGAATATGCAGCATAGCTCTTAAATATTTAACAGGTCATCTCTTACAAGAAAAAAAAAAAAAAAAAAGAAAGGAATATTCCATGACTCTGTTGCCTGACCAAAAAAGCTTTAAGTCACAAGAATATGGAATTCAAGCAATTCAAAACTAGCATTGTATATAGGCTGGAAATTACACTGAAGTACATATACATTTGTTACTGTTAAACAAAAATATATATTTACTTAAAAATGAAAACATTGAAACTAATACCTACCTTCTATCATGTAATGGAAGTAACTCTCTTCATGTAAAGTGCCTTGGTTCTAATACACAAATCTAGAACCAGTAAACAGAACTCCCAGTGGGTGTTCTTTAACTTCTGGAATAAATTGGCAACTGTATTATGGTTCTAAAACAAATACAATCAGAGGTATTTCAGGTGATCAGAAGATATTTTTAAGTAGAAAAAGGCACCCAGTTAAGCAAACACTGAGGTTATTTTGTCTGTGGTCTTATTTTGCATTAATACACAGATATTCAGTGAATTCATCTTTAATTTGGAAAGGTTAAAAAGCTTTTTTTAAAAGAACACAGCAGTAAAAAAATGGATGAACTGTCAGGATTAAAATGCACATCTATTTCCAAAACTTAAAATTTTATACTCAAGTTTCTTGAGTGTCACCAACACACAAGAAGTTAGCGGAAGTAATACAAAGCGTACTTTTTAATGTGCTTTATCATGACTCCTAGATGAAGATTGGCTGTAACAAACATAATTTTGCAGCCAGTATTAAAGACTCTCAGTTGCAGAGGTATCTATTGTTGTTGTCTTGTTTGCTGAGGTTCAGTAAGAATCCTTGAAGGACTTGGATATTACTAATGGAGTCAAAAGGGAATCAGAAGTGCAGTACACCTGTGGGATGTTACCACAAACCCAGCGTCACTCGTTTATACCAACAGCCCCAATGTATTTCAAGCTGAAGTCCTGAAGTTGTTCAGGGGTCATCTACATAACATTTTACTTGTGCAGGAGGACAGAAAAGAGCCATGTATCCAAGCAAGAAAGGTGTCAGCTCTGAAGGCACAAAGCACTTCATCTCATCTGCCAACTGGTACAGAACATCCCAGGTTTAAGAGGTTCTTTCTGAAGAGTGCCTCTGATGAGGTTGGTTGTTGGGGACAGGAAGGTACAGGGAGGCCATGCCGAGTCATTTTTTAAATGAAGCCACCATCTGCCAACTTGTGACCTGTTACTCATACAAACTCTTGCAGATTTCTTGACATTTCCTATGACCTCAGTTATGGAGAACTTCACAGTGGAGATGAGAAGTGTAGCTGGACTGATAACCTAAGACCTGCACATACTTTTTCCCCAACGTGTCCAACATGTAGATGAAGATTTTACACCAGGACCAGCCAAGAAGATTGTATTTCAGACACCCCAAACAAGAAGAAATGCAAAGCCATGCTTCCACTTACCTGTTCTGGTGGATACAATTCCACCATATGACACAAAGATAAGCAAAAGTAGTTCACATGAAGCAACAAAGAAAGGAAGTGATTCAGAGGCTTCAGACCACAACACTAACAATTCACATTCATCCACATGAATGGGCACACAACTGCCTGCACCCTGGGCTCCGAACCTCCCCTCTCGCAGAACACCTCCACACCAGGTTACTGCTTGAGCAACACCGCCCGTATGCCAAGCAGCAGTACTCAACGCACAGCCCACATCCAACTGCCAAATGCCGTCACCTTCTAATAAGGCAATGATCATTAAAAAAATAGATTTTTAAAATAATGAGTAGGAGCTAAAACAGCACAGCTACCATTAACTCAAGAGGTACTAGTTTCGTTTCTTTTCAGAACTAACCAGAACATCTCGTGAAAACTTAGACAAGACCAGACAGAGATCCTCTACACGTCCCGAAGTTACTAATACAAAATTGTATCACTAAGTTTTTCTGGTCAAAGTTGTTCTTCACAGAACTCCCACTGGCTACACTGGAGTCTGGACAGCAATACAGTTGACATGCAATAGCCTTAAAATTACAAAGTAACATGACAGAGATCACAAAATGGTGGGGAAAAGGTCAATGGTACTATTCAAATCATCATGTGCTTCTGATCATTTAACACCACTTAGGAGAGCGTAAGTGCTTTCCACTTCAAAGGTCTGTGTCCCACTCAGTAAAATAAAGTCCTAACAGAGCAGTGCCATCCCGTAACTATGACCTGTGTCGGGGACTTCAAAAGACCACGGCGAAGTACAACACATCTACATGAAACCTGCTGGGTCCTCCAGTTCTCACTCTAAGGATCTACACCAGATCACCAACCAGACTCAAAGTCCGACCACGTCCGCCGCAGCGCTTACTGCACGCCCAAGCACACGCGATGCCTGGGCAGCGCCTGAGCACCAGCTGGAAGGGGATCGGCTCCCAGCCCTCAAGCCACGCGCTCTGGATGCCCAGGGCACGCGTGCCCGTGTCACGAGGAGTTGTGGAGCCCCGCGGGGAGCCCTAGACCAAGATCTGGCGTGGGACGTCCAGTCCTTCCTGCTCTTCTTGGATGGCCGAGCTCCACGCCGGTTCCATTTGCTGGCGCTGGGCGTTTAAAACACCTGGGGTCCGCTCCTCTCATTTTTTAATCCCTGCTTCCTCCCTTCTTCTCCGGCACGCTCAGGGCACCCAGACTCATCCTCAGAGTCCGGGCGCTACAACTGGGTGCCTGAGGCCAAAATCCGGCCGGGGGCAGCCTCCTCTCCCCCCTCCTGCCCCCCACCTGGGCTGCGGGGGGCCGGGAGCACCGCACCTCGCCCCCCGGCCGGAGCGGGGCCGCGCCGAACTTGGCGGGGCCGGGGCCGCCCCGCAGAGCTCCGCAAAGCCCCGCAGAGCCCCGCACGGCCCCGTACAGCCCCATACAGCCCCGTACAGCCCCGCAGAGCCCCGCTCCCCCGGCCGCCGCCCCCCGGGGGCGAGGTGAGGCGACCTGGCGTCGGCTCCTGCACTTTGCACGGCGGGCGCGGAGCCGCCTCCATCCCTGCGCCTCCCGGCAGCGCCAGGGCGCATTTTTTCGCACTAATCTGCACATTCAGCACGTCCAGAGCGCCTGCGACTTTACCTGGACTTTCTCCACTCTCCGGGCTCATCGCACCGCGATCACCTCCCCATCCTACCGCTAACTCTCGCTCTCCTTCACTCCTTCCTCCTTCCCTCTCGCAAGGCCTGCTAAGACCGAGCCCGATGGAAAGTAGAGAGAGAGAAAGAGAAAGAGAGAGGCAGAGGGAAGGGAGGGCAGCCGCTCCATCCCTCCCTCCCCCCCTCGACCCCCCCCGGCACACACGCCAGCCCTTTTCCCCCCACCCCAGCCCTTCCCTCGGCGATTTCCTCCGCTCTTCGGGAACTGAGGGGGCTCCCAAACGCTGCCCTCCGCGGCGCCCCCCCGCCGCCCGCCCGCCCCGCGGCCCCCCGCTACCTCGTAGAGGTCCCCCGAAGCCATGCTGGGGTGCGGGACCGGGCTCCTCCGCGCCGTCTCCCCTTCTCTCCACCTCTCCCGCTCCCCCTTCTCTCTGTTGAGTAAACTGTGTTTTGCAGAATGACAGGCTTCGGGGCTGGCTGTGCGCAGAATCAGAGGCGAGGAGAGGCAGAGAGGCAGGCGGCGGGGCTGGCGTAACCACCACCAGCAGCAGCAGCGGCGGCGGCGGCAGCTCGGGCGCACAGCGCCCAGAGCCGCGTCTCCCCCGCGGCGGGGCCGGCACCCACCTCCTCGCACCCCCCTCCCCGGCCTCGCCCGACGTCCCCCTTCCCCGCCCGGGGGGGCTCCGGCACGGCTCCCCCCTTACCCCCCGCCAAGGGGAAAGTCCCGGGGCCGTTCGGAGGGCGGCCTCCTCTTTTGCTTTCCTCCCCCCCCCTTCCTTTACCCCCCGCCCCTTTTCTCCTTCTTTCCGAGCCGGGAGCGCTTCAAACTCTTTCCGCGGCCAAAATAAATAAATAAATAAATTAATAAAAAAAATAAAAATGGAGGGGGGGGGAAGAACCAGAGGCGGCGCGGCGGGCCGGGCCCACGCCGCCCGCCCAAGGTCACGGCGCGGTGTGCGGGGAGCCTCGGGCGGCCCCGGCCGCCACCTTCCCGCCCCCTCGGCGCCTCATGGCCGCCCCACCCACCCCACGGCCGTCGGCGAGGAAAATGGAGGTGGCGGGGTCCCTTCCGACGGTGCCCCTCGGCCCCCGAGGAAGGTTGTAGCCCAGGGGATGGTGGTGGGGTTCCGGTCCCATCTCGCACCCGCCCTCGGCCGGGCGATGAGGAGCCTGCTCCCCTGCGCCCTTTCAGCCATTTTGCAAATTAGCTGGCCCTCTCCAGGAAATGGAAGCCGCCGACCTCCCGCCTCTTGGTCTTCGTGCGGAAGCACGCGGCGGCCAACCCTCCAAAGCAGCACGGTGCTGGCGGCCACCTCCATCTCAGAACCTTCTGGGCCTTCTCCTCAGAGGTGTCCTCCTCAAGTGCTGCCACCATGGGGCTGCCCGTGTGGAGACGCCATGGCCTCCTCCTGGCCCAGCATGGCGGCCTCCATGAGGCACATCTCTTGTGTGAAGGCTCTCCATGAAGGAAAGGGCTCCGTTTCTCTGGAGGTTTCTCAAGTAGCAAGGCATTATCCTGCGGTTTCATGGCTGTACGTTGTGAGAGATTTTTTTCACCAGGTAAAGTGTGAGTGTCCTCTCAATATTAGTTTTCTTGATGTGAAGGAGTGAAGTTGGACTTTGCTCTGGTCAGCTCTTCATGTTTTAGCTTCACAACGATCCTGCTGTAGTAGTTTTTACCAGCTTTTAGACTCCATGCTTTCGCCTTAATGACTGATGTATAACTAGTAGTCATTGCTCCAGAGTTTGGCAGTGATGCTGAATGCTGTGCTTGGTTGTGGCTTTTGTTCATCTGCATTTTATTGGTATTTCTCATGTTTTGCATTCAGTCCTTCTTGTAACATTGCACTCCATGTTAATGTGAGACTTGGCACCATCTACGCTATTATCTGAGTAGCAGGTTGGAGTCAGTTATTGAGGATAATATAGTAAGTTTGAGAATGGTTAATATATGTCGCTGGAATGGAACACTGAATTATTTGTGAAATTTCATTTATGACCCCCAATTCCAGTAAGTTCCAAGTGAGGTAGGGCCAAAGACTCTTCCAACTGAGAGGATTCTTGAAATATTGATATTGGATATTTTTAACGTTGTCACCCTTTGTCATGAAAGTAGGAAATAACACATGCACATATAGGTTTTGATTGACCCAATCTCCTGAACTGTGAATATTACCTCTGGTGATTATGAACTTGCCAGCTAACCAGTTTAGTATTGACTTACAGTTCAATAAAAACTATCTTATAGTAGTTTGGAGCTTAAAGACATTTATGGTTCATGTGGTCTTCAGGATGGTGCAATAACGTTGAATTCCTAAGGACAAGCAACTCTGCTTATGTAAAACGTAGCTGTTAACTAAAGTAACGGGAGGATCTTTCTCTGCTTGCCAATTTGTCGGCAATATTTGGATTTTTGAGAGTTTATAACGAAGAGTAAAATGTTAAAAGGATTAAGAAATAATGTAAACTACCTGTGCCTTTAGACATTTTAGTAATTAGTGCAGCAAAAATTTCTTAATTTGTAATAAATGCATTACTTAAAAATCACACCCCATGGTTTCGTCTTGAGAAATACATGATTGTGTCTTATAGTAAACTGAATTTTATTTTTACATTAGCAAATCACCTCTTCACGGTCCTCATTGAGCAAAATATTCCTTCAGTAAGTAGATGAGTAGACATTTTAATACATTTCTCTTTAGAATCTGTTTTATTACACCTACTGTTTTGCTGCTTTCTTCAGCAGTAAACAAAATGGCAGTCAAGCCCCGTGAGTCATTTTTCAGATATGCTCTTTAATATCCCTTCTCTGAAATTGTTGCCTGTCCTTGTAGCATCAGCTCTCTCCAAAGATGTCTTGAATGAATTAAACAATGTCCCATCCCAAGCTGTAGAAGAATATATGTCTTCTCTTTCAAGACAGGTCTAATAATCAGACAGTTCTTTCTGGGCTTTGGTGCTATTGTGCTCTCAGACAACTAAAATTAGAACAACCAACCTTGCACCATGTTGGAAGAAATATCCGTGAGCTGGTGGTCTATATTTTTGAAAAGTGTATTTACACTGCACGGTGTTTAGATCATGTTAACGCTGTCAATAGTGTTGCTGTAAGATTTACAACCCAAACAAATATTAGTTTGGGAGTTTTGAAAAGATGAATGCTTTAGTAAATACTTTGAAGAGGGGAAACATCTTTTTCCTGATTACTCATTCCTTGTTTTAGAGTACACAGTCTCTTGGGATGCAGTGGTGTGTGAGTCAATAGTGAGGAGCAAAAAGAGGGCTTTTGCGATTGTCAAATACGGGAAAAGTTAATTGTGGTTTCAGTGTATTTCCCTGCCGTTTAGCAGAAGATAAGGTTTTAAGTTTTAAAAAATCCAACTGACCTTCATTTGTCCAGCAGGTCTCTGATGTAACTAGTCAAGTCATGCAGCATACCTCTAAGTCTTATGGAAAAAATAGAAATAACTAAATTTATTACCTATTTTTTGAGAAAAAATCTCTGGTGAGAGATTTTCTGGAAATAAATATTTACCAATTTTAATTGTTTTTAAACGTCAATACCGTAAAATGAAATTACAAAAATCTGGATTTTACAGCACCAATTATGAACTCTAAACTGAATGTTTTTGCTAAATATGTGATTATTCATTACTCTTATTGTTTCGCCGCCTTCTCCTATTTCCCATCCCAAGAGAGTAATGCAAGCAAGGGAGACATTCCAAGTGCGATACGTCACGTTTGAACACTAATTTGGGTTTGGTTGATGCTCTGGTTTCCACTACTTTAATTACAGGAATTATCTCTCAGATGGAGTAAACTTAAAACCGAAACTATTATATTTCAGAAAGCTAAAATACTGTTATCATTGTTGTGCCATTGATTTGTTATTGATTGTTTAGTCAGCCTGTCCAGTGCTATGCAAATACTGTAGATATTGTGCAGTCACTAATACACTTCCCCTAGGAGCGTACAGCCTAATAGTGCATTTTGGCAGCGAGCTCTAAGAAAAGTCACTGTAAAGAACTGCATTGTGTCTTCAAGAGGAAGCCGAATGATGGGAGAGAATTTGGAAAACAAAGGAGTCGAGAGAAATCCTGTATTAGGTGGCAGGGAGGTATTAAAATTAAATGAGAGAAGGGGGAAAAAAAGGTGTGAGTGAGAGGAAAGAGAGGAGGACAAGGAACCAAAGGTGAATGCAAGGAGAAGGCTGTGTGAAGCCTTAGCTGTATGGAAAAAAAGAGAGGAATATTTTAGTACCAGCAACTGGATGTGAAGCAGGGAGTACAGTAACACAATATCTGTCTCCAACCAAAGAAGGAAAGGTGACCAGAACACACAAAAAAAAGTCAGTCGGGGTAAAAATGAAAGAAAGTTTTAGTGAGTTCGTGAAAGAAGAGCTGGCAGGAAATGGTGAGTTTCTACAGCAGGAAGAGGAGAGTCACTTATGACGCCACTGTTCTGCCTGGGTGATAGGCAGCATGATGGATTTCCTGCGGTTTGGTGCTGCGATGCCCTGTGGCTCTTGGGGCTGAAAGAGCTAGAATATCTCAGGGAAGCTGTCAGGAAAATTATCAAAGATAAATCATATAGGAGTTGCCAAATAAGATGAGGAAGTCTTTACCATAGAAATAGTACCTAAAAATCAGAGAATAGATGAATGTGAAAGGAAACTAGGAAAACACATTTATTTTTTTTAATAATTGATTTATGTATTTTGTGACAAGAAGTAAACTTGGGAAAAGCCCAGTCTGTTTTGCACTGTGCCATGCTGTCTTTGAAACCAAACAAGTAGTTGTGATCATTTGATTCTGATGCTGAATTAATGTCTTCCTCCAAACCCTTCTTTGGATCTTATAACGTGCAATTACCTATCATCAAGAGAAAGCATTTGAAACAGAATCTGAAATAACACAGTATAATGAAGCAAACAATAATATATAGAAAACACAGTGATGTTATTTGTTAGTGTACACCAAATGCCACAGAAGAGAACCTTTTGGGTGTTAACAGGATGTTTTGTAGCAGCTGTCCTGAAAACCATCTTTACTTCCCACAAACAGATCAGATTCTGTTTTCTTAAGTATGGCCAATATAATTTTGCTTCACTCTGGGAAGGGAAAAAATGAAACTTTGACCAAGAGTGCATGGAAAAATGGATGCCGATTAATATGCATGGAAGAAGGCATAAATATCTATCATGGTTAATGATTCTTGTGTGAATTCGTATGGTGCAGTTGTGTATATGTGTCATTATCTATCTGGACTTAGAAAATAAGTAAGTCCTGTTGCTTAATACATAGGTGCTTGTCAGATAATTTCAATGGGAAATATTTCATATTAGGTGTGTGCCCTGGTTCTATGAGCTGATTCCTGTGATTTATTGATTTTTAACAGATTTCCGTGCAAGTGTGAGGATCAACTCATTGCAGTCACCTTGACATCATGTGAGAAAAAGCAATGGAGAAAAAACTGCCTTCAGAATGAAGGCTTGGGATGGTGTGTCATAGGAGAAGGAACAGAGACAGTGTATATGAATGTCAGAAAAAAAAGAAAGTACGGAAATTACCCTGCTAGAGGAGACTTCGCTGTCAAAACAGTGTTTCCCTAAACCAGTACAAGCAGTGTTCTGTAACAGCAGTCATTGAAAAGAGCAAGAAGAAAACCTGGTAGTGAGTAAGGCTTACCAGATAGAAGTGGCTCAGAATTGGCTTCTGGTGTGAGTCAGCAAAGGTATGTTTTCCGTGAATTATTGTTACAGCCACATAACAGCCATTGTAGAGGATGCTTTTACCAGAGCACATACTTGTTCTGGAACATAAATGGTTATGTAGGACCTCACTCAAAGAACATGGAAATGAACGGAAGTGTTCTTTTGACCTGTGTGATTTTGAGTGCCTTTCACAGCTGTTCACCTCTCCTTTTCTGGTTCTTCTTGCCATCCTGTTGAATCATTTACAGTTTCATTTTATGAAACTGAACCATGTCTGGCAACAAGGACTGAAGCTAATCGTTGTGTCTTTTCTTATATTGAAAATTAAGATAGCTTTGCCTTTGGCTGAACATATTGGTTCTTTGCCAGTACCTCCCAAAGACACTAAAAATAACATCTTTCCATGTTCTGCTTCGTCTTGTTTGCAAATGCTGTTCTTCCACCTGACTTGTGGTCATAGATAATAGAAAGGTACCCGAACAGACCTTTGAAAACCAAAAGACTTGCTAACTTTCTGACTAGTGATTAAAAATAAAAAAATAAAAAGGAATCTACATGTGGGCAAGAGTAGATCATGTAGAAATAAATTTCATATGGGAACTCTCTTTCAAAATTGGCAGCATAGCAGTTTTCAACAGATTTAGGAAGTCATCATATACATTAAGTGGGAGCAAATGACAAGTGTTAATTTCTTACATTCCTGTATATCTTGAACATCAGGTAAGAATCCATGGTAAGAGACATTGGGTTTTGGTCTCGTTTTTATGTGGGTAGAAGCAGAAGTGTGAAGTGGATAACTCAAGTGCTTTGTTCTGTTAAGCAAAAAATGAAGTTGCGTGAATACCTAAGAATGTTAGAAGTTGTAATGCAACATGGGACTTGAAACTTGGCCAGTGCCAATTAAAGGAAGTTGGGTTAAGTTTTATCAGCACTATCTGGTGAAGCTGCATAAGAATTCTTAAAAAGAATCCATAAATAGCAAGACGAGATAGAAAACACTCAAATGACTGGAAACTTAAGGGGAAACACCTGACAAATTCAGTATCGTTTACATACGAAGTATATATAATATTCAGTGATCGTGGTATATAACAGCACATTAGTAAGCTAATTATTATATTTCCCTGAAATTTTGTGCTATTAAAATTGCATGGAACTAGCAATAGCCACTAATATGCAAATATGTATGGTTTTAAGGTGTACTTTTGTATATTTGTATGTTAAGCAACACTATGTTTTGTGTTTTTGTTTTTTTTTTTTTTTTAATCATGGGCTCATTTTGGGTCTCTGTATTTGCCACTCACAAAACATCCTCTGTATAGCTAGGCTGTTCACGAGGGCAGCACACTGAGAAGCAGAAACTCTGAGTGGTTATAGTAATAACTCTGAAACCTTGCAAGGACAGATAACAATTCAGAAAACTAAAAGCCTTCATCCTTACTAATGAAGGGCAATATGGAGCCCGATCCATTTATGAAAAGGATTACATAAAGTCAATGCTTGTGAGGGTGGAGAACCTGAAGCTAGAAGTCCAAGTGCCTCCACATCCATTCTTCTATGCTTATGTGCAAAAAACATAATACACCGAAGTGTTTCAAAAATATATATGATTATTGGAGAATCACAGAATAATGGATATTGGAGAAAAACCTCCTTAGATTATCTAGTTCAGCTCAAAGCAGGATCAGCCAGAATGCATTTTCTCAGGACCTTCTCCACTTGTATTTTGAACATCTCCAAGGATGGAGATTCCACAGCCTGCCTGAGCAGCTTGTTCCAGTGTTCTACCACCCTTACAGTAAAAAAAGGTTTTACTTAAGATTAAATGGATATTTAAATGGGAATTCGTAAAGTTATATTTAAGCCATTTATTTTACACTAGATTTTCAAAATACTTTCTCAAATGAGAAACGTTAGTATCTTGAACACGATGGTCTGAAAAATGGAATGTATCAAGGCACGATGATTCCCCAGATCATAACAAGCTGCATAGTCAGGGACAAAATCCATGTCCCAGCATTCCGTCTCTTGCTCCAGCAATTGATTAAATTATACATGGCATTGTTTCTGATTATATTCCTTAAGCAGGAACTACTTTTTGCAGTTACACGATTCTTGGGACCTGGGATATTATGTTGGATTTCACTCAATAAAATGCATATACGTTATATTTGAGTATCCTGACACAACTCCAAATATTATCAAGTGCTAGTAAAGGATTAGCTACTCTTTGCCTGGAAATGCAAAACTTTTAGATCTTGACAAAATGGGAAAAGCCTATTGTAGTCCAGGGAGAAGTAGTGTTAACTCTGTCTGATGGGCATTCAGAAATTCTCTCTGGTGTTACCAGTGACATACTTTTTGAAAATGAATGTATTTATAAACAAAAATTGCTTAGGAGTATGAAAGTTGAAATGTAAAGGATTTTTTTTTTTTTAATTCCCTAAGATGTTTTATGTTTTGAAATATATTTTATGGTGGCTTATAGTACAATCAGCGATTTTAAAATATGTAAATATTTCATAGTGTCAATTATTTGTAATTATAGATACCTTTAAACACAAGCTAGTGGAACTCCCCATTTACATACAAGGGCTGTTGTTGGGTTTCATAATATCTCTAAGAAGAGTGTTATACCCACTGCGAATGAATATACAACAGGCTACATTACAGTACGTATTTAACTGTGTTAATCCTTAGGACTGCTTTTTAGGGTAAGGGCTATAAACCAGGCCTTATGGGACCTAGTATTTGCATTGCATTTGTTTGCAGGAAAAGTACACTTCAAAAGCATACTTATGCGTTTTTGACAACATGCAAAACAGCAGTTTCTAGTTCTTAGACATTAATTTTTGTATACTTTCATTTTTATTTCAAGTCATTAAACATTCCTAACTGTAGAAATGTTAAGAATTTAACTTTATCAGTTGTAGTACCAAAATGACTATTCAAAATCTGAACTCCATTTTGGTACTGATTTACAAATAATGAACCATTTTCCTTCATTTTAGTGTCTCTACCAGGCCGTGTCGGTATAGATAAGCTGGCAGCCAGCCCACTTGTGGTAGGCATGGACTAGTCCACGGTCTCCGTAACAGAGCTTTCTTAAACTATGATGGACGGACCTAGAGCGAGAGTTAAAAGAAGTAAATGAAAAAGCCTCGTTTAGATGCGAAAGACTGGTTCACTTACCAGTGAGAATTCTTGAAAAGTCAGAGAAGGGTAAAACCTGCTTAGAGATGAGTCTCAGGTCTGTACCTTTGCACTGAAACTCAGATTTCCTACCCAGTGTGGCTGGAACAAAGCAAGTTGGAGCGTATTAAAAGCCACAGCCTGAAAGCGGGCATTTCAGTGAATTTAAAGTAATGACTTCAGTGCAGCAACAGCAACTCACCTTCCCTGAAATTCTGGCCTGGAGTCTTTAACTGGAGGTAAATCCTATCTCAGTAGGAACCAAAGAGGTGACTTGCTCCCAGCTCACCTCTCATCACTAAGTATTACCGTGTGTGATATTAGTTCTAAAATAATGCATTAATTTTACTTCTTTCACCGTTCTCTTGGCAACATGTTACTTCTGGTTCAGAGTTTCCTGAAAGCAGAAGCTGTGTTTTTGTTGCAGTTTGGCATTCTGGTCAGTTGTAGTTGTAAGTCAACGAGAATTACTTTGTGCTCCCTCTCTGTTAAACGGACCAAAGCAAATAAGCCTATGTAAGCTTACTGTATGGAATTAACAGCTGAGTTTTGTCTGTTTGTGAGCTCATGCAGCGTATTATTTGTAAGTATTTTGTATAGATAATTCTTCATACAGGACCGTGCTGAATACTGATAATAGTATCATCGGATAACAAGCTTGTTTTGCTTTGCGTTACGTTGGACAGCCTCTCGGTTACACTTTTTGGTGCACAAAACAGTCCATTCTCATCTAATTCTGGGTAATAACAGACAATTTTCTATTCTGATTTTAATGACAATGTAGTTTCAGAATGTGACAACTAAGAATCCCTTTGAAAGGGGCTCCCCAGTTCCAACCAGAAGGAGGTGGGCCTAGAGGGACCTCCAGATGTTGTTTTCACGCTCTCATATTCTCTGAAACCAGAGGGAAAGATCTGAGATTTTCTGCTTGATCTCTAACTGAAGTTCTAAGGATTTTACTCCTTGAAATTGCAACTGTTAACATCATGTCAGTACATAGTTATACGAAATAAAAGTGTTCAAATTACCTTGTGTGGGTGGAGGTAATCTGTGCAGCCTTGAACTGCAAATAGTAATTAAAAAGGGTGGTAGCAGGATGTATCCTGAGCTAGGGCTCTTGCTCTCTGCACTGCCGTGTGCTCTCTGCTCGCTACATTGTGTACCAGTGCAACTGAAGCTGGAGGAAGGCAGGAAGCAAGTAAACTGGTGAGAAAATCCCAATTGCCCGTGGTTGTGGTGATGCTGTGCACCACTCAGAAGTGATTTCCAGCTAGCAGACCACACCTACAGCCGGGTGTTTATAATTTCTGAGTGGCTAGAATCTGCTTTCTACATCTTCATGTTCGTTCACGTGGCTTTACATGTAGGTTTCAGTCTGTTGCAAAGTCCATCTCTTGAACTTTTCTCGAATAGCAATACAAGGCAGTTACAGGGCAGCGCAACCCAAAGACACGATCGCTTGATGGCTGCCTGATGGTTCTTCTATGCGCTTGCCAGCTTTTGGCATTCAGAAAGTGGTAGGGCTGGCAAATGTGCTTGGACAGTCTTTGTGCCTTAGTGGTCTGGGTGCTGGGTGGTTATGTGTGGTTAGCAGCAGCTGCAATTTGAAAATGAGTTTCTTGGAGGCTTTAGGACGTGGTAGGCCTGTTGCAAGGGGTACATTCCCTGGTTCCCAAGAGGAACACAGCCAGTGCTTGAACTGCAAGCTGTCCTGGCTGTCCTACAGAGTGTGTAGCAGACTGTGTGCTACTCTCCCCTGCATCTGCACAGGGATTGAGCTGTAGTCACAGTGTAAGAGGGAAGAGAATCCAGGTCTCCCTGCTCTCTTCCCAGCAGATCTTGCTAATTTTCTGTGTCTCATGGGGTTGTTGGGCTGTTTGGATGCTTGATGGAGAAGAAGGTTCATGGGACTGGTGGTGCCAAAAAGGTGTGATGCCCGACAGGGTGCAAATGCCAAGAGCCAGGACTGATTCAGCCAATGCTATGGGCAAGGTGCTGCCTTGCTTCTGACTTGGGTCACAGCTGTGCAGAGTCCAAAACAAGGCTGTTGCCTTTCCGTGCACATACCGGCTGCCCCACGCCACCTCCCTTCCTTTCAGCAAGCATCATCCCCTTGTTGCCCCATCTGCAAATCCTGTGCCGACCCACCCATACGGCTCAGCAGGGCCACAGCGCATCTGGGCGTGGTGCTGCCTGCTGTGATGTGCTTCTTGTAGGTCACGGACGTGTTGGGCTGTGCTCTGTGCTTGGCTCCTTCGTGTGATTGCTTCAGAGGTGGTGACAGCGGCAGAGGGAGAGCTGCCCTTGCCCCTTACTCACTCAGCCATCGTGCTCAGTATTTGCCTCCTTGCCGACTCTACCCATGTGATCGCTTGAAAGACTGAAAAAGCAGTTAATGTGGAGGAAGGCTCGTAAAAAAGCAGTCTGCTCCCTGTTAGACAAGGAAGCTATGCTTGTGAAGGAAGTTTCGGAGTCTTGAGTTTCAGGTCTAAATGAACTATTACCCATGTCATAAAAACCAGCCACTCTTTCTGGCAGTCTCAAAAGGCCAACAGTGGGTGTAAAGAGGGAATTTCTGAGCCATCAGAAGTGGTGGTCTGCTTAGCCCAAAGGTTATGCTGTCTTCTCTTGAGAAATCCATTAATATGTCTCAGTCCTTGTGGTTGTTAGCTGTCGCCTGCCCTTCCTTTCACCAGCCCAGCAGTACAGAAGGCATACAGAAGCTCGGTCCATGAGCTGGCTGATTGTACATGTGTTGGTAGGTGGCACCCTCCAAAGCACCTTTTCTTCTTGCCATTTAGAAAACGTATTTCTACAAAACATAGTGAGGAATATTAATTAATGCACATAGCTGATATGTGCATTAATTTCAAATACAATAGATATATTGAGCCATCTCCCTTCAGGAAGCCCAGATCAGAGTATTAATTTCTCTCAATGGTATTAATGAGTGAACGCGGACATGGAGGAATTTTCATATATGGGCAGAGAACACAGAGAACATTTTCCACAGTAACACTGTTGTGTCCGGAAAGTTAGAAAAATAAACTTTATTTCTCGTCAGAAGACAGACTACAGGCAGCAGGAGTCGTTACTACAACAAAAGGGAGCAGTGACAGGTAAAACTTCTCTAACTTGGCTGAACTTTTAAACCAGGTGACTGAACAGCTACGTTAGCAACTGCTCCTTTGGCCTGTCGGTGGTCTTGAAAGCCGTGCACGACATGGCGCCCTTAAATGCTCTAATTATATACTCCCAGCTCTCTTTTAAGTAGGAATTACCCTTTAATTTATTTTATTATTAAAAGGTAGTCCATCACGTCAGATTTCAGATGACCCAAGGAGGGAAGAAAAGTGGGTATGTGTTAAAGGAGAGGTACCAACCTCGCCCTTCGCCTGAGCTGGTCTCTGGAACGTAATGTTTGCACAGGTTTCTTCCTGGATAAAAGGTATTGCTACTGACGTACTGTGGTAGCTTCAGAACGTGTTTTATAAAGTTCGGCTGAGCCACAGCAGTGACACATTGTACCTGATAAAGCTAGATATAAAGGATTAATTTTCTAGTTTGTGTCTTTTTCTGTGTGCCCGTGATAGATGACATGACAAGAGAGTCCCAACTGCACTCTGAATACTAAATCATTCATAAATGCCGTTGATCAGTATTCACCTTTCAGGATGGCAAATGCACTGATTCCCTTGATCTCGCTTTTTTCTCCAGTGCTTCTCGGCAGTGGACTTAGATGAGGAATGGTGGAGCAGTGCTGAGGCTCCTCTCCCTGCTCCAGGGCATCAGATGTGTTCGCTGCGCGAGACAGATGTGGCGCCTCTCAGATCTATCATCTTGAAATTCCTTTACAGGGAAAAGTTCAGGGTAGAATTTATAACAAAATTTACTGAGTAGAATACAAACTGAAAAACCACACACCAAAATCACCCAAAAACTAACACCCTAAGAAAAAAAAAAGAGAGAAAAGACATAGAATTAAAATTCTTTCACTCAGCTTGGTGCTAGTTTGTTCATCCAACACTTTGTGCTACTAACTTTCAGATGGTCACAGTCTCCTAGTTTCTAGACTCTCAACTAATCTCATTGTTAAGGAGCTCTTTCTAGTATGTAAGCTAATTTTTCTTTTACGTCTTTTACATCAAAATCACGTTGACTCACCAAATGTGATTATATCCTGATTATTATTATTATTATTATTCCATTTTGGTGTTGTATTTTTCACATTTCTTTTCCCAGAAGTATGTTACTTGTATCCATGGACATCCTGATAGAATTGTACCAATCTTTGTGTGGTATTGTAGCCTGTAACTTAACTTTCAAGATGCCTCCACCCCCTTTGGATTTAGCTAAAAGCTTCTGGAAAATTGAGACTGATTTCACTGGCTTTTGACTGGACATCTAAGAACATTTTAGTGTAAGGATCTAAAAAAAGACTTGTTTTATTCAGCATAGGAGGAGAAAAACTGAGAGATGATGTGAATACATGAGGGAAGAAATGCGAGACCTAAAAAAGAGCTTTTTAAGCTAAACAGCAGTATTTGTTTATGAAAAAAAATGGATCTAAAACTGGCCATGAATGTATTCTGGCTGGAAATCAGAAGAAGGTTCCTTAATTATCTGAGGTTCTGGAACAGCCTATGCGTGAGGTAGGTAGGGGATTAGGAGAAAGAACGACTGCTTTTAAGGTGGAGCTCAATGCTTTGAAAAGGATTATACAACACGGTGTCTGCGGACTGCATCTGATGACTCAGGAGAACCCTTCCAGTCCCGCGTTCCTAAATTTTCCTGAGCAATTCAAGGAAAAAAAAACAAAAGTCAATTTTAAACAATTTGTAACTCAGCTCAGCCTGACTACAAGTTAATGGCATAAAGAAAAGGCACTTTTTTTAGCTTAAGGGCATTCCACCTTCTGTGTTTTAAAGGCCTGTGGCAAACCATGGCAGCATGTCAAAATAGTCGTAAGAATCTTTTAAAATATAAGGGTTTAGACATTATAAATGTGGGATCTGCTAATAGCATTAATGGTTAGTGTCTTTTACAAAAGTTCTGGATTAGAAAAGCTAACTTGGGAGATGTGGAAAAACAAGTTCCATTTTCATTGTGTGTTGAGGGGAACCTTGGTATAATGCAGTTAAGGGAAAATGAATTGTGCTAACGTGAATTATTTGTGGCCCAGGACTGGTCTGTAGCAGTTCCATGTGCAGTACCCAAGCATTGTGGAGAGGCTTAGCTGCTCAAGGAGTTGTAAGAGATGTTCCTCTTCATTAGTTTGTTGGTAAAAAGCTTCATACATTTCGCAGATAAATAGCGTTACGTGCACAGACCGTTGGCTCAGTAACTAAATTCTCCCTTTCCGCTATTGACACAAACACTTTTAGTGCAGTAAATGTAGAACTCCACAGCAAGGCTGCGAAAACCAGCAGAAGGTACGTTAAGCCATGTTCTTGTTCGCAAGCTTTCCTTTCGGTGTTTGGGATTTTCTTATGCAGCAGGCTCACTAGAAACTCTTGCTTCGGCCTAGATTAATCCCTACAAGCGGAATACAAATTACTTTGTACGCGTGGATTAAGAGTCGGTTAACGAGGACAGCTGCTATTACCTCGGCGGTGTGGCTGAATTTCCTGTGAGCCAAAGGCCTCTCTGAGAGGGCACTCCTCACCTGCAATCTTGGGAGCAAAACCTATCTGAGAAATGACTTATCAGTGCATTTTCTGCCTGGTCTAATCACGTTTCTCCTGAGTCAGCAAAACCCACCGTGGGACTTCAGCAGCTATTTCTGGGTCCCTGAAGGGAGGTGGGGATTGCAGGAAGCTTGCAGCATTGCTCTGCTACTGCTAGCAAATTTATCAGTGTCAGTGGTTTCCAGACTCTTAGTCTGAACACTAAAACTACTAGTTGCAAGTAGGACGTTTTTCATCAAAACTTTTTCCTTTTTTTTTTTTTTTTTTCTGTAAAGAAAATGGCTTTTCAATTAAATAGTACTTTTGAGAAGGGGGCGTAACAACTTTTGTTGGTACATTTCTTTCTTTTCTTAGAATATGAAAACATCCAAATGTTCTCAATTCTGATAATCCAAAACATATTTTATACAGACCCCCCC